>CAJHZI010000732.1:560000-982500 GCA_905160935.1 Enchytraeus crypticus | reverse complement strand
AGTGTACACTTTATTGCTTACGCCCCGCCTTCTTCGGGACAAGTGACGCAACCAGACAAATTGTTGTAAGGGGGGGGGGGGGCTCAAAATTTGTTCACTACTTCGTTCGGCTCATAGAGTGAGTGTATCCCCATAGTTTACCCTCCCACCCGCTCATACCCATACTAAAGTCAGGGGAAAACCTAAAATCCTACATTTGTTTGGAAAAAGTAGGTTAATTATTTCACCTCTGAAGAAACTCTGCAGATCTCAAAAAATTGCAAAAGTGACCTATTTCTGGTGGTAGGGGGGCCTTCAGCACCTCCCAGCCAAGGCTCTTTTCACCACTGCTACGGGACAGAGTTCACATTTTTTACTAATACACATTTTCCTCTAATGCAAAAGGTTCAAGTGAAAGTTGAGAGCTAGTGAAACGGTCAACATTTCTGGTCCCCTTCCACTATACAGGGCTCCTAGTTTATCCTAGAAAAAAATCGAGCTATTGGAACTGAGTTCCCTCTCATACCCCACCCCGCCCCCCCCCCCCCTAACCACTGCCATTACTAACGTAACATTTATACATCGCAAATGCCATAGAAACAATGAAAATATAGTTTAATTTTTTTATCGGCGGACCTAAGGGGGGGGGGGCCGGGCCCCCTAGGCCCCCCTACATCCGCCACTGATTACCGTAGATGGATTTAATCTTGAGCTAAGGAAGCATTTTCTGATAAAATAAAGAACCATTAGTAGACCCTAAAGAAAATGCAAGTTACCTAATAAAATCACAGCGTTATCCTCCAAATTAAATTGCTATGTTAAATAGATTTTCATATATTGAAAAGATTTATAATAAAAACATAGAATTGATGCTATCAACTAATCAATCAATAAATTAATTTAGCAATTAATAAATCAGTAAACTAATAAATCAAACACAAAATCGACCAAACGACCTTTAAACAATTAATAGATTCATGAATCAATCAATTCATTTTGAGTAAGTCTATCAGTTAATAACTTAGGCTGAAGACAGTGGCAATGTCGGTATGGAACTCGATCGGGGCCAGTATGTGCGGGGTTCTAATCCTGGGCTCGCCCGTCACTGATATCGCTTTCGAGTGAGGAAATTGACGTTAACATTTACTTTGCCATTATCTTTTTTATCAACCAATACATCTATTAATCAATTTAAGCATCCATTAATCAGTTATTTTTCAGAGTTTTACTGATCACAAATTGCATCAATACTTACTTCCCTATGCCTGTAAGCATTGACAAGTTCAGGTTGCATTTGTATAATGTACATGTATATCAATAAAGATATAAACTAGTAATAGTATCAAATATGAAACAGCTTGGAGATTAAAACTAAAAACTAAATTAATGAAATATTTATCGATGTTTAGGAAGCGAACATAAAAGTTCTTCAACTTGCTATGAAGGCGAAAGCGGATGAACTTGATCTGATGGTAGACCTTACCAAACTTCTGGATGATCTAATTATGGACTGCCAGTAAGGGTGACATTATAGCTTAATTAATGATATGTAACAGTGCAATCTAAGTAAACTTCAGTGAAACCCGATTTATATATATTTTCGTTTGCATTGTTAGTATTGATTTGCACGTGCATTTTACGCTCAGCATAGGATCACATAATTTAATAGAATAGCAATAGAAAATGATGGTGTAATTTTAAAACCGCACTAAACTAAAAGGCTAACATGTGTGTCTAACCGTGTAAATTAAGTCCACTTTAGTGTAACCTGTATTTAGTTTAAATTGCTACTATTGGTGTATTTTATCTTGTAGACAGATCTACTTAAATCGAATATAATTTTGTAGAATAACACTAAAACGTGATCGAGGCATTTTGAAATGATAATAAGCTACAAATCTAAACGCTCATTGTCAGTTTCTGTCTCGACTCGTAAGCATGTCAGGAACGGATCATGCACTTGAGCTTAATTTTACATCGTCTTATCCTTGAAGATCTTACACAGATGGCGGCTCAGTCAAAACTAAACACTACTTGGTTGATTCATTGATTTTCTGATTGATTTAGTGATTGATTGGCTTGATTGGTTTATTAATTAGGCTGTAATGATTGATTATTCATTTACATGATTTGTTTATTTATTGACTGATCAGTTTGATTAATTAATAGATTTCAATTTAATTGATCTTAATTTTTTTTTTTTTTTTTACATATTACAGACTTAATCTGCTTTTCTGTCTATCTCTTTTATTTCTGATAAAATGCAGGTCCACGGCTCATTCTAATGTTCTGCCTTTGTTCTCGTAGTGGCTCTCCATATCCGCTTATATGACGTCCCTGACATCATCCCTGGAGGAGGAAGCGGACGTTAAACCTTTACTACTACTATTATTATTGTTATTATTATTATTATTATTATTATTACATAATTATTGTCTACTTCCAGCTCAAAGACTAAGAATTATCTAATTTCAAAGACCAAGAATTTATCTAATTTCAAAGACTAAGAATTATCTAATTTCAAAGACTAAGAATTTATCTAATAATGGTGTCTTTAGGCAGATGAATCTACGACGATTCAGCTACCCTCAGACTGTCCGCTTTCGTAAAGCGCAGTTGTTCATCTCTATGGTGTGCTGGACACAGAGTGAATAAGTACAAAATACAAATGAAAGTGAAACATAAATTGTTGCATTGTCCCCAGTGAGATGATGAGGGGCTATGTATTTTACTAAAGGATGTAGTAGAAGGAAGAATGTGCAAGGGACAAGAGTTAGAGGAAGACCAAGACATGGGATGTTGGATGATCTGATAACAAATTCATATATAGAGATAAGAAGGAAGGCTGAGGATAGAACTGGTTGTAAGAGTTATATGCCATGGACCGGCCGTTATTCAGTGCACTAGAATAAGAAGGTATTATACAACCTTTTAAATAGGCTATAACAGCTTCCAGATTTGCAACATGGACAAAAACTAATAGTGGGATAGAGGAGGGTGGGTGAATGGGAGTTAGAAGAAGATAGAGGGAGGAGCATACCTTCAACTTCTATTAAAACTTAACGTTTAATAAGACTAGGACACTAATTATTGTTCAATGTTTTTGCAGAAAGCCGCTGCCAGGAATAATCGAGAACATTCATATGGAGAATGAGCTCGATAGAAATCTGAGGAATTATAGAAGGAAGGAATTGAGCAGAATTGTTGAGGAGTCTAACAGGCTGCGTCATGATATAGAAAATATTGATCAGGCTTTGCAGGAAATTGAAACCCATCTCAACACACTGCGTCAGCTAGCGGTAGAGGTAATTATGTGCCGTTTTAAGCTATGAAGTTAACACCAACTTTTTGGATTTAATTGTTAGTTTTAAAGGTTATTAGACATAAGTTATATGTATTAGTACTTATTGTGTGCATGTATGTATTAGGTGTATGTATTATTGATTCTGATAGCAGTAATTTATTGCTTTTATTTGTTTTAATTTATTTTATTTGTTACATTAATCTTCGTGTCGGTAGCTCGAGTGTGTCGAGTCGTCTCGAAGAGTAGCCCTGTGCTTCTGAACCTTGACGTTAAACACACTACAACCTAGGTGTATGTATAATTCTTTGCCAAGTACCCATTCGTAAATGTACGGAAGATGCAACGTAAAATGTTACACAAACTACTATAGGAAACGTTTCATCAAGTATTTTTATCTCGTCGAACGTCGAATTATATACGAATAGATTTGAAGAATATAATAAAAATTCTTCATGATTTCAGGTACAGCTTTAAGTGCGCATTTAGCAAACATAAAGTTAATTCTGTATTGAATGCGATAGCTTACGTTAAAATTTATATAAATTTTAAATCTGCGTTTTGATGCAGCCGCAGAACAGCATGCCGGACATTCTGATATGGATGATATCTGGAGACAGGAGGATCGCTTATTATAGATGTCCGGCTCATCTGGTCCTGTGGTCAGACAATCCGGACTATAGGGGCCAGTTCTGTGGAAAACTGGATTCCATGTTTCTCAGGGTCGGTTCAGCGAGATACTAACAAACTCTTCTCTGGTAGAGGTGTTAAAAAGCTGGTAGAGGAGCCTAAAGCTAAGGTTAACGTCAGTTTCCTCACTCGAAAGCGATGTCCGGAATGTTAGCGATGTTAGCTAAGTGCTTGTAGAACAGCTAGTAAAAATGTACTTAAAATTAAAAAGGTATTTTTAGACTTAAATGGTACTTAGACTTGACTGTGGTCTCTAAATTGCCTATAGTTTCACAATTGTTTCCCAAGTGGTAAATGTCAATACACCACCAAATCACCAGCAATCTCGGACATTCACTGGTTACACGGATAATGGTCTAAATTGCCTAACGGTTTAACCATGTGGTATTAAAAAGTGATAGATATCACCATAGTTAATTATTCACTATAATGCGTGTTTACTTTTTATAGTATCCGGGGACCAAGGCGGAGAAGGAGAACCGATGGGAGATCCCGGCGCTGCTGAGGATTAAGATTTGGCTGGGACTCGCGAGGGAGGAGTCCTCATGGCTTCACATGCACACCGAGGGTTCCTTCTCAACACTGGCCGAGACTGTAGGCTATTAGTCATAGCATGGATCAGATTTTAACATATTTTATTTGCTAGGCTTATTATAGAAAATATTTAAATACTTTCGATTTCCATAATTTCCATAATAATTTAAATTTCCATAATAATTTAATTTCCATAATAATTTTAATTAATTAATTATTATTAATTAATTAATTAATTATTAATTAGATAATTATTTATAATTAATTAATTATTAATTAATTATTAATTAATAATAATAATTTATTATTTAATTAATATTTATTAATAATTAATAAATAAATTCCATAATTAATTTAATAATAATTTTAATTTCCATAATTTCTGTTTGCATTAATTTGGTTTTTTTAGTAGGATTGATTGAATAATTTTATTTTGTATTTGATAGTGCAGATTTAAATTAATTTATTTCCAATTAAATGGAAAGATTTGAAAATTATATTTTTCTTTGATAGGGCTTATTTATGATAATTTTGTGTGCACATGAGCTATGTCAAAACGTATATTTGACATTTGTACGATTTGGTAATATAGGCATTTTGTAACTAGTCAAAAAAAAATATTAGAAAATTGGTTTTCATCTTTCTTGCGAATATTTCATTCTTGTGAAGATTCTATTTCGTTTGACTCTTTCTTAGGTATTATTTGGATATTATGCTATTTATTACTATTTTAAGTTTTTTACCGATATATTAAGTTATCTCTTGCTATATCGTTTTAAATCGATGTCAGTGTTTTTAAATATTACTAGAATTTATAGTATTTTACCTTCTGATGTGGTTATCAGTGCAAGACTCACTTCTTTATTTGTCACTTCTTACGACATACGATGTTTACATTGCTTCTGTAAGGCAGTGGCAATCAGAAACAAAAGTAACCTGTTGCGTGATTATTTGCCATTTTTAACTGAAAGTTTGGTATTTAATTTGTGTAGTATGAGAACCAGGCTAGCTTCTTTGGAAAGTGGACCACGAAAAGTCTAATGGCAAGACCTAAATGGTCTGATATTACTGGAAAGGTTATAACTTTTATGCTGCACTTGCATGTATGTCCATGTGATGCATCCTCTCTCTCTCTCTTTCTCTCTCTCTCATTCTCACACTCTCTATTTCGATCTCTCTCTCATTCTCACTCTCTCTCTCTCTTATTCTCTCTCTCTCTCTTATTCTCTCTCTCTCTCGTTCTCTCCCTCATTCTCTATCTCTATCTCTATCTCTCTCTCTCTTTTTCTCTTTCTCTGTCTCTCTGTCTCTCTGTCTCTCTCTCTCTCTCTCTCTCTCTCTCTCTCTAACTAACTAACTAACTAACTATTCCAGCTAATATGGATTTATATTTTATATGTTTTTAATTTGCAGTGAGAGGCTTCTCAAATTTAAGAAATGGTACCGGATTAAAAAATATACCCGTATAGAAATAAGGCACATTATGATTTTGCATTTGGGGAAAATCTCTCAATATATAGGCGTCTTTAAGAGAATAATTCCCGTGAGTTGACTTCAATTAAACACACTATAATAATATTTGAACAAATAGATATATAACAAATAAAGTCTATATTAACTAATCGCTTGGCTCGAATTATTAAACAGCTGCGTATGTTGAAATTTGAAGGCTTTAAAGGGCTAAACAGGTCTCATTCACTTTGTGACGATAGCTCGAGTGTGTCGAGTCGTCTTGAGGAGAAGTCTTGTGTTCTGTTGAACTTGAATTTTAACATGCTTGCCATTTACTGGCTAGAACCAGTGGCGAAGTCGGTAAGATATTCGATCGCGGATCAGTATGTGCGGGGTTCATATCCTGCGCTCGCCCGTCGCTGACATCGCTTTCGATTGAGGAAACTGACGTTAAGCTTAGTTTTTAGCTTTTTAACCTACTACCCTATAAAAGACCAAACAGATATATAGTTTCTGATTGTTCTTAGATTGAACTAAGGAAGGAATGTATTCATCCGCCGCCTGGCTGGAAATGGGACGGAGATTGGTATATAAGTCCGGAACTCAGGTGGCCAATTTCTAAGATTCTTCGAATAATTTTATTTTATTCTAATAATTTAATAATTTAATTCTATAAAGTGTTCGCTCTTGAACTCTCAGTAGACAAAACATGTCCTTAAGCTGAGACAGTGGCTAGTGGGCACGTTGTTCGACAGCGAATCAAACTACGCAGGGTTCAAATCCAGTGTGCTATCCCCGTCACTGACATACTATTCGAGTAGTAAACTGACGTTAAACTTGGTTATGACTATGGCAGTGGCAATATCTATTCAGCTATTTTGTCGATCTTAAGAGAGACATAAATTTACGAAATACAACAATTGAGAGAACAAGAGAGAGTGAGAGAGAGAGTGGGAGAGATAGAGAGAGTGAGAGATAGTATACACTGTTAAGTAGAATGAATGAACTATGCCACTGAATCTTGTGTTTACTTTTGTAATGTTAGTTAAGTGTTATTTTATTACTGATAGATCAGTTGTTGATTATAATTATGGATAGAATAGTTATAAATTAAAGCATTAACTTAACTTATATAATTAGTTAGTGCAAGAAATGCCGGTGTTTCTGAAACTAACCGATAATTCTGAACACGGTCTTGAAATTCACAATAAAAATAAGGACTGGTAGAATAAACGGTTATTTTCAATATACATGTACTCTATAGCGTCTGAATTTTATAAGCAGTGCCATGTATAATGTGTGGTCCACTCTCTGAATTATATAAAACTATTGCAGTATTTCGGGTAAACAGGATAGTTTTCTCAGGGATTGACGCCCCCTGCCCGGTAAATGTCAGTGAAAGCTGAGGAAGGCATAGGAGGCCCACCTCGTCAAAAAGCACATCCCCAAGAAAATAATGGTATATCACGAAAAAAAATGAGCGCCCCCAGTCCCGTGCACCCCTTAAATGGGGAGGGAGTGGTAAGAATCTCACGGCCAGACGGCACCTTGGGTGCCCCACAGATATACCAGGAGGACAATCCATGCGCCCTAAAAGGATAAATGTGGGCACATGGAATGTGAGAACTATGAGTGAAAGGGGAAAGTTAGAAAATGTAAATAGGGAAATGGAGAAAGGGAAAATAAATAGTGAAATAAGGTGGTTGGGAACTGGAGATATTTTAAGTGATGGGTACAGGGTAATATAATCCGGAGGAGATAAAAGGGAGAAGGGTGTGGTAATAATATTGGATAGGAATTTAAGTGAACGTGTAACAAAGATTCTTCAGTGCAGTGACAGACTGATGTTAGTGCGGATCAAAGCAGATCTAGTAGATTTGGTGTTTATCCAAGTCTACATGCCTACATCAGCCTCAGAGGATGAGGAAATTGAAGCGATGTACGAAAAAATAGAAGGAATGATTAAAGGTGAAAAAGCCACAGATCAAGTGATAGTTATGGGGGATTGGAACGCGGTGGTGGGTGAAGGGAGAGATGGAAATGAAGTTGGGGAATATGGTCTAGGAAAAAGAAATGAGAGAGGACAGAAATTGGTTGACTTTTGCAATAGAATGAGATTAGTGGTGTCCAACACTTGGTTCAAACATGAGAAGAGAAGGCGTTATACATGGAAGAAACCAGGAAGCACCGGAAACGAGGGAAGATACCATATAGATTATATTCTGATAAAGCAACGGTACAGGAATAGTGTGAAGAATTCAAGGGCTTATCCAGGAGCCGATATTAACTCAGACCACAATCTAGTAATGGCAAAAGTAGGGCTTCAGATGAAGACAATACTTAAGAAGAAAAGCAGTAAGAGTTGGAATTTGAACGGATTGAACGAGAAAAGAAGTCAGTTTCAGGAAGCAGTGGAAAGAAAAGTTAAGGAAATGAAGGACTACGAAAGAACAGGGGTAAATGAAAGATGGTGTCAGCTAAAGGAAGCTCTTAAAATAGGTGCAAAATAAGTTTATGGCTTTCTTAAAGCAAATACAGCTAAAAAACCTTGGATCACAAGCGAGATGCTAGACAAAATGGATGAAAGGAGGAAATGGAAAAGTATTGATACCAGTCATGGCCGAAGGAAATATAGAAGCTTAAACAGTGAACTTATAAGAATTACAGACAAAGCAAAAGATCATTGGTGGAGTGAAAAGTGTGATGATTTAGCAGAATATGATAGAAGAGGGAGGTCGGATCTATTATACCAGGAAGTCGGGATATTAACAAGAACCGATAAGAAAAAGAAATGAGATGCAAAGAACATTAGTATAATGGGTAAAGATGGGGAATTGAAGACAGAGCTGGAAGAAGTAAAAGAAAGATGGAGAGAATGTAGAGGAATTGTATGATAAGGCTGGGAAACCAGTTCAAGAGGATATTAAAATAGAAGAATAGAATATCATAGAAGACGATAAAAGGGGCCCCGATTTAATGAAGGAGAAAATTTATTCTGCAATTAACAGTATGAAGAAGGGAAAGGCAACCGGAATAGATGAAGTCCCAGCAGAATTCTTGAAAATGTTGGAATGAGAAACACTCAAAATGTTAATGGAAGTATGTAAGGAAGTGTACAGTACAGGTATTTGGCCAGACGACTTTACCAAGTCAGTGATGATTCCAATTCCCAAAAAAGCCAATGCTGTGGAATGTTCGGATTACAGAACAATCAGCTTAATACCTCATGCATCGAAGATCTTAATAAAGATAGTAAATAAACGCATTCAGTCGAAAGCAGAGATGATACTGAGCAAGACACATTTGGTTTTAGGAAAGGATGCGGCACAAGAGAAGCAATAGGAGTAATACGAGTTCTTTGCGAAAGAAGCTTAGAGTATGGTTATGACGTTTTTGTATGTTTTGAAGACTTCAAGAAGGCCTTTGACAGGATTGATTGGATAACGATGATGAATATCTTTAAAAGAATAGGAATTGACTGGAGAGATAGAAGACTAATTTTGAACTTGTACATGAATCAAAGAGCAGTAATCAAAATCCAACAAGAATACTCAGAAGAAGGTGGAATAGGACGTGGAGTAAGACAAGGTTGTAGCATTTCGCCGCTGCTGTTTAACATTTACGCTGAGGCAATGATGGAGGAAGCCATGGAAGACGGAATAAAAGTAGGAGGGAATTTGTTACAAGATGTACGATTTTCAGATGACCAAGGAATGGTATCGGGCAGCGAGATTGGATTGCAGAAGATAATAGATAGACTGAATGATACGGCACTAAGATTTGGCATGAAGATTAATATAAAAAAGACGAAGGTTATGAGAGTGTCCAATAATAAAGGTGAAGTTAATACCACAATAAATGGTACGAAATTGGAACAGGTAAGGAGTTTCAAATATTTGGGTCATACTATAACCGATGATGGGAAATGTAAGACAGAAATATGCAGCAGGATTGCACAAGCAAAAGGGGCCTTTGGTAGTAGAAAAGAACTATTAACAAAAAGTCTGAAGAAAGACACAAAGATAAAGATTGTGAAAACTTTGGTTTGGACCACGCTGTTATATGGATGTGAAACATGGACCTTAAGAAAGGAAGACATTAGGAAACTGGAGGCATTGGAAATGTGGATTTGGAGAAGAATGGAGAGGATTAGCTTGACTCAAAAGGTTATAAATGAGGAAGTCCTGGAGAGAGTTGGCACAGATAGACAGTTGAGAAATTTATTAAGAAATAGGAAGAAGAGATGGATAGGACACATTCTAAGGGAGGAAGGTCTATTAAAAGAGGTCATAGAAGGTAGAATGGAAGGAAAAAGAGGCAGGGGCAGGCCGAGAATTGGTATGTTAGATGTTTTAAAGACCCACTCATATGAGGAAATGAAGAGGAAGGCGGAAGACAGAGAAGAGTGGAGGCGTTATGTACCATGGACCTGCCAGTAGGCAGTGCACTAAGAGAGAGATTGCAGTATAAAATAGTGCATGTTACAGTGCTAGATTACATCATGCTACTTAAAATGAATATCCAGAGGTGTGATTGATTTTTAGTTACTCGCTATCCTGGTTAACTAATCTAATCAGATAGTGAAATATCTAGATGTACATTGACTAAGGAAGTTGGTCCATGTAATAGATATCATCATGGATGATAAATTCAAGAGATTTGGTTAATATTTGTAATATAAAATTTTACATTAGAACCTTCGACCTGATATTCGAAAGAGAAGAGTGGAGGAGTTATATAGGCATACCATGGACCTGCCAATAGGCAGTGCACTAAGAGAGAGAGAGATATATATATATAGATAGATAGATAGAGAGAGAACCTTAGACATATTTAACCCGAGTGTTAATGTAGTATTGTTATTGGTCAAATGCATTATACTTGCCTTTATCTGTTTTCCTTTTTTTATAAATCACTCCATAGATAAACTGGCAAGCTATCCTTTATTTATTTATGTTATATTTCACATTGAGTCATTGATTGATCATGGTAGCCTAACCTACGACAAGGATGCTGGTCGTTCAGAATTTTTGGAAGATATCTACGAAACCCAGTCTCGTATACCTGGAACAAACTGGGGACCGGCAATCAATGAATGGGCTGATGTGGTATGAAGTGATTTTACTATTTTATAATGTGCTAATTTTTATCCCCGTGTTGTATCCGGGTTGTTTGAAGAATAGAGCAACTGGTGACTGCACGTGTCGCAGAAGGCGACTAAAGCACTAAGATCCAAACCAACGTCTGAAAGGGCATTTGGTTGGTGAGCGCCTAGGCTCAGGAACTGCCACAAAATTTTATAAAACGAATGGAACAGATTTTGATATGGTATGGGACAAAGAGGAGTGGAGATGGTCCATTCGTATCCCGACACTAGTTAAACTGGGATAAAAAGAAAAATTATGATGATGATATGATGATGATGATGCGATGCCAATTTTTGGATTGGTTGGATCGCTTAGACTTTTCGAATATTCTATCTAATTTATTTGTCGCCGGTGTTGAGGGAAAATTAAAACCCTTCTAATTCAATGTAAGTTAAATTCTTGTAGAATCTCGATTCCTGCGATTTGTTGACTTATTGACTAATTGATAGCAAGATCGATGATTAATAATTGATTGGTTTTGTGAATTTATTCGAGGGCTAGATCGATTGATAGATTGATTGGTATGTAGATTTATTGACTAATTAAGAGCTAAATTGATTGATAATGGATTGGTTAGTGGATTTATTAACTAATAGATAGATAGATCGATTAATTGATAATTGATTGGCTAGTGGATGTTTTAACTAATAGATAGATTGATTAATTGATAATTGATTGGTTGGTGGATTTATTGACTGATCGATTGATTGATATTTTAAGAAAGGGGATGCAGCAGTTCCACGGGATGATGTTCCATTGCCACAAGGCTGGAAGTGGAATGGTTACTGGGAGATAGATCTTAACCGGGCCGTGGATGAATATGGTACGATAATGTAATATAATAAAACCCGTGTTGTATCCGGGCTGATGAAGAAAGCCAACTTTGGACTGCACGTGTCTTTAAAAGGCGACAAGGCGCTAAGATCCGAATCAGTGTCAGAAAGGGCATTCGGTTGGCGAGCGCCTAGGCTCCAGAAATTTCTACAAAATTGTCAATTCAAACCCTAGTTAAACTGAGATTTAAGGGAAGATAATGATGACGATAATGAATATGATATACAGTGTAATATCATCAAAAACAAATACAAGAACCAAACACAGAAAGCTCTGTTCCATCTATGACAACATCAAAAACTATGAAGGTAAAGCCAAGCCGATGTGTCAAACAGTAACGATGTTCAACAAACTGCGTATATAAATAGGAAAAACAAGTATACAGGTATAAAAGTATACAAGTAGAAGGATACCATAAGTGCTTGTATGTGTGTGTGTGTGTGCGTGTGTGTGTAGATCGTCCATACTTAGATGGCTTATGCTGACATGAAACATTGCTTTCACCTGTAAATATGTAGCTTTTGAGTTGTATTCCTTCAAACTACTATCCAATCTTTCTCGTAGCTGATATTGTTCTCGGAAACGCTATTGAGACATTCTGAATTTTTATCATTGAAACTTTTAAGATGATAATTTAAATTGTATGGAGCTGGTTTGACTCATAGGCTGGGAGTACACGGTGGAAGCCAGCCTGGTGGGGTACAGCCCTGTAGAGAAGAACTACCACATCTGTAGAAGACGACGATGGGTTAGATCAAGAACTCTTGTTCTGACCCAGCCAACAGAAGAAGAGAAGGTTTGCCTAGTTAAAGCTAATTGATTGATTTCAGCCGTTGATTGATTGCTGTAGTGATTGATTGACTGGTTGATTGATTGCTGGATTAATTGATTGCTTGAACGATTGATTAATTGACTGACAGAAGAGGAGAAGGTTTGCCTAGTGAAATTAGTAGAATGATTGTTGATTGATTTCAGCCGTTGATTGATTGCTGTAGTGATTGATTGACTCGTTGATTGGTTGCTTGATTAATTGACTGTTTAAATGATAGATTAATTGACCGACAGAAGAGAAGATATTCCCAGTGAAACTGAACTATAATTTTTACTGTATTTTATGCTAAACCATTTGTACTTATATTTAATATTTAATTGTGAAGAATTGCCCATCTTCCGTCCACTATTTATTACTCTATCATTCGAATGAACGTTACTGAATTTTATTTCGACGGAAAACTGTTACATGAATCAAATGTAATATAATACTTTGTAGCGTTAATGACATTTCACTATTAGATTAGCCGATGGACTACCTACTTCTCTATTATTTTATTTTGTTCAACGAATATTTTTGCTTTAATTAATTTGTTAATATTAATTGGTTAACTAATATAAATTCTTTATTTGTTGAATTTAATACTTCAGCCGTTCTTCCCTGACATAGTCTTCTGCTGTGAAAATCGACGTTAATCCCTTCTTTGATTGATTGTTTGATGGATGGATTGATTGATTGATGTATTGATTGATTTATTGATGACTGATTAATTGATTGACTGATGGATTGATTGACTGGATTGTTCGTTGATGATACAGCGCAAGAAGGAGGCCGTCATGGCGGAGGGTTGGGAGTATGCTCCCACATTCTCTATGAGGTTTCATTTGCTGGAGTCGAAGCTGGATATTGTGAGGAGAAGACGATGGATGAGGAAGATGATGATCGACGAGTCTTTAGCCTCAGATGTCACTCCATCCTGCCTACTCAGAATAAAGGTCTTTCTGCTTGTATATTGCATCAACATCTTCACTACAATCCGCAGCTTTACTAAGCATTTCATATAGAGCAGGTTAGGCAAATGTATTTTCAACTAGGAATACTGTCTGATAAAGAAATCAGTACAAATTTTTATGCAGCAAACGAATTAACTCTTGTCTGAAGGGCACTGCTGGAAAGATTGTTGTGTTCTTAAAGCCTAGGGACAGTTACATAAGACTTCTGTACTGACTGAAGCCAGTGGCGATGTCGGTAAGATATTCAACCGCGGATCAGTATGCGCGAAATTCAGATCCTGAGATCGCCCGTCACTGACATAGCTTTCGAGTGAGAAAACTGACGTGCTTTTAGAATAAATAGTCGTCTCAACATTTTCGTGCATCTGATGAGAAAAGCTGTATTTAGTTTACAAATCATATGAAAAATTTTAATTGTATTTCCATTGAGTTTATGCTGTGTGTGATCAGAAGAATCATGACTGCGCGAAGGTTTGAAGTCCACATCATGGCGGCGCTGAAATTTAGTATTAGGCCTACCATTCTTGCTTTACCTGTTATGTAGTCTCAATAACGATTTAGTCTATGATACCGATATATTAGTTTCTGTGCTAATTACTAACGCAATTCTCCGCATATTATTGAGATCCGATCAGAAGTTTCATGGAATTAGATGATGTAAGAAATCGAATTAATTTAATACATTAAGAATATGAATTTAAAGGTGTTTTACGTATATTCTGTTGCTTTTTGTGATTTCGTCAAAACAGGATGATGATTCTGAAAAAACGACCAATACGGCACCAAGATTGTTCCTCGTATGTGACGGTAAGTTACTTCGGCTCTAAAGTTTATCTAAATTTAATGTTTAAATTAAATACTTGTTTTCATGTTATGAACTTTTAAATGTCTCTGACATTCACCTATCAGCTGTTAGTGGGTCTAGTAGTTATTTCTTTCCATATTTTTTGTTGTGATCCAAGCGATAAATAGTCGCAAATAGGGAGCTTTTATTCTCTAACGAATTAGCTAATATGTGTTGGAGTACTCCTTATATAACAATGAAGTTAATCGGATGGCATGAATCTATGTCATGAACACGCTATATACGACTTTGTTGAACTATATACTTGGGGACGGGATATGGCGTAACGGTTAGTGTTCGCCTCGGATAGAAATGGCCTGGATTCAAAGCCCAGGTCAGTCAACAAAAAGATGGGCATTCCCTTGGGCCCATGGAAGGTTAATCTTGTATCGGAATTTGCTGCGCGATTGGCGCTATTAATAGCAAAGATACTAAAACACAAATTCCAGCTCTAAGTAAACACTACCTTAGTATATACTCAGCCTATCAATGTTTATCCCATTGCAAATATCCCTCTCAAACAGGAATGTATTTGTTTTCAAATATATATTTTGATTATCAAATTTTGCTGTACATGTTTGGGTCTTTCTATAATGGCTCGAACACAACATCATCATCTATGCTTGTTACTTATAATTACGCTAATCTCATTATAGATATTTACTGATTATAGGATATTATATTATTTTAATTATGTTGTGCATGACAACATCTAGCACACACGTAATTTACTAATTATATTTACACTTTTCGCACAATGACGAAATTGACCGATTGATTGAGTAACTGATTGAATGATTGATTGATTGACTGTCTGATTGATTAATTGGCTGATTGATTGGCTGATGGATTGATTTATTGATTGATTGACCGACTGATTGATTGATTGACGGATTGATTGATTAATCGGCTGATTTATTGATTGATTAACAGACTGGTTGATTGACTGACTGATTGATTGATTGATTGATTCATTGGCTGACTGATTGATTGATTGATTGATTGCAGCACCTCGAGAGTATCAACTGAGAGCCTACATCTACCAGGGCAGGGACCTTGCTGCCGCAGATTCTAACGGACTCTCGGGTAGTCATGAGTGCTTCAAATTCTACAACCTAAACTGATTTAACGTCAATTTTACCTCTCACAAAGAATCAGTGACAGTTGAAAATCTAATTTGAGCCCTGAAAGTGTTGATCGCCATACGGAAGCTTTTCCAATCAGGTTTCTGGCTAAGTATGCTTACTCACAGACGCGTCTGAGACTCGAGCGTCTGCTCTTTAATGAGCGAAACAGTAAACTTATCATACGGCATTTAAGTGATAACAGTAAGACCTATAAAAGGTTTATTCTTAATAAACTCACTTTTTGTTTAAAAAATGTTAATGAGTTCCCAAAAATTCTTCATGAATTTTTAAATTATTTGTTACGAGTTATAATTAATCAACCAGCTGTTAGAATAAGAAAGTTTCGTAGGTTTACGCGATAGCAGAATTTATTCTAATTATTTACTACAAGCAATGTTTAAATCCTCGAAGGGCTGTTTGTCTCCTATCAACATTGTCCAGGTGGTTCTCCTTTTTCTCCAAATTTTTATAATTTTTGCTCTACGCATTCACAAAAAATGACCTCAATATTCTTATTGTAGGCTACAACTTTTTGTTTCAATGCCCGGATTCCTTTAAAGGGCTTTTGGCTGCAAATCCCTTCAACTTCATATTAATCGCACTGGTTTCGGTCTAAATTTGCCCTGTTGATAAATATAGCAGTAGCTGAGATATTGTTATCTTGGCCCGTCACAAGGGATATTTCAGATATAGCATCACAATGTAACCCTGTGATGTGACGTTGTGAAATAAAATGCCATTGTTTAACATTCGTATTTTTTATGCCAATGTACGAGGGGCAGTCATAAAGTTCGAGGACTACATTTATTACACAAAAACTGTTAATGCTATTTACAAAATTTAAGTTTGGCCTTCAAAATACATCCCTTGGGAATCGATACACTTCGTCCAGCGATCCTTCCAAGCCTCGAAGTAGTGCCATAGGCCATTCTTGGACAGCACCTTCAGCGCACCCGAAACAGCTGCGTTGACCTCATCGTCTGACTGAAACCGTTGACCACGGAGGTAATTTTTCAGGTCAGGAAATAGAGAATGGTCACAGGGAGCAAGGTCAGGTGAGTAGGCAGGGTGAGCAAGCAGTTCACAGCCGATTTCAGCGATGGTCTGCTGGCAAATCTGGGACCGGTGAGCTGGCGCATTATCGTGGTGCAAGATCCATCCATTTCATCTTCAGTCAGCAGCCTGGGCACCCATCGTGCGCATACTTTGTTAAATCCAAGTTCATTTAAGATTACTGCAACTGATCCATGACTTATACCAACTTCATTCTGTAGTTCTTGCATGGTAATTCTGCGATTTTGAAGCACCAGTTCATTGATTTTGACCATATTTCGGTCGTTAACTGAAGTTGAAGGCCTGCCTGAGCGTTCCTGAGACTGCACCAATTCTTCACCACTTTTAAAACGATTATACCATTTGCTAACATTTGATTTTGATGCAGAGCCTTCTCCATATGCTGTAGTCAACATTTGAAGCGCTTCCGTTTGAGTTTTGCCAAGCTTAAAGCAAAATTTGATCGAATAACGAACTTCTAACTTTGACGCCATTTTGTTTGTTTATTTGTCTGACTGGGTGTAAAATAGTATCAACACAGAAATGTTTCTATATCCGGTTGCGTTAAACCCATAGGGCAAGTAATTATATCAGAAGAAAGCCAAGAAAATAAGCTTTCACAATAAGTCAGTCTAACGTTTGAAGATCCCACACCCTTTTCGAATTTTGACTAGTCCTCCAACTTTATGACCGCCCCTCGTATATTAATTTATAAATTTACTTGTTTTATTTATCTTTATTTCCTTAATTTATTTTCTTAAATTATTAAATTTAGCAGTTTTTCAATAAGTATTTAATGGAGGAAAAAAGAAAAGAAAGAAAAGTTGGATTTTCATATATATCTGATATATAAAATATTATATAGATATATATATATATATATATATATAATGTATATATATATATATATATATATATATAATATATTATACAGTACAACTAAAAAAACTTTAACTTTACTGAAAAACAAGAGAGAAAGAAAAGTTGGATTTTCATATATATTTGATATATTTTATATATAAAATATTTAAAATATAATATATATATATATATATATATATATATATATATATGTATTTCTAAAATATAACATATATATATTTTATAAATAACTCGCTGATATTGCTTTCAAGTGAGGAAACTGACATTAACCTTAGCTTTACCAGCTTTATATTTTAGATATTTGACTAATATTTTCTTCAGATCCATTTGCGAGAGTGACGTTCATGAACCACAGTTTGGCGACTGAGCGCCTGGAGAAGACGGTGTGCCCCACCTGGGACCAGACCCTGCTGTTCAGAGGGATCGACATACACGGCGACCCCTCCTCAGTCCTCGACAACCCCCCAGAAGTCGTCATCGAGGTCTTCGACTACGACACATTCGTAAGTCTTGACTGACGTAGGAAGTCATTTAGTTCACCCGTTCCACTACGACACATTCATAAGTCTTGTCCGACGTTGGAAGTTATTTATTTGTATCACTGCAGGCGCTAAGAGTAAGACACTTAGAAAGTATCTTACAATATAATAAACAAATAAAATGCACAAGAAAAGTACAGTAGTGCTCAGTCACATAAAGCTGCAGTTGAAATATGTGCAGTTGATAACTCAATATGTGAATATATGTTTACTAGTTTGGTGGTGTTAAATAAATTTTATCAATTACTTCAACTACGGTGATGAATTGTTGAATTCTTGTAGTAATATAATTTGGCAGATTGAATTTTTTGCCAACTTTTTATTCTAAGCAATTGAATTCTTAAAAGAGAAAACTGCCATGTTCCAATGTAGCAAATAAGAGTCCGATACGGCTGAAGGATTAATAGATTAATAGCCAATGTGTGCTAAGAAAATGCATATATAAATAGAAATATAGCAACTAATAAGCATATTGTGTATATGACGTTAAACGGGCGTTTGCTTACGGACCCGCCATTACTAAGTAAGCCTACACTGAAAGAGGCAGAGAGAGAGAGTCTATGGGAGATAGATAGATAGATAGATAGATAGATAGATAGATAGATAGATAGATAGATAGATAGATAGATAGATAGATAGATAGATAGATAGATAGATAGATAGATCTAGATAGATAGATAGATAGATAGATAGATAGATAGATAGATAGATAGATAGATAGACAGACAGACAGACAGACAGACAGACAGACAGATAGATAGATAGAGAGAGAGAGACAGAGAGAGAGAGAGAATTAATACTAATAATATTAATAAAATTGATATTTTCTTGTATAAACTATTGGAATAAATGTTTGTTAAGGGCAGTGCAGAGTTTTTAGGAAGAACCACTGCCAGACCTCTGGTTAAACTAAATTCTTCCAGTCGTGAACATCCAAGGCTGAGGTGGTTTGCTCTGAGAAGAGGAAAGAAAACTAGTGGTGAATTACTGCTGGCTTTCGAATTGCTCCTGGTAAATGTTCTATTAAAATGTTATTCACTATCATCATCATTATCATCATTATCATCATCATCATCATCATCTTCATCATCATGATCATCATCGTCATCATCATCGTCGTCATCGTCGTCGTCGTCGTCGTCGTTTTTGTCATCATCATCATCATCATCATCATCGTCTTCTTCTTCTTCTTCCCTTGAATCTAGGGTTTAACTAGGATAGGGATTAGTAAATTATGTAACGATTTCTGGATCCTAGACGTTCACCCGCCGAATGCCCTTTCGGGCGTTAGGTTGGCTGTTTGATGTTTGGATTTATGAAGCTGTTATTAATTGTTTATACCTAGTAGATCCGTAACAGGCTTTTTTAAGCTTTTGACTGCAATATTTCTTTTGATTCAACAAAATTTGATTTTTTGTTTAAAAATCTAATGAAGAAAATTATGTATATTTCTTTCATACTCGTTTTGATGGAACTAGTGAATTATTGATTGCCTTTTTATATTTTATGAAGGAAAAGTGTTTGATTAATCTTTAGGCAAATGAATAGCCATTTGGAAAGTTAAAGAAAATGATTCTGGACTGTATTTAAAATTTCGAATGAATTTTTCTTCAGTAACAACGTGCCCATAGATACGAAGGTAGAAGAATTAAACGCATATTAAAGTGAAATGAACAATCATTATGATAACTATCGCTTTTAATGGTATTTACTTAAACCATACGAGGCTTATAATCTTATTTCCCATTTACCGGTTTTTTGAATAGTCGTATTCGTCTCTCGGATGATCTTACACGGGATATAAAGTTCCACAATGATTTTTCCACTTCCGCTTCACTCCCTTTAATTGAAACGTTTTTAACGATATTTGATGAGATGGTTTTAAAAACCTTTTTAACACTTAATGATATTTACGTTGACGTGCTACGTTACTTGTAACATCATTTACGCTATTTAATATGATTTGTAATACTTAATTAGCTATTGGCCCATCATCATCATCATCATCATCTTCCCTTCAATCCCAGTTTAAGCAGGGTCGGGATACGAATAGACTTTCCTTTATCCATTCGTTTAAGTTTTGTGGCAATTAGTGGAGTCTAGGCGCTCACCAACCGAATGCCCTTTCTAACATTGGTATGGATCTTAGTGCTTTAGTAGCCTTCTACGAGACGTGCAATCACCGTTTGGTCAAATTCTTCAAATGACCCGGACACAACCCGGGGATACTATTGGCACATCATAGATATGAATAATTGATTTATCAGATTTGTGATGAGGAGGTTCCACCAGATCCTCCTAAGAGAGGTGACGTGTACATGGTGCCTGGTGGAGTGAGACCAGAGATGATGAGAACAGCCGTGGAGGTACAATATCTCTGTCTATCTATCTATCTCTCTACACTGTGTTGTCTATCATCATCAGTTCCTTGTGTTCTGTACAGGACATAGGGCGGCAACATTCCTCCATTCGTTTCTATCATCAGTAATCTTCACAGCGTCTTCGCATGAAATGTCTAATGTTCTCAAATCCTTATTGATCGTATTTAGCCAGGTACTTCTAGGTTGTCTATAACTGATTTTTTACTGATACTCCACGTATATCTTGCAATAAAGTCATAAGGAGTTAGCCGATGTTCTTGAAATTTACAGCACTCGACCAGCAGCCAATTCTACCAAATATAGACAAATTTCGTTTTGATATCTGTAAAAACGTGAAAGTTAGAGTTTTGAGTATAGGAGTGGGGTCAGATAAGAAATTTCCAGTAATACAGGAATACGGGCGTGTTACATAAAGCGTAAAATTATCTCTACAGAAATAATAACCAACACGTCACATACAATTTCTGCTAATGATATTTTTAAGAGCAATTATAAGAGCAATTTGAAGAGCAAAATACTGTATAGCATTTTTATGTTTGACATAAAATCACTGGCTGGAACCAGTGGCGATGTCGGTAAGATACTCGACCACGGATCAGTCTGTTCGGAGTTCAAATCTAGAGCTCGCCCATCAGTGACATCGCTTTAGAGTAAGGAAACTGACGTTATCATTAGCTTTAATAGCTTCTTTATAAATATTGACGGAAGTGAACGCTTTCTTGCAGGTTTTGTGCTGGGGTGTTCGAAACATGAGCCGCTACCAGTTTCTTACTGTAACCTCTCCTTCAATTGAACTAGAAGTTGGCGAAAAGGTTCTGCAGACAAAAGTAATCAAGAACACTAATCAAAACCCGAATTTCGAAGATAACATACTGTTCTTCGACATTGTAAGTCAGTTTCATGTTTTTTAATGTCTAGTTGATATATACAGTATATATCAACTAGACTTTTGTAATCTGAGTTAGGAATACAGAAAGTTGTGCTTAATTAAATTCATGATTTATTAAAGAGTTTAATTATAAAATATTCTAAAGGCAATAAATATAAATATTCAAATAAAACAATAGCATAAATGTTATTATAATAAATATAAACATATATTTTTTTAAAAATGTATCACCCGCTTAAGTGGTTGCACAACTTATAGCCCTACAAGAAACTTTTTAGCTGAAGCTGCGTAGGATCAGTTAATTAATATAATGATGGGGTAATTTTACTTGACTTTGGCAGTTTAAAAATCAGATTATGCCTTTTGTCAATAGAAGATTTAAAAACTTTTAGCTGAATCTGTAGAAGATCTATTAATCAATTAAATAAATCGGTTAATTTTACTTTGGCTGTTATTTGAATTCAGATGATGCCTTTTGTCAGGCGAAGATGAAAACACTTTTAGCTGAACCCGCAAAAGATAAATTTTAACTAATTAATTAAATCAGTTAATTTTACTTGACTTTGGCTGTTTCAAAAAATCAGATGATGTCTTTTATCTGATAAAGATAAGAGAGAGAGAGAGAGAGAGAGAGAGAGAGAACTATGTTTATTTGCGATACAATTAAAAAAATATATAGTGACATACAAAAACAAGACCGTCAAAGAGGTCACAAGTAACCTATCTAGTTGACCACCCCTCAATCATACAAATTGAAAAATAACTAGGCAAACGAAATAAACCTGAAGTACAAGTAAAATGAATTCTAGTTACTAAAGTTTGAAATAATAACAACAGGAATTTAAAAGGAGAATAATGCTTCTGCCGATAAATCTGAGCTACAGAGAATCAATACAGAGAAACAAAAGAACTTTTACCTGAAGCTGCAGAAGATCAATTAATTAATTAAATCGGTTATTGTTATTTTTATCGGATGAAGATGAAAAAACGTTTAGCTGAATCTGCAGAAGATCAATCAATCAATAAATTAAATCGGTTAATTTTACTTCACTGGCTGTCTTTGAATTCAGTTTTTAAATTCAATTTGAATTTTATTTTTACATTCAGATGATGCCTAAGGAGGAGGAGTTCGCCCCGCCCCTCACTATTCGCTGTAGAGACAACAGACAGTTTGGTCGAAGACCCCAGGTCGGGGTTCACATCGTCAAAACCCTCGAGCCCTTCAAGTGCAACCCCTTCTCAGAGGCCGACTACTTCAGGATGATCCAAGAGAACTACAAAGAAACGAGAGGTTGTATTCTAAATGTATAGTCTTTTGCTCAAATTTAATTAACTTCAGGGGCTTAGCAAGTTGTTTTACGTTGCTTTTCTATGTTAGGCACATTTTCCAAATCTACATGTATAGTCAACGATACCAGTTTGATTTTAAATTGGCTAATCTGTTTGTTTGCTAAACAAACAAAACAATTATTTAAAAATAAATTAACTGTTTATTTTTCAGTTTTAAATTAGATAATCAGCTGCAATCGTTGGCTATTTTTCGAGTTTCTGGTAAATGGCAGGTCAAATGTACATGTTGACTGATTGTTGTGAACCAATCGTAGATATACATGTATACCTCATCTTGTGTATAACTACTCGCAGTTATTAAAGAGTTAAAGAGCTGCGCGTTGACCAAAATGCAAAATGTAGATCCCTTCATAAAGGCTCGACTCTAATCAAACATTAATGTATGCCATAACTTGTGAAATAAAGCTTCATAATCATTTTCATTTCAGTCCTTAGTTTTCTTACGCCACTTGCGACAGGTGAATTTTACGGCTTGTCTTCAGTGGCCTAGCGACAACTGAGAAATTTCTAGACTTCTTTTCCCCACAGATTTACCTAGTAGTTCTCCCTCGTATTCTTCAATCGTTGACCCAACTATTTAAAGATTTATGCTTTTAATTAATAGAATGAATGATTTCTTGGCGATGTTGATTGGCTGGAGCCAATAGCGATGTCGGTAAGATATTCGCAGCGGATCAGTATGCGCGGGGTTCAAATCCTGGGCTCGCCCGTCACTGGCATTTCGAGTGAGGAAACAGACATTAACATTAGCTTTATCAATAATTTTTGGGTTAACTTTAACGAATTAATTAATATTTAGAAATATTCATGGAAATATACTTATCGTTAAAAATGCACGTGTGGTATTGATTGATTGATTGTGGTAAACGTAGCTATAATAGCATTTACGGTATTAAGGAAACAAAATTTAACGGCATTTAAGATTATACCAAGAAATGTTTACATTGTTCTGAAATATTTGATTTTCAGACGTTTTCGCCGATCACATTATTTACATACCAGAAGAAAAGAGATCAACGGTTTGTATACTATACAATATATAAAATAAAATATATATAATAAAATATATATATATATGTATATAAAATAAAATAAAATATATATGTATATTGTAAAGTTCCCGCAATAAGTTTCTTTTGCAAACCAAACCGAGTTTCTTCTAAGTAATATTGAATATCTCAATAGGGTAGGGGTAACGTCATGAAGTTTTAATGACAGACCCTGGGGTGAATTGAACTCCCGTGGATTCGATTTCCAGCCGCGTTGATCTGAGAGTAATATCTCGGACATTCACTGTACTGGTTATGCGGCAAATAGCGGACTAAATAGCCTAACGCTTTTAACATGTGGAATTAAAAGCGATAGATCCGAACATAGTTGGTCATTTCATTATAATGCGTGATTGATTGATTCTTCTTGAAAACTGTCGTATTAATTAGATATACATGTATTTATGCTGAACACAATATGGTGTATTAGAGAAGCTTACCTATGGCAGAGGAGATAGATTGGTGGTCGAAGTTCTACTCGTCACTCGGTGAAACAGACAAGTGCAAACAATACGTGGAGAAGGGATACGATAGCATGAAAGTACGATCTCAAATTGTTAACTAGTTAAATACAATTTAAATCAACGAAATAGCAACAACAACAACGATTAGAGTGCTACAGTCATCAATGAAAATATCGAGCAATATTGAGTCAAAATCAAGCCAAAAGGAAGTTCCAAAACGGTGCAAATTCCAAAATCCTGAAAATCAGTCCAAACTAAAGTAAAATCAGCAAGCAACTTTTAAAGTTATTAAAGCTGAAGATGAATTGAGCAAGTCTGCAATTTGATTACAGCCAGATTACAGTCATTCAATCGATTAGTTATAGTGTCAACTTTAATTGACTGGATCTCTTGCAGGAGATGCTGTTTGATGGTAAGAAGAAAATTTAGCACAATATAATCGTGAGCCTAAGTGTACAATGATATCAGGTCCCTTCACGTATTCTACTATTAAAGTAGGTTCAGTTTCCATTGAGACTGCAGGTCTTAGGCAAATGCACAAATCGTTTACTCACCCCTTAATAAGCATGCTCTGTATCAATCTAAACGCTTGGCTTCTTATCGTACTTTGCTCTTCTGAATTTTTTGGACATTCAGTATTTCTAATAAAATACCCAGCTATCATTTCTGAACGCTAGTTTTATAAAATACTTACAGCTGTAATATTATTAAAAAATGAATTCTTTCTAGGATATAATTTGTAATAAATACGAGTCCAAATGACATCTATCGTACTGCATATTCAACAACTATGTATCGAATAGAATATATCTCTGTATCTACCATACATATTTATGTGCCGCACAGGTAATATCTCTATCGCTAGCATGCATATTTATGTATCAAATGGGTAATATATCTGCATCTACCATACACATCTATGTATCGAATGGGTAATATCTCTGTTTCTACCATACATATCTTTTTTATCGTCATTTAGGTTTATGACACGGAGTTAGAGAAGGTCAGTGAGTTTGCTGGTTTCAAAGACTTTTGCCACACGTTCAGTCTTACTCGAGGTAAAGAGATCGACGATGAAGAGTCGTATCTAGCCGGTGAATTCAAGGTATCATCATCATCATCATCATCATCGTCGTCGTCGTCATCATCATCATTATCATCATCACCATCATCATCATCATCATCACCATCATTGTCATCATCATTGTCATCATCATTGTCATCATCATTGTCATCAGCATAGTCTCCTTCTTCTTATTGTTATTCATCATCTTCTGCGTGTTCTTCTTCTTTTCTTTAACTCCAGTTTAACTAAGTTTGGAATACAAATATATATATTATCACATTAAACAGAAAGAGGAATGTAGTGGCAGATAAATTTAAGATCTGTTTTTCGTTACAATTAATCAACTGTACGAGAGAGATTGGGTAGGGCAATCAATATGTGCTATCTCCAATTGTCTTAATTAGTAATTTATTATTAATTATAATTTTTATTATTATTAATTTCTTATTAATTATTAATTGATTATTTAATTATTAATCTTTAGGTAGACACGTTTGTACACGATTACAATAACACTTTGTATTATAATTACTATTATAAAAACATGTTTCTGGAGATTTCGTAATACCTGACTAACTTACTAGACAAGAGCGCTATAAACTCGACCATCAGTTTACAACTCCATTGTATTTTCTTCTGCATTAATAACTAAGTTTATTTCTCGGAATTAGTCTTAAAGTATCCCCGTGTTGTACTCGGGTGTGATTGGACCACTGCAGAATAGGGCAACCGCAAACAATCTGCCGCGTGTACGTAAGAGGCGGCTAAAGGCAGGAGCTGAGGATGGAAAGAGGGGACCTACCTCACCATGCAATATTTTCCCCCAGGATTAAATGGTAATTAATCCACCTAACTGAGGATGGAAAGGGGAAACCACCTCAGAAGCCATTTTTCCCAAGATATAGGCTACATAAGGTATGGATAAGGCATTGCTTTGTGAAGAGATTAACTTGTTGATCTAAGGTGTGCTCTTACGGAGCGAGAAAACAGACTTTGAGTATGAATATGTACCTTGAACCTGCCACTTGGCAGAGTGCGTTCAGTAGGCCTACAAATCGTATTAATAAACAAAAAGTGTGAAAATAAAGCATAAATTAAGATCTATAATAGACGGACTAAAGCATATTAATGCAGCATAAATTATACAGTAGTTTGTTACGACATTGATATTTCGGTAACTGTAGTGAATAGAAATACCAAACATTACAATAATATTTATATAATAATAATAATAATAATAATGATAAAGGTTTAACGTCCGTTTCCTCATCCAAGGATGATGTCAGGGACGTCATATATATGAATCTTTATTACACCATCAAGACGTGGTAGCAAATTACATACAATAAATGCCAAATAACAACAGTGCATTACAACAAATACAACTGCATTGAAAATAAAAATAAAATAAAAATCTAAGGTTTTTATCTCATTGATCTACCCGCAGGGAACCTTCAGGATCTATCAGCTCTCGGATGATCCCAGTATAACTCCGCCTCCCAGGATTCTGAGAAGCCTGCCTCAGAGCAAACCAGTGGAGTGTATCATCAGAGTCTACGTAGTGCAGGCCATTGACCTTCAACCCAACGACCCCAATGGACTGGTATGTGGATAAGTGCTAGTGATGGTATAATAATAATAATAATAATAATAATAATAATTTAACGTATGTTTCCTCATCCAGGGATGATGTCAGGAACGTCTAGTACTGCTACTGTAGTGTGACTAGTCAATGGGTCTGCAGCATTTAAAACTCGCTCTATCTTAGACTTCGATGTTTTCAGATTGTGTGAACTAGATGAAATAATCGATTCATCAATTGATCGTTGATATATTAAATTCATAACTAAAGTTAAATATTTATTGAATACTCTAGTCTGATCCGTACATACTCATCAAGCTAGGCAAGACGAAACTGGATACGAGAGCAGAATATCAGCCAAACACGCTAAATCCTGTTTTCGGCAGGTATTTCGAGATTTGTATTAATATAATTTGAGTTTAAATATTGCGCAATAATGCAGTTTTTACCTATATGTAAGTTGTTCAGTTATAAAACAATGTATGTTAATAAGTATTGCATTTGTTACATTTTTCCAAGGGGAGTCGTTGGGATGAGGGTCGAAATTTTGCCAATGGGGTCAACATGATTTTTTTACAGGTGGTGGTTAAAAATGAAGATGTTTTACAAAGAATGTCAACTTGTCGTGGCCTTTTGAACTGAATACGACGACAACAGATGAAATTTTTCGGACACCTTATGCGGAACAAAATAGTTGAAAATATCGTAGTGATAGGAATAATAGAAGGAAAAAGATGCAAGGGTCGACAGCGAATGACGTTTATTAAGAGTCGTAGCAAATGGATGCAGTTAACTGAAACAGAGATGATCAGAGCAACAATGAACAGAGACATATGGAGGAATATTACCTTGACCGCCCAGGCTTGGAACAGGCACGGCACTTAGAGAAGAACAAGAAGAAGGTGGTTAAAACTGGGGGAGAGGGGTTAAAACCTTATCAGGGTGGGGGCGGGGTGACACATCTGCTTAGAAACCCCGATGTTTATAAAAAAAACTTCGCCACAGTCTTTCCATGGTTAACTGGTTAACTTTAGCTTACTCCTTGAACCAAGCTTAACGATTGTAACTTACTACTGCTTGTACTCAATTGCACTATGTCAAATCAATTGTTTCCTATGTAGGTAGGTAGGTTGTAGTGTGTTTAACGTCAAGGTTCAGAAGCACAATGCTTCTCTTCAAGACGATGCGACACACTCCAGCTACCAGAACTGTTATGTAGGTAGGTTGTAGTGTGTTTAGCGTCAAGGTCAGAAGCACAAGGCTTCTCTTCAAGACGAATCGACACGCTCGAGCTACCGTCACAAAATTAATGTAACAGAAGTTACTGTTATGTAACAGAAGAACTGTTATGTACTACGTTTCAAATGTTTTTAAAGTATTGAATACAACGAAATAGAGGTGTGCTGTAGACTAAATTCAGGAGTTCCTTTTTCAGCATAATCATTAATATAAATATCTATGAGATAATTAAATTAAGTTAAATAAATTATAGTAATTTTGTGGAAAAAAGTAAAAAAAATTTGAGCTTATTTTTGCGGATTTGAAAGATTTTTATCGCCCTACTGAGATTAATTCTTTTCATCGCTATTTAAACGTTGTCATGAACTCATCTTTGCTTTCTCCTAATTAAACTTGAATTAATCTTCAGCTGATTATTAATTTCTCTGTTCCCGATATTGTCTGCTGCTATATTAGTAACAATTGCTAATTTAGCACCTTAATTACTGCTATTATGTTATTCTAGATCTAATCTTTTAATAATTTAATTCAAAGCCTCACATATTTTCAGAATCTTGCTTTTATTAAAAAAATATTATGCTGATTGTTAGATTTGAATACTTGGATTCGTCTGGTAATTCGCTTATATTTTGTAGGATGTTTGAACTGAAGGCACTGATACCACTGGATACACAGCTGCATGTTTGTATCATGGACTACGACCTGCTGACGTCAGATGACGTCATAGGAGAGACTGTGATAGATCTAGAGAACAGGTTGCTAACAAAGCACAGAGCGACTGTGGGTCTGCCAGCGACCTTCTGCAGGTTTTATGCATTCTTGATAGTAATAGATTATCTATTATCCCGACCCTGATTAAACTGATATTTAAGGGAAGATGATGATAGGTTAACTATTATAATAATAATGAATAATAATGATGAATAATTATGAATAGGTTAACTATTAAAACATTATTAAAACACTATTAAGACACTATAAAACTGATATTAAGTCGTATTTAACTATTATTAAACTACTATGAATCGACTATTAGACTATTAGATTTTAATCGACTATTAGATCCATAGAGTACTCTGAATCTACTATTAGAAGGTCCAATTGTAAATTGGACCTTCTTTTTCTCGCCGGCTTGATTTTGTCTCAATAGTGTTCGATGTTGTCATTGATGACTGTAGCACTCTAATTATTGTTACTGTTATTAACAGCTCCGGTGTGACGCAGTGGAGAGACAGCCGGAAGCCTTCTGAACTGTTGCAAGATTTCTGCCTCAAGCATCTCAACCTTAGTCCCCTGTTCGACGGAAGCAGAATTGAAATCGGAACCTGTGTCTTCGCCCTCAATCAGTTTGGTATGTTCACTAGTTGATATTGCTAAACCTCGAGATAAAAGTCCATTTAAAGTAGGATTTCGTTTTTTAGGTAGTTACTAGTCATTTTAGAACTGATGAAGGCAACGGTAAACCACATCAGAAGACATATTATTGTCGGACCAATGCCAATTGGGTGAATCTATATTTCTCTACGAATTTGAGATTTGGCATTGATTTCAGATAATCGAGTTAATTACTGAACCTCTATCTGTATGAGACAATCAAAATGTTTGCATGAAATCAAACGAACGTTAAATTACAAAATATTAGAAATT
Organism: Enchytraeus crypticus; assembly: GCA_905160935.1. NCBI lineage: Eukaryota > Metazoa > Annelida > Clitellata > Enchytraeida > Enchytraeidae > Enchytraeus > Enchytraeus crypticus. The sequence goes on along the minus strand of CAJHZI010000732.1, from coordinate 952,666 downwards.
AATTCATAGGGACAAATAGCCTCGTTCGGATTGATTTACTAAAATCTCTATGTAGAATTGAAATTACAACGAGGATTTCATTCCTTTTCATTTTATTTCTATATGTAAGGTTATATTCAACCAGTATGTACGATATTTTTGAATCATTTCTCTCCTGTTAGCCATGTAATCTTAATGTACGTGTACGTGTAAAACGCAGAGTCTGAGCCACCGAGGCATTCTCACCTGGGTGAGGCCTCAGAGAGGCTATCCCTACACCTTATGAGGCACCTATCCACTGTCATAAGTCTTCCTCTTGTGCCTGAACACTGCGAGACCAGACCTCTCTATAACTCTCTTCAGCCTAGTATTGAGCAGGTAGGCTTTTCTAAATTTTTTTTGTCGTTTATTCGACTGTATTTATGGGCAGAACTGGTGGCTTGTTGGCATGATGCTCTACAGCGGATCAGTAGTTACAGGCTTCAAATCCAGTGCTCTCCCCGTCACTATTATGCTATTTTAGCAGGAAACTGACGTTAAACTGACTCGGTCGCTGGTGTAATATGATCATAACCAATTATAATAACAAGCATGTGAAATGATCAACTATGTTGATATCCATCACTTTCAATACCACATGTTTAAACTGTTAGGCAATTTAATCCATTTTCCTTATAACCTGTCCAATGAACATCTGAGACTTTACTCTCAGATCAGCGCGGAACCCACGAGAGTTAAATTCGTCTCAGCATCTGTCATTTAAATTGCATGACGTTAAATAACGCCTCTAACCAGTAATCTATTGAAACATTCAATAAGTGATTAACTGAATTAATGTACGCCAGTGCCTGACAATAAATGCTTAAATTGCTCATTGAAACTCATAAAAATACCTCAACATCACTGTACAGTTAAAATTGTGGACCTTTCCCAATGATGATTTATGAATTTCCATACAAACTACTAAAAATCAACACATTTTATTTTGCTAATTCATTGCACCATATATATCGCATTCTAAAGCTGATAAAGCTAAAGTTAACGTCAGTTTTCTCGCTCGAAACCGATGTCAGTGACGGGCGAGCCAAGGATTTGAACCCAGCACATACTCATCCGCGGTCGAGTATCTTACCGACGTCGCCATTGGCTCCAGCCAAAAAATAATACTAATGTTGCGAAGCTAAATCTATTTCACAAAACATAACCTATGAACTAATTTAGGAATTTTTCCATATCTACAGGGACGGCTGCAGATGTGGGTGGACATATTCCCCACTGAGCTGGGACCCCCGGGACCCCCCATAGACATCAAACCCAGGCGGCCCAAGGAGTGAGTGGCCTAACCTTCATAGCCGAATGAGAAATAGAATTTAAATTAATTAAAATATTGATCAGGTTTAAACATGTATTTGTAGTTCCACTTAATTATGTAGCAGGACAATTGATTATATAATACAATCCACTCAACTAAGCTGCAAATAACGTTAATGAACTTCGGATGTGTGAGTTGGCTGCGTAATAAGCCATCAACAAGCTGCTTAGCTGCTACGGGTTCGAATTTTAGCCTGCATTTCTCTCTGAGAATTCCTGAGTTAAATGATACAGTTATGCTTACCTTAAATTTAGCATAGCCTTACGTAACCTTACGTAACATTTCCAAAAGGTGTCACTAATTAGTGACATAATCATATCATAAATCCATTGCATAACACGACGGTTTGAAATTTAAATATGACGTTAGTCATTTGCAACTAATATTTCGTATTAACCTGTCGTTATGTATTTTATTTGATTTAAATCCTTCGATTTTTCGTAGCAAATATACAACGTAATGTAAATAATTGAATAGCATATAATTGTAAATTCAGGGTTAACCAAGGCACTAGGCACTTATAGGGACTTATAGTCAATCTCCCTTTATACCAATCATTATATCATCAACTTTATTTCTAGGAAATGACAGATTCAAGACACATATTCCTTGAAGTCTACTTTCATGACTGCAGCTCGGTTGATCTGTTCTCCTTTGTCCGAACACTAACGGAAATAGATATAGTAAATAATTAGAGGTCCCACTGCAGATACAAAATCAATAAAAAATAAATATTTATATATTCTTGTATTCACCATTATATGGCAGACACAAATATACAAACAAACAAAACGAAACTAAAAATAAACGAAAAAAGACAGAAATTAGCCGATATGCATAAATTTAGTCTAACAGATTTTATAACATACATGTACTGTAAACCATACAATAAACAGTTCCATGTACTAATCGAAATTAGATGTAGATTCCGTAGTTAACATTTTTTCAAAGAAGATCCACAGTTTAAATCTTATAGTAGCAACAGATCATCATTTAAAATATTATATTTCCTTTGTAATTTCTCAAACGCTAAGTAATCTAAATGATCCAAATCAATCAATAATAAATAATAATGTTTTGATTGCCAAAGTGGCGAAAAAAGATAGATATAATAAAAAATTTCACTTGTTTCTCATTCCCAGCAGAATGAGAAACAAAATTTCTCATTTTGTGGGGACATCCCTGACATCATCCTTGCATGAGGAAACGGACGTTAAAAATTTATTATTGTTATTATTATTATTATTTTATTTTTTTTATTTTTTACCCCGGTGTAAAGAACCTGGGGTTTGATAAAAACGATTCGAGCAATACGTGCTGAATCGCCGCCCGGCTACTCGAGGTCATCAATCGGCTTAAAAGAATTGTTGAAGCAGACTGCATTAAATCTTTGCAAAGTCATGGAAAGCCTTTGCCAAAGAAAAGATGTCTCTCGCTTATCGCCGGTTTGCTCTGCAATAAGTCTGCCTATGCCATTAATAAAGTCAACTCCTTCGGGATTCATCGGGCCCATGGTTTCAATGGCCACCGGAACAACTTCATATCCTAAGGACAGATCACGGTATTTATCCAACTTCCTAGAGTTGGCATGAACAGCAGCTCCACCGGCTGTGACTGAAGTCGTATTCAGGTAGGAATTTGCCATAGTGTCAATGACCGTGACGGCCCATACGGCACATTTACCGTTGCACCAGGGCACTAAAGTCATGCCGTCCGGACGCTTGCCGTCTGATCTGGACAACCCATTTGATTTCTTAGAGGAAGGGATGCCTGCTCTTGAAAGTGCTCGCCATATTATTATTATTATTAACTAATTCGTTCTACTTCTCTCTCCAACAGCTTGGCTCACACTCAGAATTTAATTTCACCCCGCCATTCTTCAACAGTCTACCCACATGCACAGCTCCGTTCGGAATATCATCATCATGGTCAGACTGATAATGAAGTTCTTCATGCACATCAACTAGTTTCTGAAGATCTTCATGAACTTCAACCCGAACCTACGGCACCTGCCATAGGTCTTGCCAAGGCTGATGCAACGGAAGAAAGTGATGTGATTAAGAGAGTTTTGTCTACTAGTCCATCTACAGACGCTTATCCTCCTCAATCTGCGCTATTCAAATATGACGCTCACAACCCTTACAAGACCTCTGACTTAACTTCCACCCCAACTGTGACTGCTATCTACAAAGAGAGCTCCTTAGGTTTGTTGGAGAATGACTCAGAGGCTATTCAGTCAGTGAGCCGAGGTTATAAGCCCATCTCACTGCGCCATCTCGAACAGGGAGTCCTGGGCTACAGCCTCAGGGAGCGTTTCTCCGCCGCCTCTCAGCCCTGTCCTCCACGGCGTACCAACGCCGTATCCCCTAGATGCACGAAGGCCGAGACCCTCATGGGTGCCTCCAGGGATGGTAGGAATAAATTCCATTCGAGTAGGAAGAGGCAGGTATCGAGGCTGTCATTGGTCGATCCTCGGAGAAATTTAAGCAGTCAGCCTGTCGAAGGGCTTGAAGAGTCAGAGAGTGTGGTAAAGAGAATGAATGAAATTTTCACGAACCGAACGTGGGTCGCTACATATCACAACGACCAGAGGCGCATTAAAACAGTGAAGGCTAAGAACTACGGGACTCACGAGAGGACAATGGAACAGAGGCCTGACGAATGCGGTGGCTCCTCTGGTACTCAGGCTGACTACCCCTCCTCACCCAGCCATTTGTCCAGATCTCCCTGCAATCAGCGGCATGCCCCGTCCAATCCCAGTCACGCTTCCCCTCGACATTCCCTGCAGAGTTTATCACGGAATACGACAGGGGAGGCAGGGAGAAGGGCGCTGGGACTTATGTCTGAACGTGCAGAATCCGCTAATGGAATCATGGAAAGGATTTATAGCGTTGCGGAAAGCGAGCCCGGTGAGTTGCAGGACACTGAATTGGAAGAGTTGAATGAACAAATTACTGGTGAACAGTTGAACCTCGACAATGAGATCACTGACGTGTTAGGTGACGGTCGCGATGTGGTTCAGAAACACTATGTGGACGCTGTTAGTGTCCTGACGTAACCAGAAACATGGAAAACACTTCCATTGTTAAAATAATGCTTTAATTTAATATATCCAGTTCATAATAATAATAATGAAATAATAATAATAATAATAATAATAAAGGTTTAACGTCAATAATCATGTAATCGCTTAAGCTCTAAACAAACATACATGTAATGCATCGTAGCTAAGTATTCACATCGATTATTATTATTATTATTATTTTTATTTTTATTATTCAACACAGCTATGAGCTGCGCATAGTGGTGTGGAACACAGTCGATGTTGTGCTGGACGAGACATCAATCACAGGAGAGCAGATGAGCGACATCTACGTAAAGGGCTGGATCAGCGGTATTGACGAGAAACAAGAAACGGACGTTCACTACAGGTACTTAGGCAATATTGACAAAATAATAGAGATGAACAGGATAAACAATTCTTGTTTCCTCAGGGAATGACATCCCTGCCTAGTAAATGCTAATTAAAGCTGAGAATATTGTTAAAATATTAGAGGTGAAATGTTTTATTCTGAAAATCAGTTAAATAATAGTTGATTTATTACATAATAATTGATTGGCCTATAAGTAAAGAAATCGCTGACGAAGTCAGCTGATAAGATTGTTTTTAAATGTTGCGTGTTCTATATTTATTGTTTGTAAACTGCACATGGATGTATGACCCTTTTGGTGTTCTAATTAAATAAAATATATTAATACATATAATCGTTTGATCGATCTTCGGAAGGACTGATTTAAGATTCGATCGCGTTCTTACTCGATCGAAAGATTTGTGTATCGATTCTTATAATTAGCTGCTCCATGTGTTCGTTAACTTAATTTTTTATTGATTTACTCGATTTATTAATATAATTGATTTTCCATTACAATATATTCAGATCGCTGGATGGAGAAGGCAATTTTAATTGGAGATTTGTTTTTCCGTTCCACTTCATCCCTGCGGAGGAGTGCATGGTAGTGCGGAAGAAGGAGCACTTCTGGAGTCTGGACGAGAGAGAGTCCAGAGTGCCTCCAGTTCTTGTCCTACAAATATGGGACAACGACAAACTATCCGGGGACGATTTCCTGGGTAAGTTTTTATAACTGAATTAACTAAAATTTCGTTGAAGTTCTGAGAGAAATCGGTAATCCAAGACCAAAAGGTGAACTATGAACTTAAGTAAAGTAAGAGCTGGTAAAGCTCATAGAGCAACTAATTAAAGTAAAAAGCTGGTGAAGCTTAGGTTAATGTCAGTTTCCTCACTCGAAAGCGTTATCAGTAACGGGCGAGCCCAGGATTTTAACACGCATTATAGTGAAATGATCAACTGTGTTGATATCTATCACTTTTAATACCACATGTTTAAACCGTTTTACAATTTAGACCCTTTTCCGTATACTCAGTCCAGTGAATGTCCAAGATTTTATTCTTAGATCAGCGCGGCTGGGATTCGAACCCACGAGAGTTCAATTTACCTCAGGGTCTGTCAGTTAAAACTTCATGACGTTACCCCTACGCTATTAAGACATTCTAAACATTAGTATGTTGGATACAGAAAATGATATAATTCATAGGAAACAATTAACAATGATGGCATTTAATAAATATAAATTGAAATTAACAAATAAAAAACTAAATCTTAAAGTTAGAATAAAAATTTTTAACACTTATATTAAATCAGTATTTGTTTATAATAGTGAGTTATGGGTAGTAACAAGAAGCATAGAAAATGACATAGATGTTTTTCATAGAAAATTACTAAGACATCTCCTAAAAAGTGACTATCCATACACAATTAGTAACATAGATATATACGAAAGAACAAAAGAGACTCCTTGGAGTCAAATCATAAGGAAAAAAGATACAGTTGGATAGGCCATATGCTAAGACTAAATGGAAATACTCCAATTAGAGAAGCTTTAAAATATAGACTACTAAACAATAAAGTGAGGGTAGGAATGGGAAATAAATACACATTAATTAAGCAATATAATAATGATATAAGTCAATTAGATACCAAATTCAGTCTTATGCAGGGTGATGTCTATGACTTTGCACAGGATCGTGATAGGTGGAGGCAGAGGGTTGAGGAGGCTGCTCTGGTGTCCACCGAGTCACGTCGAGCAGAGTTTTATGTTATTGTGTATTATCACTGAAAGGCCTGACTAAGTTTTTATTAATCAAGAGTAGCGCTATTTTAAAGGTGTTTATTGAGACTATGTTCTAAGATGATTCCTAAATAATACATTGTTAGAAATTCTTGGCGATTAAGCTTAATTACTTAAATATGAGTTCTTTCTATTTTACAACGCAGCTCAAGTAAATTAAGCACATGGAATTAATTATAAACCTCCAGTAGTACTAAAAATATAACTTACTGATAACTATGAAATAATTTGGATTTTTTAAAATTTCGACAATTTCCATGAATGTGAGTTAATTAGCTAATGAGCGAAAGCTCAAAATGAAAATAGAAGAGAAATTGCTTCAGTATAAAATAATGTTTCCTTTCTTATCTCTTTAATTCTTTTGTGGAAAGCTATATACACTACTAACAGCTCAGTAAATGATAATAATGTAGATTGAAGGTCTGCTAATTTAGTCCTCTAATCGTATTGCAGTATATCGGAGCATTAATTATAAAATTAAAAGCAAACTTTACGTAAACAAATTTAAATTATTTCATAAAATGGCAGAAAATGATCAGTAAGGTTTTATATTACGGATCAGTAAATGTAGAATTGAAAGCAGAGGCCCTTCAGTCACTAATGCTCCGTGAAAGTTGAAAATGGCGCTTAATTAGAATGTCTTAATAGCGTAGGGGTAACGTCAAGAAGTTTTAAATGACAGATCCTGAGGTGAATTGAACCCTCGTGGGTTCGAATCCCAGCCGCGCTGATCTGAGAGTAAAATCTCGGACATTCACTGACCGGATTTCATTATAATGCGTGCTATTATTATTACTAACTAAATATTTAGTTTTTTCCACTTTACGTCTTCGTTGTTATTGATATTACTATTTTCTCTGCCTTATCTTTATTTATTTTTAGATCCCGTCTTATTAATTTACTTTCAACGAATGTTATTAATTCATCAGAATTGTTTTGTCCAATAAGAATCCATCCCATATCATCGGCAAATTGTTGATCTATTATTTCTGTATTACTATTTCTACTCCAGTATGTGTGATCATTAAGTTCTTTAGGTACATCCTGTTCTGTTTCTTTTAGCGACATTGCAAGGTAGAAAGTAAACAGAATTGGACTTAGACAGTCCCCCTGAGGTACTCCTGTGCTGGTACTGAATTCTTTACCTTGACAATTGTCGTTCAAAACCTCTTTTTACATAATATTAGTATTTTGATTATGTACAATTCATCTTCATCTAGAAACTACTTTAAATCATCTATTAATAGCTTTCTATTTACGCAGTCAAAAGCCTTACTCATATCTAGAAGTAGTATACTTATGTTAGCATTTTGTTCAATTATTGCTTTTTCTATTAGTAACTTCAAAGAGCACACACGTTTTCTGTAGTGCTTCTTCCTCTTCTATATGCCGCCTGACTTAGTGGAATTTGATTATCTATTTTATCATATACTCTATTAAACATTATGATGCACAAAATCTTTTTCAATGTATTTAGAAGGATTATGGGCCTAGGGTTTTCTGTTTTTCCTTTGATTTTTCCAGGTTTTTGCAGAGGTATTAGTAGTCCTTCTGTTATTTCTTCTAATTGTTCATTTCCTTCGGCTAGCTTATTAAACTTATCTGCTATTATTTTAAATACTACTTTGGGACAATGTTTTAATTCTTCAGCGTATATGCCATCTGGTCCTGCTCTTTTATTGTTTTTAGTTTATTAATTGATCTCTCAACTTCACCCTCACTAAATGGAATTTTCATTTTTCTAGGCTCTATTCACTTATTGTGTCTATTGAGTTTTTATTGAACATGTTCTTAAAATAGTCTGTAATAATTTCAGTTACTTCATCTTTGTTAACTATCAATTGATCCTTTTCTTGTATAAATATTTTTTCCTTAGGCTTATTTTTATAGATATTCCTCATTACTTGAAACATTTTGTTTGATTCATTTTTTGTTTTATTTAGTTCTTCTATCTGTTGTATTTCTCTGGTTCTAAATCTCTTTTTAGGATGTTTTTTTATTTCTTTCATGACATTATTTCTTTTTTTTATTTATATTTTCTTAATTTCTACATTTGTTTCTAATTGTATTCTTCCTCTAATATCTCTTTGCTTTTTGGAAAGTCTAATTACTTCGTTATTATTTGAAGAGACTTTTTTATTTGTACATCCTAGGATTTCTTTACCTACATCTTTTATTATGTTAGTTATCTGCTTCCATGTACATTCCGCCTGTAATTTTTATAATTTATTTTCGATAGTTTCCTTATATTACTTTTCAATATCAGAATCTCCTAATTTCGATTTATCTACTATATTTTTGTTGGCAACTTTTAATTTGTTATTGTTAAAATATTTCTTTGTTTTCATTTCAGTTATAACTAATCTATGGTCAGTATCAGTAAAAAATCCTCCATATGATCTAGAATTTACAATGTTCTTTCTATGTTTTATATTCGTAATTATATAATCTATTTGATTTCCTTCGGGCTTTTTAATTTTTCCTAGATTCCCTGGGCTTTTCCATGTTGTTCTGTGTACCATTTTAGTCTCAAATAATGTATTAGTTAAGACTAAGTTATACTGATAGGCTAGATTTAATAATGTTTTCCCATTGCTATTTGTACTCCCTTTCCCATATTTTCCTATATTTTCTTTACAATTTAGATAGCTATCTCCCGTTTTAGCATTGAAATCTCCACCTATTATTATATTCTAATATTTATTAAATTTTGAAATTATGCTATCTAGTGTGTTATAAAATTTAAGTCTAATTTCTAGTTTGCTTTCACTAACTGGATTTGTAGGAGCATATACACTAAATATATTATAATCTAAATTATATATTTTGCATTTTATATAACAAATTCTTTCATTTATTGGGATAAATTTATGTTTTATGTTATTTCTTATTATTATTCCAACACCTGCGTGAGAACTATTTCCTGAATTTAGTAATATATGCTTGTTATTTTTCATAGATGTAATTTCACATATTCCAGTTTCTTTTAGATGTGTTTCTTGTACTAATAATATATCTATTTTATATGTATCAAAATCATTGGCTGAGTTTTCTTGAAATCTATATTTAAACCTCTTACATTTAATGTTCCTATTCTCAACATTGTTAACTAGTACTATTAACTTTATTAAATTTCCATTTCAAATTAAATTTCTACATAATGGTAATTAAAACTATTAATCATTTTATCTTTGTATTTTTTATTTCCTATATTAAATTTTATGAAACTTGAACTTTAAAATAGATATTATCAGTCATCAACAGTTACGACATCTACAACCACCACAACCACGCAAATAAGTGTCGGTTTTAGGCTAATTTAGCCGACTAGATATCCTTAATGTCAAAGAGACGAGTGGAAAATCTGCCACGACAATCCGCCATTTCAGTGATAAAGGATGTTCAAAACTTCAAATGAGGTAAAAAATTTAAACCATTACAATTTTCTTGATAAATATTAAACAATTTAAACTGTGATAATGTGGATATTATTTTTCTGTAGGCTCGGTTGAGTTAAACCTATGCAGCCTTCCCAGGCCGGCCAAGAAATCTGCAGATTGTTCTCTTGGTCTGTTATCGCTCAGGACTTCAGACAAGCCGAATGGACCCCCTCCATCACTGGTCTCCATGTTTGAGCAGAAGAAGATGAACGGTTTCTGGCCTTGCCATAGGGACGAAAATGGTGTACCAACTTTAACGGTAGGTTGAAATCTATCAGAATAATAATTCAGTTTATTATAAATCGGTCTGATGTAGGTGAGTAATTTTAAAAGAAAAATTTCCTCTACAGGCGAACTATAATTGGCATATTTGTACTCGTATTGTATTATTAATATATATAGTATTCTGTTGTTACTTTTTTATTATGTTAGTATTATATTAATATTATAGTATTACTGCTCATATTAGTGTAATATTAAACTTGGTGCTCACCAATAATTGTCTGCTTAGTACATTACTAATCTACAACAGTTCTTCTCGCGTGCGGTCATAACATACAATAGTTCTACAAGTGGGCAAAATCTAAGAAATAACTCTGATCTGTGTGTCGTGTTACTGGGATGTGCAGATACCATTACATTTACTTTTTCAGTGGACGTGTTTTTCCTAAGCTAATAATAAAGAAAAGTAGGTGTATTGTAAATTCGTGGACTAGTGCTAGACGCTTGACATATTAAAGAAATATTTTCCGACGACAAATAGTCGTAAATTCCCTTTTTGGACCAACTAATATTGCATGCCTGTATTTTTCTTATTGTTATTCACATTACAAAGTTCTCAAATGTATGGTCACTCTTTTTATGATATTTGTTTGACGCTGTATTTTATCTCAATTATGTGTTCTGAAAAGAGTTGTCAAATCCTTTTGAATTATAGAACTACATGATAGGGGAAGCGCTAATTACAAGCTGACTTTTCTAACAAATAAATAAATATCTTTTATTTGTAAGGGTAAAATAGAGATGGAAATGGAGCTTCTTACGGCAGGTGAAGCTGCTCTCAAACCAGCTGCTCCTGCCAGGGACGAGCCAAATCTGCATCCAAAATTAGATCCTCCGAAGTGAGTGTCCTTTTGTTGAGTGTTCTTTGTAGAGTGTCCTTATGTTGAGTGTCCTTTTAGTTGAGTGTTCTTTGTTGAGTGTCCTTTATGTTGAGTGTCCTTGTGTTAAATGCCCTTGTTGAATGCCCTTATGCTGTGTGTCCTTATGTTGAGTGTCCTTTATGTTGAGTGTCCTTTGTGTTGAGTGTCCTTGTGTTGAGTGTCCTTATGTTGAGTGTTCCTATGTTGAGTGTCATTGTGTATTGAGTGTCCTTGTTGAGTGTTCTTGTGTTGAGTGTCCTTGTGTATTGAGTGTCATTGTTGAGTGTTCTTGTGTTGAATGGCCTCCGTCTCTCTCTTTCTCTCTAATTCTCTTCTCTCTCCCTGTCTCTCTATCTCTTTCTCTCTTCTCTCTCTCACTTTCTCTATCACTGAGATGTCTTTTGTGTTTCACAGTTCAACACGTCACATTCTACCGAACTCATCTATCAAACTGTCAAAGATACAGTAGCATGTCTTATTTGGTTTGCTCCAGAATTTTTAAATTAGCTTATTTCGTCTATCAAGCACATTACCAACCGATACGACATGACTGTTGGTTTTTACCTTCAGAAATCATGCGCAGTTATATACCTCTTTGTAGGTATATTCCTACTGTGGTTATTAATCTTATATTGACTTGTATTATGATAAATAAAGAATTGAAGGTAGCAGAATAAGTTCAAAATCCGCCAGGTATACCACTATCACTAGGTACATATAAATGCGTTTAAGTTCTCTAAGCTTTTACAAAATTAAAGTCTGCTATTTAGTTTAATATTTTAAATCAATATATAGGCTGTAATTGTCAGAGATTGCCAGTAGTAGTGTTATGGAGCTGTCTAAGCTATTTTATTTTTAAGTTTGTGCTATTTTATTTTTAAGTTTGTGTTTGACGAATGATCACATATGAGATTTTATTGTACAATCTTTCAGCCGACCTGTGACTTCTTTTCTTTGGTTTGCATCTCCATTTAAAACCTGTCGATTGATCCTTTGGCGTCGCTTCAAATGGCATCTAATATCAGCGCTATTGATACTACTGCTGGCTATTTTCTTCATCCTATTTATTTACGCAGTACCGGTTAGTAAATAATATCTTCAGTGCAGTCTAGTTTATACAGTCAAGTTTGTTCAGTGTTGGTGATGGTGATGGTAATGGTGATGATGATGATGATTATGATGGTGGTGATAGTGGTGATTGTGACGATGATGATAATTATGATGATGATGATATGATGATGATGATGATGATGTTCATGATCATGATGATGACGATGATGATGATTATGGTGATGGTGATGGTAATGTGATGGTCATGATGGATGATGATATGACCACGATGATGATCATGATCATCATCATGGTCAAGCTCATGATCATGATCATGATGATGATAATCATGATGATGATGGGTAAGTTAATATCGAAGCTAAAACTCGTATAAAAGTCGATTATTCTCGTCTGGCTTACACCTGATCGAACCCGCAGCTAATCTTTGAACCTCTTTCATAAAAACACGCGTTAGTTCATGACGTACTTACATCCCTTCAGAAATCCCATGAAATCTGGATTTGTAATGCTAAGCTGTACTGGATCGTCACTCAGTGGCTTCAGTTTCTTTAGAACATTGCTCTGTGAAATCATCTTCATTAAGTTCATCGTCGTTTTTCTTACTAATATCCTATTTTTCTACGTCTCATATTTTCTAAATTATATCGAATCGCCTGAAAAAGGACTGCTTTATTTCTTTCGAATTATTATTAGATCATTTTAGATCATGGTTTCAGAATAATTACATGTATAATTAATCTTTAGCTAATAATTAACTATAATCACCATCATCATCATCGTCATCGTCATCATCTTCCCTTAAGTCTCAGTTTGACCAGGGCCCAGCTTAGAAAATTGATTATTAATTTCTGCAGAGTAAGTAATTTCAACTATCGAATGCCCTTTCCGATGTTGGTTTGGATTTTATTGGTACTTTTTTGCATTTTACATCACGTGGAGTACACGGATGGTCTATTCTTCAGTAACCCCAACACAACATGGGTAATCCGGACACAAAAACTGGTAACCCGGACAAAACACGGGTAATTAATTGCATTAAATAACTCTAATGGCTTCTGCAAATGGAGCGCTATGTTATTGTCAATCGTAATTTTCCTAATAAGATCTGTAAGACTTGTCGTCGAATGCTAGTGTTTAACGATTATTTGAGTCTTCAGATGTCGCTCAGATAAAAACAAAAGACGTTGTGATCTCCGCATTGATCGACGAAAGACTGTGATTCATTGTGCGCTTCGTCAATAAAGGATGATTTATGTCGTATTTTTTATATTTCAGGGAATAACCGTAAAGTTATTGTTCGGAGTGTAGATGGGATAAATCGCTCGATACTTCTGATGCCAGCAATCTGACACTGATTGGGACTGGATAAAACGCTGCATTCTCTATTCGCGGTGTTGTGTTAATTGAAAGAAGTAATTACATTTTGTCATTTCTGTTCAATTTTGAGATTTTAATAACTACTCATTTAATATCTGATAGTTTATTTAGCTCTGCTTCCATTGCTATTTTTTGTGATTATCTAACTGCAAGTGAGTGCATCAGATGTTGTGTCGTTCACTGCTCGATAGGTTCTGACTTCACTGACTAATGCTGAACCTACTTGTCAATACTACTATGAAATCTTCAAATCATTATCATTGGATGCTTTATCATGAACTTATGCCCAATTATACTTGTATTGTATAATGGTATTGTATAATTGTATTGTATAATTGTATTGTATAATGGTATTGTATAATTGTATTATTAAGATAATAACAATTATATTAAATATATAATTGTTGCATATATTGCTCATACAGGAATATTATTCCTATCAGATTTGTACTTCCATTTCAGTAACGCATGCAGAGATGCAGTGCGGTTTTATTTAACGTTCTATTCCTCACCCGAAGGCAATGTCAGTGACGTCTCAAGCTATCATATTACACGCTGCGAGCAGCTTTTATGCCACCAGTGGAAATAGTTAATATATAAAAACAAAAAGATAACAAACAAAATCTTAAAATAAATGTTCGGTGCCTATGATTACTTTTATAATACTACGTCCCTATTTATTTCGTAATTGTTGATTGAATTTAGTGTAATTAAAATTACAAAATTAGAGGTTGCGATAAACATTATATTTGTGACCGGACCACTCTACATAGACCGACCGTAACATTCATCTATTCTAAGAGACGACTAAGTTGAAAACTCAGCAAAACAATGGAATCCACTTCAGATGCCTACATTCCCAAGTTGAAGTCTACACTAATTATAGTTTTAGTAAAGACTTAGCCTTTGTGATTCGATCTATTCATTGGGCAGTGAATTCCTCCAGCTGAGGGTGACGACACCCTATGAATGGGTAGAATTAATTGTACATTTGGACCTGTCACTTTGCAAAACATTTTACATGTAGGTTATAAATATATATATATATATATATATATATATATATATATATATATACAGTATACATATAGATATACAGTATATATATATATATATATATATACCATATTTTTGGTATACAGTATATGAGATAAACAAATAATTTATATAATTATATATATATATATATATATATATATATCTGAAAGAGCGATTAAATTAATGTTAAATTATATATCGATTAATTATCGATTAATTATTTGAAATTTGAAACGTTATCCAATGGTTGTCAGTGAAACCAACCTTAATGTAGAACGTAAGCCACACTACTAGAATCGATGCGAAGTCGTACAAAATATGATAACAATGAGTATTGGGAATAAATATAAGAACTAACTTTATTTTAGATTAATTTTAGGATGTACTTTATTAAGTAAATTTTCTTTCAATTTGCTTTAAATTTAAATTTCAATAGTAAATATACAGCTAATCATGCTCTCTGAATAATATCAAGATTTGCATTGCAGACTCTAAGAACCCTTCTTCACTATAGTTATGAAATTATGCAAATTATTCACGAGGGTTCGCTTCTTGCGACATTTCGAAGAAGAGATAGGATATCAAGATCTACGTTTTGCTTTATTTACTCTCTGAGGACTGGCGACCTTGATTTAATCATCATATCTGTATATCCACCTATCTAATAGCTTGTTCTGAACGCCTTGTGTCACAGTCGTAGAACATACCCGTATTATAAACG
Organism: Enchytraeus crypticus; assembly: GCA_905160935.1. Classification (NCBI taxonomy): domain Eukaryota; kingdom Metazoa; phylum Annelida; class Clitellata; order Enchytraeida; family Enchytraeidae; genus Enchytraeus; species Enchytraeus crypticus. The sequence goes on along the minus strand of CAJHZI010000732.1, from coordinate 937,318 downwards.
TGGAACTTATTAAAAGTTGAGCTACTGTAACTCGATGACTATTTTCAATTGAAATACTTTCCTGATTCGACCTGAACTTTGTTATTCACAATATGCTGACTAGCTCATTAGCTAATAAGCTGACAATAACAGAAAATAGTGTTTTAGAACAGATGAATTGCTACAAACATCATCAGATCAACTTTAAGGGTAGTGTCTTCATAAATGATTCATAGTGTTGTTTATTTAAGAAGTATGTAAGTTAACTTGGAATTTTTATCTTAACCAGTTGATTTAGTCCTCAACAATGAGAAGGCACGAATTGCGCAGCTTAGCCCTGTTACCAGATTACCATAATTCTATCAAATAGCGATATTATCAAGCACTTTTAAGAGAAATAATTCAAACCAAAAAAATTTAATTTCTTGCAATTTAGCTAGAACAATCTAAACGACAAGGTCCTGAAATAGCTATAATTATGAAAATTCAGCGTTACAGTAAAAATTGGGAAAGAAATTATAAAAATTATTAAAATTATTAAAGAAATTATTAGTTCTGCGCTAAAATTGTTGTACAAATTTTTAGTTATTTTAAATACTAACAACCATCCAAATTCTTATTGTGAAGATTGAAAATAGAGCGACAATTTTTATGCAACAAAGTAAAAATCTTACCTGTTATGTCACTTTTAGTTGAGTTTTTGAATTTAATTTCAGTTTTTGTGATGACACTAAACTACAGATATTACTATAGGAGAAGTAAAAAACCTAAACGCGCATTATAGTGAAATGATCAACTATGTTGATATCTATCCCTTTTAATAGTACATGATCAAACCGTTAGGCAGTTTAGTCTATTTCATTATAACCAATCCAGTGAATGTCCGAGATTTTGCTCTTAGATCAGCGCGGCCGGGAATCGAACCCACGAGAGTTCAACTCACCTCAGGATCACTGAAAACTTCATGACGTTACTCCTACGCTATTGAAATTTTCTGTAAAGGCACTGTTAAATTTAATTAGCCAGTATCAGTAGCAATAAAAAAGCTGGTAGAGCTAATGTTAACGTCAGTTTCCTCACTCGAAAGCGATGTCAGTGCCGGGCGAGCCCAGGATTTGAACCCCGCACATACTGACTGATCCGCGGTCGAATATCTAACCGACATCGCCACTGGCTCCAGCCAGTAATGGCGTAGGAGCACATGAACGTAGCAGATTGGTGTACATGACAACAGCGAGTGTCAACCTAAGGTCAAGTCTGTCAGATTTTTGTTTAACAGTATCTAATAATGAGAACACTGCGTCACAATTAATTTTAAAGTCAACGTTTGAAAAGTTTAGCCGCAACGATTCTTGTTAAAAATATTGAAAGAACAAGTATTTTCCACCCATGTAAAACGTACGTCGTATACAATTTTCGTCAGATATTTCTTCTCATGCAGAATCATCGGTTCATTTCACTATTCAGTAAAATATTTATAATCCTGCAAAGATGAGTTTGAAATTTGTTTTCAAACGTAAAGCGTGTCGTTAAAGACTATCCGGATGACTTTCGACTCTGTCTTTAAATTTTTAATTGACATTGGTTTGTTTAAACTGTAGGTGAATGTATCATATTTGAGTTTGTCTTATTTCTGAAAATAAATGACAATTTTATTTTTATTCTTGACAGAAAGTGCGTAATGTCATCACAAATAGTTTGCTATTATGCTGTGTTTTAAGTTTGAGATGATAGTGACGTTGCTCCTGGAAAATGAATGGGACGTAAAATTCTAAAATAAAAAATAAAATCTTAAATAGACTTATAGCTCCTAAGTTATCTGAACCATAGCCATATATGTACCGCGGAAGACTTAGATTTTTTTTTGTATTTCAGACTCAATTAGTCTCTGCTATAGCTACTAATTAAGGTTTTACCGAGCAGAGCTATGGCTCTTTTATGGTATCCTCTTTCGTATTGTTATTTGTTTATCTAACTACATGCACGTTCCTATTTGTTTGTCTGATCTGTGCTGCGGTGATCAAATAAACGAAACTAACGAGAAAAAAATCAATTCATTCATTAAAACTATTTTATTACCAATTACAGTAAAACTTTTGGTAGCCATGCACTGATATCAAATTAGCCAATTCAATCTTTGGATTGAATATATATTCAATCCAAAGATTGAATTGGTTGGCAATGAATTGGTTTTTAAAATCACCCAAATTGATTCGTGAAATTTTTGAGTTGATTCTTTCTGTAATTCTTCGCATTTTTATAGGCGACTTACACTAATATTACTGTGGTTTAACAGTCATTGTCTATAATGTTTATATAGAATAAAATTACTCATTTATATTCCGATTATTTCAAGGTCTAGATGCTGCATTTGGATGTGGGATTTTCTAGATGTTAATTTATTTGCCATTGGCTCTTTAAAGCAAGTACCATTTGCGTAGAGCAGCGCGTTACTGTGAATATACTGATTGATTTTTTGATTGATTAATTGATTGATTGACTGATTGATTTATTGATTGCTTGATTGCTTAATTATTTGATTGATTGATTGGTAATTAGTAACTTTTAATGAAATCAATCATTATCGAACACTGCTTTTGAATACACTTACCAGACGACCGAATGATTAAGGTTTGTTGTTCTTGAGATGTGCTGGATGGGTATTTGAATTAAATGACAATGGTAAGTGGTCATTCTATAGTCAAACAATAGGTCTAACATCTACCCGCATTTATTTGTATAATTTCCATTGAATAAACTATATTGCATTACTCCTTAACTAACAGTGTAACTTTCAGAAATGGACTTTAGGACTGTTCTTCCAGCCCATTGAGTTATAATCGATTTTTGCAAGTGTAATTCCGAATTGTTTGTGACTTCACATCGAAGTAGTGCTTTGTAGCTGACTAAAATAAGCATGTGCTTTTCTCAATAAACAATTTAACTATTAACATTTATAACCTTAACCGTGATTAGGTATTAACCATATTCCATTAATGGATTCATAGTGAGAAATTGTTACCATTGCACTACATTGCTCGTAGACAAGGACACTGGTATGTTTTCCAGTAGACCCAGTTTTAAGCTTCAACCATTCAAAACTCTACTGTAACAATTTATTTTCCCTGAACTTATCAGAATTCGACTACGCTGTCTGATATTAACACGACTGCATCGAATCCAATAGGCATCCAGGTCAAATAATCGGGTCACCTTGACACAGATAACCCGTCACAGTTTATCTCTTGCCTGAAAGGATATTGCCAACATAAACTTGTGCCGTAGACAGTATTTTATTGTGACTCTGCTCTGAACTGAACGACTCCTGCTGTTTTCTTAAACAGAAACCATTAATTTTGTTGCATCATTCAGAAAAAGGTTTGAGTGGTATAATGTTAAAGTTAAACGTAACTTTAAAGTGGCAACATTCAGGAACATATCCTAATATCTTGCCAGTGGGTAATTCTTCTTTACCGTTGGTAAATTTAGCAAATTACACGTAGTTTAATTAACATTAAAGAACGCAAAGACAGCCTTCTTTTGTACCGTGCAGATGATGAATCGAAGTTTGATTTCTCATTGGTAAAACGTCAATTCTCTTTATATCAGTATGATTCTACATTAGATTAGTAACCATTTAGCGTCATTGGTTCGGTGCACTTTGAATTAGAGGAATGTCTAATTTGGTACTAGCTAAATCTGAAGTAACTATTAAAGCAAATACTTTCCTTATTCAATTTTAAACCATTTTAAGATTGAAAATTAATAATTAGAGGAAATATTCTTTTTAGTTAAAAAAGCTAAAGCCAATGTTAACTTCAGTTAACTCACTCGAAAGCGAAGGCAGTGACGGGCGAGTTCAGGGTTTGAACACCGAACATACTGATCCGCGGGCGAATAACTAAACGACATAGCAATTGCCTCTAGCCAGTGTATGGTATCATAATATAAGTAATTACTAGATAGTCGCAGATAGTATCATAGGTACAAGCAGTGAAAACCTAAAGATGTGAAGGAATTTTTCCGTTCAATAGTCTCAGACGTCTAACGTCAATGACAGAAGATATACCGGCTGATTTGATGGGCCATTCCAGGGTAGAGATCTTAGGACGTTGGGCATGATGAGGTCAGAGGGCGGGGCAATATGACGTAAAGCATGACAACATCAAGAACTATGACAGTCATAAAATGGCAGTGTTAAGTTTTACCTTCTGAATGTTGAAACTACATGTATACAGCCAGGACGTATAACAGTCTGATATGATATGGTACATGATGGATCCGTTGTGCCTTGAAACTGCAAAGTAGAAATTGTTCGGATAGTTTCACATTCTCAAATAAATAATTAGAAGGAATTATAAAACTATAATTAGAAATAAAAAATTAAACTTGAACCCGTTGTCTTCCTCAAAGTAAAAATCCTCTATTTCACACGTGTAAATATTTTCGTAACAGTTTTTAATATAATTAAGAAAACCAATTAAATTAAATAAATCAAATTCGTTCTTCCAATAAGAATTAACTTCACGGACGTAAATCTTTCAGCAACATCGGTTAAGTTAAAATTAGAAATGTAAAGCAACGTCGTGAGACTAACGGTCACCTGTCTATGGAACAAATGATTATTTTCCAGATAGGGATCGGTGGCGACTATATCACATAAAACTGTAGCGTCTTTTTCTAATAAATAAATTTTCATTTAAATGTATGAATGAAAATACTCTAGGATTATAACATAAACAAAAACAACAGAATTAGATTGATACTGTCGTCCGCGACAATATTGAGCACATAAAATCCATACCTTAAAAGTCGTCTAACTACGATCATCGACGAATATCTGCTTTCAAAGTAGTCTTTCGCGTTAGGATCCTTGCATGTTTAAGAAAAATGTCTCAGGAATTTAGGGATTTAAGTTTCAGTTATCTCTTAGGACATACTGGGGGTCGGTAGGTATTTCGTGTGACCCCCGGAATTTCTTAAGGATGCAGTCGTGAGTTTCTAGGGGCTCCGCACCTCTTACCTCCGAAGAGATGTCTGATAGAAACTGTGACTTGCCGATTAGTATTTAAAAATCGTATTATTTACAGTGCACTAAATGAACGGCGACATAGTCGGATCTATGAAGCACCTGCGTACTGTAAGCATTGTGACTTCTGCACTTGCTGCTCGCACAGATCTCTTACTAACGACTTTATATTTAACGTAATTTGGTACATAATAATTATCAATAATAACAATAATAGTTATATGCTAATTTATGATGTCTTGTTTTCATTGAGTGCTGTTGAGATTAGAATAGCACTAAAGTTCGTAATTATTCACTACTATAGTCGTAAAACTACTATTTTGAATTCTAATTGAACTTAATTTATGAAGTTGAACATAGGGAAGATATTCGACCGCGGGTCAGCATGTTCGGGGTTCAAATCCTTGGCTCACCCTTAACTGACATCGCTTTCGAGTGAGAAAGTTGACGTCAATGTGAGATTTTTAGCTCTTTTATGCTAGTTTTTAATAGTTACGACGGTTTGAACAGTTAAACTAGTTATAAATAGTTTTTAGAATATAAATGAGTAATAACTAGCGATGTTAGTTCAAATAGTTATCTGCTGTACTAGTTAGAAATATTTATAATTAGTTATATATGTTTGAAATACATGTACTAATATCAGCTGTTATAATTATGTGAGTTATTTTAGTTATAGATCCGCTATTAACTAAGTTAAATTGTTAATTATTAGGTATACGACCAATATACATGCATTAGTGACCGTATAGTCGTAATAAGTTAGGCACAGCTTAAAGATATTGCTATTTTTAAATAGCTAAAACCACGTTTCACGTTAGTTTCTTGCCCTGGAATTGGATCAGTGCGGGTTGTAGTTGTGAATCTCCAAATCAAAGACATCCACAATCCAACACTTGCGCTTAGCGTTGTGCGCGGTCTAACACCTAACCGATCATGCCACAGACTCGGCCTGTTGTTCTTATGATCAGAATAGAACTTATAGTTAATAATATTTATATAATATACTGTATGACTTGTGCCCGTTCATAGTCCGGGATAGCACAGAATAGAAAAATCGTAATTTACCCATGTCGTAAGAGGCGACTAAGCAGGGATGGCAGAAGACCATGCAATAGCGCTTCAAAAGCCATATTTTCCTAAGCTTGTGGCCACATTCAGATCTTATTTAGAATCGCCTAGTGGCTGAATTATTATATTTCAGGCTGCAGAATTGTTGTTAGGTCAACGATTAAACACTAGCGTCTTTAATCGCTTCAGGCGTGGATTAAATCCTTTCCGTTTATCCTTTGTATCGTATGATCTGTATTGAAATTGATGGAAAGTAATGCCATGTATAGAATATCGATTTAGTAACTATTTAAGAATTACTAATATTTTAACATTTCTTGTTCCCGTGAGAAGTAGGATAATACTGTTGTCTCGTTTCGTGATAACGAAATCAGTAAAGAAATCTCAAATCCAAATACCGTTCACGATGACTCTCGTTCCGGAGAGAAATGTCTCTTCTAACATAAGTACCATGATGACATCTAGTGTTGTTTCGTATAAATTCTGCCAGGAAGCCGATGAAATAGATCGTTACGTTACGCCCTTCTGGTATGCTATCGGCATAACGGGAAATATCACCGCAGCTTGCATATGGCTGCAACGAAGAATGAGAAAGGAAAGTTCGTCTGCCATTTTTCTAGCGTCTCTCTCCCTGTCAAATACTCTGTTCCTACTGCTTCATATATTCCACGAACTAAACGTAGCATGGGGTATTAAAACCATCCAATCACCGGTCATGTGCGAGATCTTTACCTGTCTGTACATGACCTGTCAGTACATCGCTCCAGTTCTGGTTCTCAGTTTTACGGTGGATCGTTACATTGCCATCCGTTTTCCTTTTCATAAGGTTTGCTTTTTGTATCACTTTAAGCTTTTTTTACATTCTTAATTAAGCCTCTGAGGCCCTTGATAAACTGTGATTAATATGTTGACTAGTTGGGCCGAAATAAAAACGAGAAATTGAGAAGAGTGGCTAAAAATATTTAGCGATAGTACTCAACACCCAATAAAATTCATGAAAGAAAACAAACTCACAGTGCCACCAGAGAGGTGCACACTATCCTATATGGATAACCAAAATGGAAAAGCCATCGAAAAAATTAAACGGATAGGCCCTATAATTAATATTCTGAAGCGCAAGTTTAAATATTCAAGCGAGTAAGTGAACAAATAAATAAAGAAATAATAAAGGTTCCACGCCCGTTTCATCATTCAAGGATGATACCTAGTACGTTATCTTTAAATAAATATGCTTTACACTGTCTGAGTCAATTCTGAAATTAATTTTAATAGATCAATAATTATGTTTAATACTGGTTAGTCGTTGTCCTACTGGTTTTAAATTTTGAATAAATCAGCTGATGTCACATATACCGAGGCTTGTTTGAAGTCTTTTAGAATGGGGAGGATGTTAAACTGTCAATTTATAGCAACATTCTTGATGGAAGCTTAACGTTATGTGTCATTTTTCGGACTCCAAAGATCTGCAAGCAAAATGAACGAGGGAAGCCAGATCGGAAGACATGTTTATCTTAGGCTATAGACGAATTTGAGAATTCTGATTCAAGACTGGATAAAATAACAACCTTGTTAAAAACTTGCTAATCGATAAATTGTTCTTTATTATTCAAAGCGATAACAAGGTCGAACTAAGGAATATAATATATACACGCCAAGCGTGTCAATTTTGAAGATTACTGAGGGCGAATGAGAAACAATGTAACAACGTAAACCTTTTACTATGTCTGGAAAATGTTCTCGATCGAATCACCGATAGGTGGAAGTTTGTGCTGTTTGTCTGTCCCCGCAAGCTGTTTCTGTAAATGAATTATTTGAGAGTTGCTATCTACGACAAGTTGCTCCTCGTGAGATAATCTCAGAACAATTTTAGAAATCAATTTGATTGAAAGTGTGGTTAAATTCACATACCTTCCAGGTTTATTTTTGGAAATAAGCAATGGACCATTGTCATTGAAAAACAAGTAAAATGTATGTGAAAATGCACTTAGACCTAAAGATACAAGTAGGCAAAAATAAAATAAAAAGAATAAATGTAGTTCAGGAAAAGGCAGTAAGAAATTTAGTTTTTAAAGTAAAGGAGCATTTTGAAAATTTTGCTGCCTTACAATAATTTAGGCATAGAATGTAGTTAGATTTATAAAAGTGTTGTCGCATTCGAAGACTATTTAGCAACGATTAACTTCATAAGTCAGACAGTTCATATCAATTAAGAAACCGTCCATATGTTGCAATCAGTCACAGTCAAAAATATGCCAACCGAGAGGTTTTTTGTTTCTATTTTTGAAAGAAAATTTTATCGCCGATATACGCGTGTATAGGCTAAGTTTCAAAAACTAAAACGAGCAGAAATTTAGCGATACTTGCACGCACACATTCGTATGAGTTTTTTCTTCTTATTTCAGATTTTTCAGAATTAGTGGCTTGTATTTAATGCATTGAAGAAGAAATTGAGAAATAAAAATGAAAATTCTGCGATTAACTACAGTACTGATTACTATTATATAACGATATTAATATTAGCTTTATATGAGATTATTTTTTAAATAGTAATTTTAAGTAATGGTAATTTTGATAATTGCATAAATTTAAGCGATTTATTGAAGGTGATTTACAACACTTAAAAACTAGACCATATCGATTAGCTAAATAGCCATTCTCCTAGTATTTTGAATTGAATATTTCTATCAAAATTCAGTCCAAGTTTCATCATCAAAATTTCTATAATTTTATTTCTATCAAATTCAGTCCAAACCTCATTGACATGAGAAAACAAAAAAATCAATAATAAAAGCAGTCATATTATACTAGGCTACTATTCTTATTATTATTAGAAATATTAATACTGGTGCTTTTGTTATCGTAGTGTAGAACATCATTGCATTATTATTGTTATTATTATTATTATTGTTTTTTATTATATCAAAGTATATAAAGTTAAATACAAAATACATAGCTCTTTGAGAAAGTCTTCTTGATAAATTAATAACTACGGTACATGTAGATATTAGTTTATAATTGTCATATGGGAGGATTTCAGTGTTTGCACAGAGATTGACCTTCACACATACACGTAAATATAATTTACGTAAATTACAATATTCATAATATAATAATAATTATAATATAATTATCTCTTGTATCACATCTCGCACAGGTTCAGAAGCCATACACTATTGATCGATTGACTGATTGATTGAACGATTGCAGTAGGCAATGTAGAGGCACACAAAGTGGGAACAATAATTTTTATATTATAATTATTATATTATATAATAATAAGTATTATTATATAATAAAGTTATTATGCTGTACATGTATGTCAGTATAACTGAATGATTATAACTGAGTGCGAGTTTGGAAGAGTTTTTTAAAAACTTTTATGACTCTTTCAGGACTAAACGCTGTATTTGTATGTGCATGTTTATTTCTGAATGCTTGAATATTTGGATGCGCTGGAGGCAAATGTATGATTTTATGTTTTCATATAGATTGTTTTGATTTCAATGCCCTATCAAATGTGAACTCGTTCGATTGATGAAACCAAAAACCAGCTATATTCTTAATTAAACATATAATAATTATTGCTATTAAATACCAAAATAAAAATAAAATATGCAAATATTTCGAAAATATATTTCAAATGAATTAATATTTATGTTTTTCAGAAGTTTTTAATGATCAAGTATTATTTTAGATGTCATAGTACACATGTTGTACAAGTATATTAATTTATGTGTGAGTTTACATGTGTCTGTATATTGTCACAGTATTTTCGTAGGGCCAATACTGTATAAGCTAATTACTGGGTATACTTGATATTTGCGCCACAAGTTTTGTCACGTTTGCGCCGTTTTCTTTCATTGTTGTTTTTGTTTGTAACTATGCATGATCACCATTCGGTTGGTAAAATAAAATCAGTAATAATAATAATTACATTTGTGCTCGTGTATAGTGAAACCATGCACGCAATACAATCTGAACATTTACTGACAGTATTTCAACTTTGCTTAAGATTTCTTTGCCAATCTTTATAGAATTAGAACCCGTGCCTCTTGTGTCCGAGGCGAACGCCCTACAGTGTAAGTCCAAGCTTTCTTCTAGAAATCTTTCATCATAGTGGCTCAGTATTGTGTATATATTTAAATTGAAAAGATTGAGAAAAGCAGTCCAACACTAGAACGATTAGCTTATTAGCGGTGATAACATTAATTTGCGTTGACGATTTGAATTGCTATAGATACTAACTAGGTTTTTGGTTACTGAGTCAAATTTTAGATTTGGCAGACAAACCTTCTACTGGGAGATAATGAAAAGTAATCTGACACTGAAAATAGGTTGAAATATATACTTAAACCAGACAGTTCTGAGTCAGAATTGCGTGTTTCTTCTTCTACTTTTTCTTCTTCTTTGTCGTCTTAGTCTTTTTCCTTTTCTTCTTTTTCAACTTATTCTTCTTCGTCTTCTTCTAGTGCATTGCCTAACGGCAGGTTCATAGCATATTACGATTCCAACCAATTCCATCCCAAGCCTTCTATTTCATCTCTATGTATGGATTTTTTATCAGATCATACAAAATCCCATTCTTTGTCTGCATCTACATCTAACTCTTTTCCCTTGCATTCTTCCTTTTATTATCTCCTTCAGCAATCGTCTCCCTTCTAATATGTCCTACTTTCTTATTACATTTGTCCGTTACAGATTAGGACAACCTTAAGCTCTACACTGACGTATTATTCGATCAAGTTAAACCTAACAAAAGCTACATTAATATGAAGTAGTATGCTGGCATTACTCAATATAGAGGCATTATATCAAACTAAAGTATATATAAAATTTGCTAAGGGCTTACTCACTCCAGTGCTTTTTTGAATTTGAAGTACTTTTTTCAAGTAGTGAAAATTGGCTTACATACGAAAGTGAGAAAGTATAGCTTAAAATAGATATACGTTTGAACACGAAAGAGAAATTATTGCAGGATAACTTTCAAGGCATCAACAAACGCGGTCTTATAATTTTATTAATTTAATAATTGAATTTATTCTATTAATACGCATTCACCTGAAGGTTATCAAACAACATGGAGCTTGATTAGGAATCACAAGAACACAGCTACACGCTAACTTAGGTGCTTGAAACTGGGGTATTTCGTTACGTTCAATTTTGGACGCATACTGTCTTCATTTCTGACTCGTACGCCTGCCTAGTACGGTAGCATAGGACTACAGAGTAGAAACCACGGGTAGTCAAACATCGAATTAGTTCATTAACGGGAATAATTGCAAAAATGTCTTCTAAATCGATTAGACTGCGTGCTAGTGACTTTTTCAGATGTACTTGCAAATAGAATTAACAAGGGTACCGTTGCGTTTGTAGCATAGATTCCTACAAAAGTGGGCTGCTGTTCAAATCTTTGATTAATTAATTTTATTTGAATCGACTATTGGTCTCCTTATGCGATTAAAAGTCATATACATGTATTAGAACCACAATAAGAACTATACATGCATGTACTACAGATATCATCATTATTCCAGTTACTATCAATATTCTATTAGCACTAAAGTAGTTACTATCACAATTGTAAATACTGTGAGTACTCTAGTATCCTACAGCAGATATGCCTACTTTTAGGATTGTAAATCCTATAGGTACTGTAGCAGCAAGAATGTAGATACTCTCACAATTGTAAATGCTGTAAGTACTCTAGATAATATCACTATTGCAGTTATTATCAGTACTCAAGTGTCATTGTCTTATTAGAATAGTATGATTTTAAACGCTATTTTCAGAATAATTTAACCACGGCCATTAGCCTATAACCCGGAGCGCGTACAAATCTCTGATTCTCTTTGTTAACTACGGAAGTCGAGTGCATGTTGATTCCACTCCAGAAGTACCTGACATGACCTACTCGCGAGAAAATCGGCGTTAAACAATCGTTGTATTACTTTGCTTTGAATATATGTGAGCAAAATGGCCGTATTTAGGTTACATAGTTCTTAAATTATTGCTTAGTTAAATATTTTAAAAATAATAATAAGAAAAGTTTAACGTCCGTTTCCTCATACAAGGATGATGTTAGGGACATCCCCTCATCACATGTCACCACAAATTGATTCATCGAAAACGATCTAGAAAAACATGTGCAAAAAGAGAAAAAGATCCTAAACAGTGCCAGTCCGTTGATAAAAAAACAGTAAGGCATGATGAAAAAGTCCATGGTGGGAAGAGGTGTGTTATCAGCCTACAACGGAAATTGGAAGTAGTAGAGCATGAGCGAAGATCAGGAGGCAGAGAGTTTCAAACAGTAGGAGCTATATATGGGCTGCTATAGATTTCACATTAAGCCTACGTTATGCCATTTTCTCTATGCACTAAAACATTAATTAGTTTAACGTGACAAATATTCAGGTAATAAAAGGAATAATTGATGCAGATTGCATCCAATTATAAGTCGAATAAAAACATCAATAATCGAGAAAATGAAACGTTTGAAACAATCTCCCGTGTAACGGTGTAATCAGGTGCATTGACTTGGTGTCACAGCTCTATTATCTTCACTTGATTTATGCTGAATTGAGCGAAAGCCAGGTTTTGATTAGCAGACGTGTGTGAAACGCTGCATTTTTTCAGGAGAACCACATATAGACGAGAATGCACCTCATAGGTTAACTACTCGTGATAGTAAGGGATGACGAATACAGATGCTGCAATAAAGTTAAGAGCGTTCTAAGCAGTGTAAACTGTATGCAAGCTATTACTAGTCTATTAGTAGAAGAATACATAACCAATCCAAAGCTGCAGACAATATCCTACCATAATTTCTAGGGATTGCTGAGCAAAAGATATTTTAATTTTACAGTTCCATTTTGTGCACTATCTCTTGTATCTGTCGACCAATGAATTTCATTCGTACATTATTTACCATTCTATTCAATACGTCACTCTTTTCAGAGAGATCACGTGATACAATCAAGATCTGAGACTGACAATTTGTTTTATTGACTGGCAAAGATTAAGTTGATTAAAACATATAAAAATCTGAAAAAACAGAAACGTCAGGAGTAGATCTGAAGACCTGTCCGGATACGACTAGTCCATATACGAGTATACGACTTCGCCACCGGCTCCAGCCAGTGGCGAAGTCGGTAAGATACTCGACCGCGGATCAGTAAGTGCGGGTTCAAATCCTGGGCTTGTCCGTCAGTGACATCGCTTTCGAGCCAGGAAACTGACGTTAACCTTAGCTTTACCAGCTTTAGCTTTTATATATCAAAGAGGCATAAAATATAATACTGCAGGAATTATATAATAATTTAAAACAGGGCCTTCAAATAAGACTCAAACCAACTGAGTTAGCTCATCTCATATATTACGCGCCCCAGACTTTACAAGAGATATAAATGAAATAAAATAATTTTATGTAGACAAAATATTTGCAGTAATTATATTCAATATCAAATTCAGCCTCAAAAGAGACAAGGTTTAAAATATATGTAGGCTTTCGTAGAAATAAAATTCACTTAGGAGTGCTTATCCGAAAAACAATCAGAGATTGAAAGCCACTTTCCACTCTCCACCGTCCCAGATTTTCCAGCTAAGCAAGTCGATCATTTTATATTGCTAATACAACAATATTTTCAGTGCCTTGATACTGATAGTTGAGTTTAAAAACTGTCATTTTGCACTATTTCTTGCTAGAGCTTACTATACCTACAGTTATCATGTTACTTCCTGTAGGCCGAGGCTTCCTTTGACTGCTTTGGGCAGATGAGTGCATTACTGATGATCTACTGAAGCATTGATACTATTTCTCATCCAGAGTCTACATGTAGTTTGTTTCGATTAGCCCGGATTGGTTATTTGATACTTCCGATATGCTTATTAAGGAAACATAAATTTTAGATTATGAGAATATATATTTTTCATTTTCTGTTTTGTGGAAGAACAAAAATTATTAACACTCACATATCACTTGTTTGCTAGTTCAAATTAAGTGATATGTGAGTGTTAATCACTTGATTTAATATGTAATATTAAATCAAGTGATTAATATTGCTGAGTATTGATATGATCATGCAGTGCGAAGATAAAGTATGTGGCATAAACCTCAAATTATCTGGAAAGTGTCAAGATTATCTTTAGGTATTCCACAATTAGACCAAGCTGTAAATTCTTTACAGATGTACACGTAGTGTCTCATCCTTTATCTCAGTAACACTTCATAGAGATTCAGAACCAATATCTGAACTGAGTCTGAAATATTTGACTATACAACTTGTATACCTTGTACTTATCCGTATAGGCTTACACGTATATTGAAGATATGATGGTGATATGATGTATTATTGCATCTATATCTCATTTTCTCTTATATTCTAGTGATAAGTCCTTGTCTTATTTAACCTCACCATCTATCTCAACACATCGGCCTTTCTTTTCATTATAGTGTGAATTCAAAAAAATACATTATCGTATATCCCTTGTCTCTGTCTTCGTCTAACTTTTTTCGCTTATATTGTACTTTATACTATTTCTTAGATGTCGTTTTCTTAGTTAATAAACACTTTCCATACGCTAAAGGAATTGATAATTGACTTAACCAAACTTTTAAACTTATCTAGATGTTTATTTCGCTTTTGTAATTTAATTTTTTAAAATTTAATTTAATTTAAGATAATTTAGATTTAGATTTTTAATTTAGATGTTAATTGACTTAACTCAACAAAGGCGCTTTAATTTAGACTTGTTGTCTACTCAACGACCGTATTTCAAAACTTTATTCTTTTAAATATCCTCTTTCATTAGTGCCTAGGTTAGATACAGAACTCTAACACAGCGATTTAGACTCAAGAGCAAGAAAGAAGTAACTTTAAAGTGATCACTCAGAATGTACTAAGATCACTGAATGTTAATTACTGAAAAACTTTCCATCGCCTATAAATTTGAGACAGTGAGTAAGCAACTTTAAAGAAAACCAAATTTTAATTATATGCACTCTTATGTAGGTAATGGATAAACGAAAGTCGATACGTTGTCCTGAATTAATTTGAACAGACCGTTCTTGTAGGACGAACAAAACGATATATACATGTACATGTAAAACTTTCCTCGCGTTAAACTGCTTTGTCTAAACACAAAACCTTTGAAATCCTATCTAGTTATAGGAGTGAAGGAATTAGTCATAAGTCTATCGCAAAGAAGTTTTGTTCTACTCTATACTTATATAGAGGAAAAGATTGGCTATAAGATTAATCGTTACAATTAGTCATCTTTTTCTTGATTTCTGCTCGCATGTTGTATTGCGCAATATGATATCTCCTATTAATGGCTGATGTGGTAATAATTAAACTGTCTTCTACCATTTCATAATTTATTTTACTGCTATCAAATTCTTATTATACTACTTTAAAAAATAATTTGAAGTAATTGTATTGTGCGCTACTTGTAAAGCGAAAAGCTTATACCCCTGATCATATTTTGTTTAATTTGAATAGCTAAAGTCATGAATTTTAATTTATAGAGGATCAGTGAGGGGTGCGAAACAGTACAGGGGCAGGTACTAGGATACAATAAAGGAGTCAGGTGATATGATACAATAAATAAGTCAGGTGATATGATACAATACATGAGCAGGTGATATGATACAATAAAGAAGTCAGGTGATATGATACAATAAATGAGCAGGTGATATAACACAATACAGGGGCAGGGCAGGTGATATGATACCATACATGAGCAGGTGATATGATACAATACATGGGCATGTGATATGATACAATACATGAACAGGTGATGTGATACAATACATAGGCAGATGATATGATGCAATACATGATCAGGTGATGTGATGCAATACATGAACAGGTGATGTGATACAATACATAGGCAGATGATATGATGCAATACATGAGCAAGTGATATGATACAATACAGGGGCAGATGATGTGATACAATACATAATCAGGTGATGTGATACAATACATGAGCAGGTGATATGATACAATACATGAGCAGGTGATGTGATACAATACATGGGCATGTGATATGATACAATACATGAGCAGTTGATATGCTACAATGCAGGGACAGGCGATATAATACCAAACAGGGGCAAGTGATATAATACCTACAAACTAAACATTTTTCACAACATATGCAGTTTAAAAAGTAATTGTAACACGAATGGTTTGTTAACGAATTGAGTGAGTAATAGTCTAATTATCTGATTAATTGAATAACTGTGTGCGTTTTCTAATGATAGTATAATATCTCGATAAATATATTTTTAATTGTAATTGCCCCACTGATTTATTGAGTGCCAAAGAATTTGGGTATATTAATAGAGATTAATGATATATTTAGTATTTCATAATTATTATTAATCAATATTAAGGCTTAGTTACTTTTGGCTGCGCCGGTGGCTTTTTAGCATATTGTTTGACAGCGGATCAATAGGTAAAAGGCTCAAATCTATTGCCGTCTCTGTCACTGTCATGCTATCACCAGTAAACTGATATTGAACTTTGCTTTAGATTTAGACTTTTAGATAACGTACATGTACTAGTGGACATCGTAAATGACTAACGATTGAGTTTAATAACTGGCTGATTAATAAATAAATATTCACTCAGTTACTTTACTGATTGTAAATTGACTTATTTAAAGGCAATGTAACTAAGATTACTCAGCCATTAAATAAATCAATTTTACAGTAATCTAACTACTAAACTAACAATACTCAGACTGATCTAAATAACTATACTGGCTATTTTCACCTACAGGCCACCATGTGCACGGTGAAAAGAAGTCTGTGCGTCGTTTTCGGCTCCACCACGAGTTGTCTGCTTCTGGCCGCTCCCAACTCCCTCTTCTGGTCTTACGACAACACACGCCAAACCTGCAACATAAGACCCGTGGTTCGAACCTCACTCCGGCTACAGCAGTTCTGGATTGTGTGGTCGTGGATTACTGAGATAACGATATTTTTCCTGGTCCCAGCAAGTATTCTCGTCATCAATGTCCTGCTGTTGTATGAGATTCGTGTCCACACAGTCAGAGAGAAGAGAAGAACGTCGAGTGGTAGATTTGTTTCTGACATTGAATACAATCCATCGAAATCCAACTTCAATCTGGATCAGGTCAACCTGGAAAACTCGATGACGAAGTCCAAACCCTGTCGTAATGGTAGAGCAAGCGTTCACGATGTTATTGGGTATGAAAATGGTACGAGCTCCAAGAATGGTAGAAAAGATAGCGAAATTTTATACCCGATTACTCAAGGAAAGATGTCGTCAAATAGCTGCAAAGAAGATACTGCTAACATACCTCTAGTATGTAGATGGGCAAATTGTAAAATAAAAGATCAGTCGAGAAACCGCCGTCTTACAATATCTCTGCCTATCTGCTCTCCACGTCTTAGCACGAGAAGTAAGAGCAGCTTAAGGTGTAAATTAGCTAACATTTATGAAGATAGCGCTTCCATAGCAGCCAGTGGCGATATGCTACGTAAGAGCAGCCTACGCAAAATCGAAGATAAACTTCAGTGTGAAAACAAAACCACAGAGAGTGAGTTACACAAACAAATCGACGAAAAGAGAGTTTCGCTAAACGACGACGGGTCGATGTCTCGGAGTCTATATTGCAGGAAATCTATTTTTAGTCGGTCTAGTATCTTAAGCAACCTATCGAACAGCTGGCGAAAAAATGGCGCAACGAACGCCATGTTACTCACCGTGTCGTTTTACGTGATAATAACCACACTTCCGGCTACAATTGTCTACTTAACACCTGCCCCTCCTGGAAACTCCACCGTCCCGGAAGCGGAACGATGGAATGATGCGGAGTGGTTAGGCTATTGCCGGCAGCTTATAGTGGAAAAGATTGTGTACGAACTCTGTCTATCCCATTACGCATGCGACTTGTTCCTGTTTCTGGCGACGGGAAGGAAATTTCGAGAATCGTTTTTCCGTTTATTTAAGCGATATTAATGATGTGACTCTGAGAAAACGGTCACAAATTTTCTAGAATCGAAACTAGAAATAAAACTAAAAGAAATAAAAAAATAAAACTAGTCAATATCTCACGAGTCATACTGAATTAATAACTATATGTATAATTCTAATTAGAAATAGAATGAGAGTTATAGCTATCATTATCATCATAATCATCATCATCATCATAATCATCACCATCATCATCATCATCATCATCATCATCACCATCATCATCATCATAATCATCACCATCAGCATCATCATCATAATCATCATCATCATCATCATCAATCATCATCATCATCATCATCATCATCATCATCATAATCATCATCATCATCATCATCATCATCATCATAATCATCATCATCATCATCATAATCATCATCATCATCATCATTATTATCATCATCATCGTCATCATCATCATCATCATCCTCATCTTCATCATCATCTTCCCTTGAATCCCAGTTTAACTAGAGTCGGGATACGAATAGAGAGTTGTAGTTATAATTTATATGTTAAAATTTTAATTAAAAGTATACAATTATAATTATATTTTTATCATTAAATTATATTATTGTAGTTATATTAATATAATTAAATATAATTATAATTACAAATCTAATTCTAAAAAGTGTATAACGCTCTCTTTTTCACCAAGGATGATATCCTTAATACGTTCCTGCATCAAATGTCACTACAGATGGATTCACTTGAGTGACTCTAAAAAAATAATGCTTTGCAGAGGAAAGGCGATCCACACTTTGCTATCGCGATGTTCAAAAGTCAGGCATATTAAATAAGTTGAATCTATGGAGGAACAGATAAATTGTCAGGTTACCACAAAACGTTAATGGAAGAACATTAGCCTAGTTGAGACGTCAGAGTGCTCCGAACAGTAAGAGCTAGGAAAAGTTGAGTCTCTGCCTATAAATGCGAGAATTTGAAGATCGCAATTCCTAGAATTGGATTAAATGGGAATGAATGAAACAAAGAATCAGTTTCGATAGTTCATTATGTTCTGATCTGATATAATATAGAATGGCAATTCTTTGACCTTATTCATCGCATTAAATGTTGCCCAAAGTTACTTTACGAAAACAGAGAACATGCTTTGCGCGTAATTTTCACTCAAAATGCAGTTTTACATCCACCTATAAATTGATATATGCTTCCAGATCATAAAGTATCCTGTTTCAAATAAACATACCTAAAGGGGTGGTTTCTTGGAACATCTCAGCTGCTTTCCTCAAGAAAAAGAGTTATTCTTACTCCCAAAAAGGAATTATGTCCACTATCTGATCACTATCTATTTTCTGATTTTGGATTAGATACTTAACGTACCGGCTTTAAAGTACCAGATTTAATGAATCGGCCTTAAAGTACCAACATTGAAGTACGGACCTTAAATCCATTTACTCATGTCGTAACGTATAACTAGTCATTGGTCTGGTATCTTGGAAATTAACTATGCTTATTTAATTATTCTTTTTGATTATCGTATTAAAAGCTAATTTCATGATTTTCTTGGAGAACTATGACTATATTAGAGCTCTCATTTTATTAGTCGTTGTTTTAATGTATTTGCGAATTTTTTTGTCGAAATAATTTACAAAAATAAATCAAATCTACATTATTCCAAACACCAATTACCAGACTTTAATTTACAGAGATCAGCTTATCCCGACTTATACCAGATGTCTATAGTGACACTGATTTGTTCCCCAGTTGATTTTTAAACTTTTGGACATTATTGAAATTGTAGGTTTTATAAATATCATGGTCAGAAATAGCACGTTTGGAAATAGTATGATCTGAAGTAGCATGCATTCCTAATTTCCTAGAGAACTTTCTTATCTTATAAGAAATTCTGATTCACCCTACAGCTTTAAAATGAATCTTAAAACTCATATTTGTGCACGAATCTTCCCTGTAAATTCTGTGATATGATCTATTTTAAGTGTCTAGCAGATTTGGTTATTTTAGCTTTAATGATGCTAGATAGCGTTTTGATTTTGCGATGCTTGTTATAATATGTATTTTATCGTGTATTGCTTGTTTTACTGTAATTGTTGTCAAGTATAATGATACGTTTTCATGTTAAATTCTATTAAACATTAAACATTCTTCTTGTGAGTTTATGGTGTCCATTAATTAAAATGCGAAGAGGATCTGAAGCTGTTGTTTTGTAGCAATGACTCGCTTTGAAAACGTTGCGGGTATTTCGAGAGAAGGACTATACGTGTTTTTAAAACCACCAGGAAATACGAGAGAGAGAGAGAGAGAAAGGCAGAGAGATTGAGAAAGAGAAAGGCAGAGAGAGAAAGAGAGAAAGAAAGAGAGAGAGAGATAGAGAAAGAGGGATAGAGAGAGACAGAGAAAGAGAGAGAAAGAGAGAGAAAGAACGAGAGAAAGAGAGAGAGCGAGAGAGAGAAAGAGAGAGAAAGAGAGAGAGAGAGAGGGAGAGAGACGTCATATTATCGCTGCTAGAAGCACTGTATAGCCTATAATCAGATTCTGTTGTCTCAGTTGTCATATAACCAATGTCTCGAACCTCCTATATGCGTTCGTCATTTATAGTTAATGATGACGTAATGATATAGTCACATCTAAATCTTGTTACCGGGTTACTTCGCCAGCTGTATAAATAAATTGAGGCAAATATTGGCCTTGTTTTAGTATTGGCATCGTGGCGGTGTTTGTGAAAATAATATTATACATTGCATGTATGATAAATAGAGTTGTTAGAGAGCATGAATTATATCCGCTTCGCCTCTCTTGATATGAGAACACATTCCCGAATGATTTTGCCAAACGAGTGGACATGAAGAGGAAAACGAAAGATAGAGAAGAGTGGAGATGTTATATACCATGGACCTGTCAGTAGGCAATGCACTAAGAGAGAGTATTACATAATTCGCATTAGACTTACAGTTTTATAAGGTGTCCTTTGCCGACTTGGAGATATAGTTATTTACGTCAGACAAGATAATCTTTACTTAGCAGTAGATAATTGTTCTTGTAATGTGATAAAGTTCTGCGACGCGGCGTTCGATGGTAAAAATTAACAACATATTAATAAATGTCACTAGTTTTTCAAAAACATTGAAAGTAAAAAGCCACTGTTGCATGCAACACAGACATATATCACTACTTATATCACTACTTATATCACTACTTATAGCATTACTTGTATCACTACTAATATCACTACTTGTATCACTCCTTGTAACACTACTAAACACTTTGTCCTTCAAAAATTATTGTTAGCATGATCCATTCCTCGAAACAATCCATTGCACCTCCTCATATATTAAAATTTCACAAATTTAATGAAGACGCTCAACGTAAAACACATCGACTATATTAACTGAAACACTATTAGTTAGGAGTAGTTAGTATAATGTAATTCTATGCCTGCAGGTACGTGTATTTGAAATACTATTCAGCCCATATGGCCATAAAACATTACGAATTTGTTTTTAAAGAACCCTTACTAAAAACATCCATAGCAATATTCTATCTCAAACATGCTAATAATTTCAAATATGAATTGCAAACAGACGCTACATGGAAAACTATGAAAGATATTAAATGCTATCAGCATTTCAATATGCTCTTCATTTGCACAAGCTCTCCCTGGCCTATTTGTATGTTTGTTTAGTATTACAGGGTTTTCTTCATGAAATGCTAAACTCTTGTTCAATTTCTACATTTACATGAAGATTGTAGCATATCATCTCATTACTCACATATTACATACATGTATATATTACATACTGCATATTACATATAATTCTATAATTACATATTATGATACATTATATTTGCATATTATACATATATATATATATATATATATATATATATACATGTATATATACATATATATATATACATATATACAAATACACACACATATATATAATATATATTTATAATATTCATATTATTAAACATTATTACATATTATTATATTATTACATATTACACATACTAAGTATTAGCAGCATGTTATTCCATGACTTCAATCCAATAAACATTAATTTGAGAAAAAGAAAAATAGGGGTAGGAGATTCAAACTAACGGCAAACAATAGTCCGAATTGGCTGACAATCTCGTTATTGGTAATACGGCTTTCAACCTACCTTAATGTATGAAAATACTTACTGTATGTTCATCTTAAAAGCAATATTTTATATAATATATAATATAATTCCTATGTTGTTCCCTGGCACTAAAGAATAAACCAACCATAAACTGCACTAGCTTCTAGTACGACTAGCGTAGAAGAGCGGAAGACCAAGGAAACACCCTCAGAATAAATATTTTTTCAATGTTATAGGCTATATTATATTACCACCGTCGGTGTTGTGTCCGGCTCACTGAAGAACAGACCAACCGTAAGCTGCACGTGTTGTAAGAGGCGAGGCTATAAAGAGCGGCTATATTAAGAAGTGGATAAAGCATTTTGAGAAGATAAAAACATTGCTCGATGGAGTGTTCCTTTGAAGCGCAACAAAATAGTGATAGCAGCAACATAGGTTCTTGTATCTGCTATGTACAAGAACCTATGTTCTCTTCAGAAACCAAGGAACAGATGACCTACTAGGTAGATTAATAGAGAGAGAAATACACTCAACCTAACGCTAATAGTTTCATTTCATAATGTCCGGTCCAAGACGTATATTATTTTGACAGAGGTGATTAGAGTCCTTTGAAATGATCTACTTGGAATATCATGTTATGATAGGAAAACTTAGCCTGGTTCAGCTCAAACTGAAAGAATACACCTGGTGTCTACGTTGGTAGCACTCTTGCCTAATTAACAAGGGCCGCGGATTCTAAACCTTTCCGGTCAGCCTCGGAGAGTCGAATGACGCTACGGTATATGGACAAACAGTATACGATATATGGACAAACTATATATATATATATATATATATATATATATATATATATATATATATGGATATAAGGTATACGATATATGGACAAACAGGATTGTTTTCTCAGGGAAGGACGCACCTGCCCAGTAAATGTTAGTCGAAGCTGAGAAAGGCATAGGAGGCCCACCTCATCATAAGCAGATTCCCCCAGAATAATGGTGCATCATTTTATATGATTTAAAGGTTCACTCGTATGTGGACATGAAGAGAAAACGGAAGACAAACAGAGAAGAGTGGAGGCGTTATATACCATGGACCTGAAAGTGGGCAGTGCACTAAGAGAGAGGGAGAGATACGATATAAAACGCGATCACTGTAAGTTGTAGCTATAGTGTGATATGTACAAAACTCCTATGTGAGTCTTTCCTCAAAAATTATCTAATTCCTTCTCTACAAATCGAGCATCGAGATCATAAACTTTTCTATGCTTTGTTTCATTCAGTCACGAAATAAGGGGTTCAGTCATGTAATTATGGATTCAGTCATATAATCATGGATTCAGTCATCTAATCATGGATTCAGTCATTGACGCATGATTCAGATATGGAATCATGGATTCAGTCATGTAATCATGGATAGAGTCATTGACGTATGATTCATCTATGGAGTAATGGATTCAGTCATCTAATCATGGAATCAGTCATTGACGCATTATTCAGCTATAAAATCATGGATTCAGTCATGTAATCATGGATTCAGTAATGGACTCATGAAATTAGACATGGAGTGTGGGTTCAGTAATGGGCCATTGAATTCAGACATGCATTGTGTAACATTATTGTCTATTATTGAATCAATCAAACTGTATCGCAATTGTCGTTAGCATTATGATTTGATTCTCCAAGCTTAACCTTCTATATTTCTTATCTATATTTGCAGCTGCTGTGATACATATGAGACATTTCGCTAACTACGTTGTCCTGCGGTGGTTATGGTTCATACTAAGATCACTCTAATTGATTTATAATATTACTTCAGGATGGAACCGAAACGATTGTTTCGCTTGACCAAATTTGATCACTGAACCGAATTACGATAAAAGACAAGGCTAAACGAAAACGCCTCTCGCAAAAGGAAAATTCGATTTCTTGATTGCATTTACCGTCTGCGCACGCTAGAGAAGAAATTGGATATAAAATCCTTACAAAATCATGAAAAAAATTAATTCTTCTGCAGCATGTAATCGTCGATCAAGGTTGAAGTCATTCACTTTATGCTGTAAATAATTGTCCACCTCGTAATGCCATCAGATTTATGCGAAATAGTGCTAACTTGTACTCTTGATATTTTAAGCATATAAACAACATTATAATTACTGAGTGTCTCAATGATTCTCTATTCATCTAATACGGCGATTTTTTCCAAGTAATACACTGTTCAGTTCATTGATTGCTAGCTTCTACGAATAGACTGTGATAATATACATGTATAATACTATTTCAATAGAGCAAATTGAAATTTGAAAGAATAATTCCTTAGCTTGTCCAAGTCCCAGCAGATAGTATACGTGTATATGATTAGCAGGCATAGCATTAGCTACAACATTGGTCTATAGTAGAACCTCTAGGATGAAACCCCTGAAATCTTCTTAAGATTAGAAAACAATTTTTTACCATCGGACTGGCTTTCTGTGCACTGAAGAGAGAAGAGATATAATATATATATATATACATATATATATATATAATTACATACATATATATATATTATATATATATATATATAAATAGTTGCAGGTAGGCACATATGCTCATATATGCATGTATATATATATATATATATATATATATATATATATATATACATGTATATGTATATATGCATTGTATATGTATTTCAGAGAGCCACACTTTTTAACAAGCAGTCATTATCATCATAACATTCCCTTGAATCTTGTCTTAGGGTCGGGCGCTCATTTAAAACTTTTCCATTCGTAATAGATTTTTTAGCAATTTCTGGAGCCTATTAACCGAATGCCCCAAGCTTCTATCGTTGAGGGTTAGTTTGGATCTTAGTGCCGTGTCGCCTATTATGACACGTGCAGCCTACTGTCGCTCTATTCTTCAGCAACCCGGCCACAACACAGGAAAACTTTATAAGAAGCAGTCCAGCAGGAAAATATAATTAAAGGGAAAAATCAGACAATATGTAGGCCAAGACATAATCCAGAATTGTACATTTAAAATATAAATTTACTGATTAAAGCTTCAATTTATGCAGAAATCATGATATGTAAATAAGAAGAAGTATAATGTAATTAATTTAATCCTATTTTAACATGGCCGATACCCATTAAGCCGGATGTCAACAATATCTATAAAACAATTTCATCAAAACGGTTGCAATAAGACGTAAAATTGAATTTTTTAATTCAATTGCAGTAATGAAAATTTTACTCCAAGAAATTCATACGAATAAATCGTTAGATCAGTTAGACCATTTTCCGTATTCCAGTGAATCCAGTCCAGTGTCCGAGATTTTACTCTCAGATCAGCGCGGCTGGGATTCAAACCCACAAGGGCTCAATTCACCTCAGGATCTGTCATTTAAAACTTCATGAAGTTACCCCTACGCTCTTAAGACATTCTAAATCATTCTAAGTCTTTCCAATGGTAGACCTATTCCACCTAAGTACTTTATTACATGCATTATGTTGAGAGAACCTTCTTACTCTAGGAATTTGCGTCTGCAACCAGCAACTTACATGCATACACTGAAACGAGTAGTACACTAAGTGTAAGTTTTTTAAGGTTTCTCCTAATTGAGTTTTGTTAAGTGCCCTATAAGTGTAGTCGACCAGACAGTCACTTAAGCATCCTTGAGTTAACATTTCCTCTGTCGCTATGGTTAAATTACTCTAATGCAAACCATTTTTAACTGCTTAAGTACTGTAATTTCTTGTCACTATTGTTGCCCTTTAAATTTGGAAATATGTCATAGTTGAAATGTTGCAGATTGCTGATTCTGAATTAGTTATTAATGTCAAAATATAGATGGGAAGGTAACGTTATATGATCTTAAATAATAGATGCTAAGTGCATCGAACTCTGAAGGCTGTATTTGCTGTCCAACGAATTATAAATCAAAATATAAAATACTGAGTTAAATCTATAATTAAATTGAAAATTGAAATTACTTTATTGCAGACACATGAAGTTCCACATGACAAAGTATAACATAAACTAACAAGAAACTGTAATGAACAGAACGAAAGGAAATCTTAGAAAGTGAAGAGAAATTTATTATCCATACTATCAAACTAACTATCCAACCACTGTCCAGCTCTCTATCCAACTCACAATCCAGCTAACTATCCAACTCACAATCCAACTAACTATCCAACTCACTATCCAACTAACTATCCAACTCACTAGCCAACTATCTAAACAACCACTATCCAACCGCTATCCAAGTCACAATCCAGCTTGCTATTTAATTCATTATCAGACTCAACCAGTACAAATACAGCAAAAAAGTCTAGTAAAAAGAGTTCATCTTCTGCAGTAGCACTTAGTTATGGCGAGGAACCGGACGTTAAATTCTTATTGATTGATTAATATCACTACCAATTTCACTGCGCATATAAGATGGCAATAAATCGTACTTATTAAATTACAACAAATTAATGATTAAATATAACGTCATATATTCTTAAGCATCGTACAACCCTCTTTAATTTGCACGTTTCATTCCATATGTGCACGACCAAAGCTCCGTCACAACTTAAAATTGAACGATATTAAGAAATCTCCTGACTTATTTGAATATGATCATTCCAATAGGGTGAAAATCAATTTAGTTCAATCAATCAACAGGAATTTAATGTCCCTTTCTTAGTTATAAGGCAATGTCAGGGACGTCTCAATCAGACTCTGCACCAACAGACGGCAACATATCACACTATGACGGCTTGGTATACAAAGCCCAAAGTGAAAGTGAGATCAAAACAGTGCAAGTCGAAGATCCGAGGCAAGAGGGTTAGAATATTGACCAATATTGGAAAGAGATGGGCTTTAGCTTGTCCAGGAAAGTACACATGCATCTACAAGATAGGAGATTTTGTGGCAGAGAATTCCATGATGCTGGGACAGAAAACATGAAGACCACCTAACTATGGCAGACCTAATCGTCGACTGAGGATGACCGAATAGAACCGATTATCATGTTACCACTTAAGTTATCTGGAATAAAACCGTAGTAACTAAGTTTACTTCATTTGATTTTGGATTCTTCATTTATAATTAACTGGTGACAAAAAAATATTAATTTATGAATCATAAAGTGTCAGACGTAATCTATATTAACTCACAAGGCCGCTATTCACTTGCAGAATATCATGAGATGATGTAGACTAGTCGAGGTCATTTTTAATTTATAAACTTTTATATTAATTTAATACCTATGAAACTTATGAATGTACGTCAGGCTTAGAGGAAGTAATATAAAAATGGTCAATAATACTCTGAGAAATAACTTACGAAACATAATTACTTTACTATATGTCTATATATATATAAAGAAATAAATATCTAATAATATATAATGAAAGATTTCATTATTACTATTGAAAATATTTATAGAAATATGCAGGTAAAACTTTAATAAACGGAGAAATGCTTTCCATATATTCCTGTCACCCTCATCTATTGATAAGCAAATTTCCATACGCATCTCTCATATTTCCAAAATTCGTAGGTTTTGTCAAATAATTAAAAGCTTCTCTCAGATAAAATTCTGAAATTTGAGAATGGAATTAATTATTTGCTGCTCGTATTTCCAAGAAACCTATATATAGGCCTACTCTGATGTAGTCAAACCCATCAGAAGCCATATTTAAATCAGCTGAATTATGCCTGACTGACGATGCATGGCATTGCATGTTAGTGGTTAAGGCGTTGCACTCATCTCCGTAGAATCAGTTGAATTTAGCAATCATTAGTGAGCTCTATTTCCGCTAGTGAGTTTTTGTCTTGGAATAGTCATTCAAGAGAGCTATTTTAAAATGACCCAAAACGATGAAAATTCCGTTTCCTTTTTATTTTAACATTTTTTCAAACTAATTTATCATGGCTCATAATGCACATTGTTATCATAAGTCAAGTTTCCTCTATGCTATAAATAGTAACTTATAAAGAGTAACTCTTCGCATTTAAAATAAAAAGATTTTTTTATAACAAGTTTCAGTACTCAGATAGTAGTAGGAGACGTAACATTTATAACTTAATAAGCATCTGACGTCAGTAATTCTTAAAAGCACGCTATATTTAAATCTAGTCAAATTTACGTTCAATCACTGTATAAAAATGACATAGATTCTTTTACGGCTGCTTTTCTACAAAGAGCGGTCAACCAGGGTTACAAACCTATGTCTTTATGATCGTTAGATAGTATTTTTACCAACCCGACTACAAAATTGAACGAAAGAGATATTCAGTTAAATGACAGTACAGAAACTGGTCAGCAAAACCATGAAGTAGGCCTACATCTGAAAAATTGTAATTAAGTCGACAGACGAGTTGCCAACCACCCTACAATAAAAAAGATTCGTAGACCGGACTTAAAATTATCTCTTCAGCATCTGCAGCAGGCATACATTTCTTACTATTCATTTTCTGTGTATTGGCCCAGAAGAAGAAGAAGAAGAAGAAGAAGATGATGATGATGATGATGATGATGATAACGATGATGATGATGATGAAGAAGAAGAAAAAGAAAGAGAAAGAAGAACAAGATATGTTTAATTTCAGTCGCAAATTCAATCAAAAGTAAACGCGCATTATAGTGAACTGATCAACTATGTCGACATCGCTCACTTTTAATACCACATGTTTACACCGTTAGGCAATTTAGACCATTTTCTGTAGAACCAGTCCAGTTAATGTCCGATATTTAACTCGGAAATCAGTGCGGCTGAGATTCGGACACATGAGAGTTCAACTCATCTCAGGATTTGTCATTTAAAACTTCATGACGTTACCCCTACGCTATTTAGACATTCATACTTATGTTTGTTACTTATTCAATGCATAAGTAACAAACATACGTCGTAATCAGATGATATATAATAAAGCAGCGAATACAGACAAACATAATCAAACACTAGGCCATCAAAGAGGACGCAAAGACCCTATCTAGTAGAACACTCAGCTGTCATACACTATAAATCTATCAGATTCGCACAAGCACATCGATAACATAGAGTTAAAGTTAAACTCATAAGTAAGTAAGATATTAATTGATAAACGGTAATAAAATTACCAGTTGTTTAGTAAGTGTGTTTAGTATCTATTTGTGAAAGTGGATAACAAGCAAATATGGCAAATTGAAAATGGTATTTTATTCCAACTCGTACAAGCAGTGTTAACATACATTCTATAAAATGAAGTGTTTGAGTTTTTGTAAAGGTAACTAGATCCACATAATAAAGCTTAGCTTAACGTCTGTTTCCGTAAAAGCAACAAGATTCATAGGATTCAGTCAGATTGGAATTCGTACTAATGGAATCCTGCGTCTGAAAGTAAGCGACCTATCCAATCGGCCATTAAATTGATAATTTAGTTCCTTCCTTCACTCATCCCATTAAAAAGTCGTTTCGGTTTAGATAACATATCTACAAAATATCTATACGAAATTAATACTAGAAATAAAGTATTTTAATTATTGTCATTTATTGAAACAGAAACAAGAGTATATCCTTTAGCTAGGGCGAATTGAAAAATTTAATATTTCAGAATTGATGAACCTCATTTTCTGTATAAATGTATTTATGAAATTCGTATTGGTTACTGTATAACCCATAGAAATTAGACATACAATTTTAATATTATTTCATTAAAGAATGAATTACAACAAAATTACAGATCAAAAGTCGGCATCTTACTACATCCATTTTCAATTTATTTCTCCTTTGAAATTTAATCTTGATTTGGATCATTATAAAAAATAGATAGGACTATCAGAAAGGTGTTAATTTTAAGAAGACAATGACCTCCACCAAAAACTCGGGTTAGGGTTTCGTAGCAGAATAAAAACTAGTAGAGAATCAGAACTTGTTGTTGACCGTGATGTGATTGAGTCGCTCGCTTGAGTAATTCTTGCTTACAGAATCATCATGTTGTCAATACAAAAACTTGTACATTTATTTCACCGTTGTTCTCAGCACAATTGTCGCGATTTACGAGTCATTCCAGCAAGCAAAAATACTAATTTTTAAAAAGTAAGTACACACACATTATAGTTAAATTATAAACTATGTTGATATCGATCACTTTTTAACACCACATGTTTAAACCGTTAGGCAAATTAGTCTATCTTCCTTGTAACCAGTCCAGTGAATGTCTGAGATTTTAATCTCAGATCAACGCGGCCGGGAATCAAACCCACAAGAATTCAATTCACCTCAGGATCTGTCATTTAAAAGTTCATGACGTTAACCACTGCGCCATTGAGACAGTAAAATTATTATTCCTGTTAACTTAAATCACGGGTCCGTTAACATGATTCTCATATAATTAATACTGGAGTGGCACTCTTATTGGTCTCACTTTCGCATGGATTTAAGCATTGACTGGGACACTAGTGGTGATGTTTTCTAATAGTTGGGAAAATGTATACTGAAGTACAACGTATAAGGCGTCTCTGAAATCAGAGTTGAGTCAGCAATTCGACGTTAAATATACATACATACTGTATATAGGCCTACATACATACATACATACATATATGCATGCATACATATATATACTATATGTATTAATAGATATAGATACTGTATATATATATATATATATATATATATATATATATATATATATATATATATAGTGTGTGTGCGTGTGTATGGACATTTATTTGTAATGGAGTAGTTATAGTAAGTTTATTTAAACGACTCAAATGAAGCTCAATGAGCCAAATAAGATACTACCGTGTTCAGTGAACATGGAATGGAAGCCATCATTTATTGCACATACACACTACACATACATCTGACGTCAGTAAATAACGCCTATGTATACACATACACATAGGCCTACATATGCACATACACAATAGTACTGTGTAAGCAAAATAACTTATGCATCTACTTCAAATAAAAAATTTACAATTCATTTAATAACAGCATATTATGAATCAAGTTCCGTGATTTTTCGTTTTATATAGTTTACGCAACATTTAAAAAAATGGTTTTCTTGTTTGGTTTACCTCAGACTCCTGACTCATTTATATAAGGTGAGCAAATAGAGAAGCTTTTCTAACTAGAATAGCAGCGGTTTAATGAGTACCGTAGGGTATTACTGAAATATTTAAGAATGTTTTCTTTCTGTTAAAACTATTTTACTTTTCGATATTTTTGTACATTTCCAATTGTTTTGCCGTTTTAGACGCCATAGTTACCTTAGATATTTGTTTACACGCAAATTAGCCCTTAGCGGATACATATAAATTAGCCATTGGAGAGGTAACAAACTGGGTCATAAACAGATGATGAATCACGACAATAAATTATGCACCTACTATTAGACATCAACTCTTAGTCTTAGATGTCGCAATATCTCAATGCGCAGAGCATCAGCCTACTTCATAGAATTTTAAATGGCTGAATCTGTGGAATGCAGGGCTTGAAGATGTGGGTTCAATTCCCTGGCAAACTAATCAACGTTACCCTCCCTGATTTTTGGGGAACAGATAAGCGATTAATACGGCAACTGTTTCAATCAATCAATCAATAAGAATTTAACGTCCGGTTCCTTCCCATAAGGCAATGTCAGGGACGTCTCTTGCAGACTCCACACAAACAGGCGCCAAGGCACCACACGATGACGACTGAGTACACAGAGACCACGAGAGAAAGCGAGATCAAAGTGCAAGTCCATGATCCATGTTACTGCGCAACGACTCAGCATTTAGTGTTAAATGAGAGAGATATTATCATAGATGCTCATTGCACTGTTATGGCAATGTGTATTTGTATTTAACATTTAATCTCTGTATACTACGGTATTGGTGCAACGTTGAGATTATTGCCTCGTTGTGTCTCGGAAAATGCAAAAAATTCATAGAAATCTTTCAAATCTATAACTACGAAGGGTAGTCTAATATCAATGAACACAGATTAGGAAAAAACTGCGACAAAGTTTCTATAATTTCTTAATTTAGTAGATGCGTAATAGTGATTTCAGATTGATTTTTGTATCACATTAGTTGTACATATGGAATACTGCTTTGTAATCGGATTGTATACTGAGTAGAAAATGACACCAAGACCATATTATTTAGCCAGAAAAGATTATTGGTGGTCATATTAAGCTTGACTAATGAAAATATTTTCACTAAAACTTTTTTGAACTATAATATATACACCATCAAAAGATTTAAAGCATAAATTCCAGAGTAAATAGGTCATTCTGAAAAGCACTTTTTAAATCTATACTTTAAGTGCTTTTAAATCCAGTTTGCGCTTCATGCAGTATGTATAAAGCGATAATTGAATCAACTCTTCCATATCTTCAGTATTCTAGGGTAATTCTAGTATTATAGATGAAGACACAACGGTCAATGTCCTATTCATGACCAAGTCGCTAAAGCTTTCAATTCATTTAGATCTAAAGGTTTCAGAAACTCTGGTCACAGAAGTGACTGCATTGATCGGAGCCCGACACATTCGATGCTGAAATCGATTTCTGTTGATTCGAATGAAGGTCGTTTATCGTAGCTGATACATTTTCTTAACATACTGTATATTCAGTCTTTGTATATGTGTCAATTCTACTCTAACATCGATTTCCTTCCAATAATTCAAGATAATCTACGATTACTCTAGCTAATCATTATTTCACATGTACTATTTGTAGTCGATGTTTGAAGATGACACTGCCTTAACAATTGTATTCTCTTTCCCCTTCTATCTATCTCTCTCTCTCTCTCTCAAAATGACTGCACTGTCATCTCCACGTCGTATAACTTTCCAATTCTATTCTCAGTTATCATTTTCATCTTCATATACGAATTTGTTAACCAATCATCTCACGTCTATCGACTCTCTCAAACCATTTTCCCTTGCAGTTGTCCTTCGATTGCCTATATATTTCTGCAAACCCCTCCGCACATAGTGAGCCTTATCCAGCTCTTCTTTGTAAAACCTGTAAGTACATTAGCAAACGGATATTACCATACAGGTGGAAAAACTAAATATTATGAAGCCTAATAACTGCACCACAGTATGATCATCATCATCATCTATCTTCCCATTAATATAATCTTAGCTAGCTAGTGTCGGGATGAAAATATTATGCCTGTTATATTAGCCGACAGATGTATCTGACTATGACAGAAGGACAAAAGGCCAGTTTTACAATAGTTTCATCTTTATATGGGATTTAGTTTCTGACAAGCCATGCAATTTAAGTCTCTTTTACTAGGCTATTCTAAGAATGGAATTGTATTTGATAGTAATTTGCCTATGGGTTTTATCCCTTTTAGACGTTATTTGTACATTTTTCATACTTTAACAGCGAAGGTTTATCCTCTTTTTTGTTATACAGTATCTAATAGGCTAGTTAATTTAAGACTAGATTACCTAATTGAAAAAGCTGAGTGCATTTGCATGTTAGATTATTTGCGATTTTTTTAAATGTCACTGATCTTTTGCTTGTCAAATGGCAATTGTTTACGTTTAAGAAAGTTGTTTTCTCATAGAGCCACTTTCTGTGAATTTTAGCTCTTATTCAAGGTGTAATAACGCATAAATTTAATAATATTGAACTTGGACATTAATGGTACTCATAACTTTATACATTCTCGTCATGATATTAAATATATTAAATTACCTAATTGAATCAATATTATGAAATGAAAAGTTGATACTCTGCTCCAGACAAAATTGAGAGGGTTGATCATATTCTGCTTTAAAAGCTATTCTGAAACACTGGATACATTCACTCTCATTAACCTGAATTACTAATATTCACATTAGCCAGAGATGCAAATAAATTAATAACTATTTAATTTAACATCTTAATGTCAATGGATATATTCCATTTATTCAACGTAGCATCAGTTTAAATAGTTTTTAAAATGAAGTTTAGTTATAAAATAAATTTCACAACGATAATTTATAAATTATTATTCTAGTTTGCAGAATTTATCTTGCACTTAAACCTCGGCGTTGGCGGTGTGATTAAATTAAGATTTCTGCTTTAAGATTTCTGATTTAAGTTCCAACATTCAAGCGCCCAATAATTTGTAAGTTTTCATCAACCATGTAACTTCATTTAATTTTGTCCCACATAATTTGAGCCAGCACTAATCTGATTACTGTAAACCTTTCTAAATATCCGTACATCTATAAGTATTCTTCTGGTTTAATGGTCCCACATTCTTCAAATTACTTTAAAATGCTTCTGTCATTAAAACAACTACATACACCAAATTATTCACCCTAGCTATGCACTCAAAGTGATTCACTCCTAGTGATGCACTCAAAATGATTCACTTCTAGTGATTCACTCCTAGTGATTCACTTATAGTGATTCACTTATAGTGATTCACTCCTAGTGATTCACTCCTAGTGATTCACTCAAAGTGATTCACTTCTAGTGATTCACTCCTAGTGATTCACTTATAGTGATTCACTCCTAGTGATTCACTCTTAGTGATTTACTCTTAGTGATTCACTCCTAATTATTCACTCCTAGTGATTCACTCCTAATGATTCACTCCTAATGATTCACTCATTCACTTGTCATTAGTCAATTCTAGTGATTCGCTTCCAATGAATCATTCCACGTGATTTTCTCTTTGTAATTCACTCGAAGTGATTCACTCCTAATGATTCACTTCCCTTGATTCATTCCTAGTGAGTGAATCATTCTTACTAGTGATTCAGTCCTAGTAATTCATCTCTAATTGTTCTACGTGATATCTTTGTTCAGTACTCGGAATAAGAACCTCCTTCCTGTATTTTTAATTTTTCCGGTTTGCATTTCACATAGTGGAGTCATGTATGCTCACCTTCCTTATTCTCTGACTGACCTCTACGCTTCTTAACACTGCTGATATCTGCTAATTTGCTTGAAATATATATATAAATTAATAAGAAATGTTCAAAACAAATATAAGTATGTTGATAAAGGTATTATGAAATAGGAAGAAGAGTTGGATACGACACATTCTAAGGGGAAAGGTATATTGAAACAGATCATAGAAGGTAAAATGGATGGAACAAGAAGCAGAGGCAGGCTGAGATTAGGCATGTTAAATAATTAAAAGACCCACTCATATGTGGAAATGAAGATGAAAGCGGAAGACAGAGAAGAGTGGAGGCGTTATATACCATGGACCTGCCAGTAGGCAGTGCACTAAGAAGAAGATATAAATCTAATAATTTTATCAAATTAGCAATTAAGTAACTAGTAAATACATATGTTCAACACGATTAGTTAATTCTCTTGCCACGAGCCTGGAGCTACAGTAATGATAGCCCTGTCACTGCTCGGCAAGTGCTGTGATATCATGTAAGGCACTGATTAGAATGCTGGTCCATGGATCCCGTACAGGATTGATTGACAGCCCGCTATCATCTCCTGCCCGTGCTTGCGTTGCTAGGATCCCATCAAGGAAGCTGATCCAGGGTGGGGGCTGTTCCCTCCCTGGTGTCCTTCAATTATTTGAAAACGATAGTGACGTTGCGGTTGTATTCAGATTTTAATGGAGAAACCTGCAATAGAAAAATATTGGATCAATTGGGCCTCTTTTTAATTTGTTTCTTTTAATGTTTATTTCTATTTCTATTTTTAATTCTCAGTGAGCAGTGATATGGTGTCGATATATATATATACATATATATATATATATATATATATATATATATATATATATATATATATATATATATATTCCCCCAGTTTAATATTTCCGGTCTGTATCCGCATATATCCCATCTCGTTGACAAAGTGGACACTCTGTTTTTTATCATAAGCTCATTTATTGTGAGACTGTTATCCCGTTTTTGGGAAGTAAACCAATGCGAGTTTAGTAGCTCGTTAATCACCATGTTTCATCATGTATCACCTTTTAATAATATTAGCTATGAATTAGTGTTATCCCTACAATATTGAGGTTAATAATTTAAGGTTAGTGGCCATTTCTGTGCTTTTGAATAGTGAATCAAATTCTAATTTCATTTTAATCGGTGCCGACAGAATTACAATGTAACTTATTCAATATGTTAGAGCTGCTGCACATTTCCTCTTAGTTCGTTTATTGTTATTTATTGTTATACGTAAAAATATGCTAAGAATTAGCATTCATTTTGCCAAATCAAATCAACTGTTAAAAATTCTAAAAATACAAATCTAATTACATTTTGTTAGGCATATGTAGAAACATTTTCATCATGATTGTAATGAACGGAACACTAAACATGCTCTACATATGTAAGTAAAGAATTACGACTGCCATGTCGCCACGAATTAATCAATCTGCTGATTGATTTAACTCAAACGGCATCGATAATATATATATATATATATATATATATACAATAATATAAATATAAATAACACGATAATATAATTATCTCAACTAGGCCTACTTTACTTCACAGTTGGCAGCAGACCCTCGAAAAATCTAAGATATCGGTGATGTGTATTTAATACAATACCATATCTATATTACAAATTCTGAAGATGTTTCTGAATTTAAGCGATGCCTTTAGCTAAAAACACGGAATTATTATTGTATCTGTTTTGATTTTTTGACTGCCGCGGTTTTTTTTAAAACACCACGTTCAGGTTTCTAAGACGCGGCATGAAAATTAATTATGTATAATTTTTATTTAAATTTAATACACCAATGCAATCGTAGACAAATATACATATGTAAGGTAAAACGATTAAATTAAATGTAATTGAGGAGTTTTTGACTAGAGCGTTCCTTGGAATAGGAGAGGTACTAAGTATCCCTGATATAGGACAGGACTGGAGCACTTAAATGACGATGTCCAACAATCCACCCATCCCGGTACTTCTATTTATCTATTTATTACTCCACTTGACAAGGACCGGAACGTTTTGTAAATGCATTCCGGCGATTCATTTATCACCAATGTTTAGAGAAATTAGTTATATATAAAGTTATGCCAATCTTTAATCTTTAAAAGCTACCAATCTTTAATCTTTAAAAGCTGCCAATCTTTAATCTTTAAAAGCTACCAATCTTTAATCTTTAAAAGCTACCAATCTTTAATCTTTAAAAGCTACCAATCTTTAATCTTTAAAAGCTACCAATCTTTAATCTTTAAAAGCTACCAATCTTTAAGCGAAGTATCAATAATCAATCAAAAACAGAATGTCTATAAAAATATTTGTGGTAGCTCGCTGGTATAATATTGTTTAGTTACCGCACTAGCTTTTTGTAGTTAAACTGTTTCATTGAAAAACACTGTCAAATATGCTTAGCTGTCTAATTGACGAATAAAGCTATTCATATCATCTTTTTATAACTAAAACGTAGATATGCATGTATAAATATGTTACAATATTAGCGCGTATTTACAGTAATACCCGATTATACAGCGCTTTTATATCATATATCGGTTAAGTAAATGGTAACAACTAGATTTAGATTGTCTTAAGAGGCGACCAAACCAGAAGCTGAAATCTGCGATAACAAATCAGCACGACATCTACATTTTTCTCACGTTATGATGTGTAATATATAGATTAGTTATGCTAAAAATAGTTAAACTAAAATCAACTGTTTATCGATTCAGAGCTCTTAAACGAGTTTATAAACAGAATACAAATATGTGCCATAGAGAGAAAACTTGATCGCGGTAATGTTGATGTAGGAAAGAATGTTACTCTCTTTATATTTGCTTCGTAGTAATTCTAGTAACTCTTTTATCCAGCTTTAGATGTATGTCGCTGTGTTCAGTACAAAATACTTCCAGTTAATACCGGCCAGTAACGCAGCTCTGCATTGCTTGCTGCTTGATTGCTGTTGTCTCAGTACCTTCAAAGTCTTTACTAGGTTAACTGTCTTCGGTTAGTGCAGCATCAGTTTGAATGCAAGTTAAGAAATACTAGAATAAAATTCGTCGATAATTATAATACTTCAATTTCATTAATAAAAGTAAAAAATAGTCATGAAATATAAGATTATATACTGTAAATAGAAAGTTTTGTGCGAGTTATATGAGCATGAACAGATTTGGTTGTAGATTTGTTGATTAAAACAAGTCAATAGTGCCAGTTGTAAAGACAAGTCCTAGATTTATATCGCGGTATTAGTGCAGTAAGAGTAATTAATTTAGTATAGCGAGAGCTATAGAGCTATGCTACTATTAAAGATATGCTATTTAAAAACAGTTCCAAAGAGCTATACATGTACTATGCTAGAGAGCTACGCTATACTATAGAGCTACACAGTTACTTGCTCTAGTATTTTACAACTGTGTTTGTCAACTCTACCGACTAGTAGCCGAATTTATAGCATGTCTTCTTCATAACCAAGAGGTCACTAGTTTGAACCCCCTTCGAACCATCTCTCTGACAATGCACTTTTCTAGTGGTACAGAAACAAAAGGTAAAGTTGGAATTTTCATAGACAAAACGTATCTATATAATTCGTACAAGATTTGTATGATTCCTAAGATAATCATCAGGAATGATTTGTATCTTTGTTGTATATGCACTGAAAATATTTTCGTATAATAGAGAATTTATCTAATTTTAATTGTTTAATGAGCTAATTTAGTTACCAGTTTAATATTACTACGGAACTTAGATAAGCAACCGAGGCCAACAAGACCTTTTAACAGACGATAGGTACAATCTAGGACATAGCTGTATGTTGTACCTAAATGACATCTTTGATTAATTTAAATATTAGTGAATTAAATATAGAAATATATATATATATATATATAGGTTTATACAGTGGCGACGTCGGTAAGATACCTGACGGCGGATCAGTATGTGCGGGGTTCAAATCCTTGGCTCGACCGTTACTGACATCGATTTCGAGTGAGAAAACTGACGTTCATTTTAGCTTACCTTATATATATATATATATATATATATATATATATATATATATATATATATATATATATATATACACACACATGCATATATATATATGAACTTTTAAAAGGACTTTGAAATATCTATGGCGAGAAAGAGAGAGAGAAAGAGAGAGAGAGAGAGAGGTAGAGATAGAGCATGAAGCTGTTTTGAGCCAATGGACAATTTATATCTTACTTTTATTACGTTTAATTTTAATGGATATCGTATTATTAAGATATACTTTAGAATTCAACTCTATGTTATCATGAGTTACACACGCGGTATCGTAGAAATGCCGCAATACTTAGTACAATACTTTGTTCAATACTTAATACAATACTTAGTACAATAGTTAGTACAATACTTAGTACAATACTTAGTACAATACTTTGTTCAATACTTAATACAATACTTAGTACAATAGTTAGTACAATACTTAGTACAATAGTTAATACAATACTTAGTA
Source organism: Enchytraeus crypticus (assembly GCA_905160935.1). Taxonomy (NCBI): domain Eukaryota; kingdom Metazoa; phylum Annelida; class Clitellata; order Enchytraeida; family Enchytraeidae; genus Enchytraeus; species Enchytraeus crypticus. The sequence continues at coordinate 897,758 of CAJHZI010000732.1, read as the reverse complement.
CAATAGTTAGTACAATACTTAGTACAATAGTTAGTACAATACTTAGTACAATAGTTAGTACAATACTTAGTACGATAGTTAGTACAATACTTAGTACAATAGTTAGTACAATAGTTAGTACAATTTAGTACAATAGTTAGTACAATACTTAGTACAATAGTTAGTACAATACTTAGTACAATAGTTAGTACAATACTTAGTACAATAGTTAATACAATACTTAGTACAATAGTTAGTACAATACTTAGTACAATAGTTAGTACAATACTTAGTACAATAGTTAGTACAATACTTAGTACAATAGTTAGTACAATACTTAGTACAATAGTTAATACAATACTTAGTACAATAGTTAGTACAATACTTAGTACAATACTTAGTACAATAGTTAACAATACTTAGTACAATACTTAGTACAATAGTTACAATACTTAGTACAATAGTTAGTACAATACTTAGTACAATAGTTAGTACAATACTTAGTACAATAGTTAGTACAATACTTAGTACAATACTTAGTACAATAGTTAATACAATACTTAGTACAATAGTTAGTACAATACTTAGTACAATAGTTAGTACAATACTTAGTACAATACTTAGTACAATACTTAGTACAATACTTAGTTCAATACTTAATACAATACTTAGTACAATAGTTAGTACAATACTTAGTACAATACTTTGTTCAATACTTAATACAATACTTAGTACAATACTTAGTATGATAATTAGTACAATACTTAGTACAATAGTTAGTACAATACTTAGTACAATAGTTAGTACAATACTTAGTACAACAGTTAATACAATACTTAGTACAATAGTTAATACAATACTTAGTACAATAGTTAGTACAATACAAAGTGAATTTTATATTCAACTGCAGAAATATTGTATACAGCATATACATTTTCTCCTCTTATGTACAATTATTACTTTTAATATTGAAATTAAACAAATTTGAGATAATTACGATTTTCAATTTAGCTCCCTCCCTCTCCTTTCTCTCTCCCTCTCTCTCTCTCATATTATACTACTGTAACTACTTTTAAATTCACGACATGTAGGATTTTCTGTATAACTTGGATGTTCGTGTCTAAATACATGTAGGTATTGGTAATTTAAACACTATTTAGCAGCATCGCATGATACCGGGATAGGATCCGTTTCTTTATTTGAGGATAGTAGGCCTATAGGATATGTCATTGACACCTATACATTCAGAAGAAAAGAAAAGAGCAGAAAATAATGCAATCCTAGACAAAGGTGTTGCCTCACTTTGTTATTCCAATCTACTATTAGGTTGTTTTAAAAATATAAAATAGACCACACTTTCCTTTTTTCACAAATCTTTGGTTATATGATTGAATGCATAAGTATTATTATTTCTACTTTCGTGATACAAGTATATAACCATTTTAAATTATATCCAAGCCTCAAAAGAGAGATATCATAAATTATTCAACATCTTGAGTTCAAAAACATGATTGTAACATAATTGTAATTGTAACGGTCCCCTAAGAGAAACGTTTCGCAATAAAGCTAATAAAGCTAGTGCTAACGTCAGTTTCCTCACTCGAAAGCGATGTCAGTGACGGGTGAGCCCAGTGAAGAAATTAAACATATGTTGAGCCTAAGAAATACAATGATAATATTATTGTAAATTATTATCATCTATTCGCTCAGGAGAAGTTTTTGTGACCATAAAACATCATTAAAAGCACCACGGGCACCATTTGCCGTAGTGCGACATAACACTCTCCTCTAATTCCTAATGGCGCGGCGCAGCTGCCGCATTAACGCTTCCCCATAATGCGAGATTTGTTCTCAGGAACCCGTCATAACAAGGACCTAGTTACTTAAATTAACTGCACCTCTGAGGACATACAGAATTAATTGAGGATTCGCTTTCATTTTCGTATATTTAGCACAAAAAAGCAAATATTATCTTAAGATATTAAAAACATGGCGTCGTGGTCAAATATGATACATGTAAACCTCTGCCTAGCAGGTGTTAATGTTGTTATAAATATTTTTGCTAGCAATTGTTAATGTTTACCGTATACGTTTAGCAATTGTTAATGTTGTTGTTTACGTTATAAATTGTTAATGTTTTTTATAAATATATATTTATTTAGAATATATATTTATGTTAGAAATTGTTAATGTTTGCGTAAACAATTGCTAATGTTTTTGTAAATATTTATGTTAGACATTGTTAATGCTATCATTAATGTTTGTATTAGGAATAGTTAATCTTATTCTCAAAATTGTTTTACGACATACATGTATAAGGCCGCGTCTGAGGTACCTTTTAGTTTAAAATATAAGTTAAAATGATCATAGGCTTCTTGGAGAACATCCACGATTTCTACCAACTCGACCAAAGCTGGTGCAATCGGCACATCAATTCTGTCCAGACTTTGTGTTGTGGTTCCATCTTCAAAGATTAAGTCCCAAAGCTCTTAGGTGTAGCTTACTTTAACGTTCTTTGTAAAATATTAAATTGTAGTTTTCGTGATTATGTTTAATTGTTAATTTACAAATTTACATAATTGCACACAGCATTGGCTTACGCTATAGATTCTTTTTGCTTTTATTAATATTTGAGATCCATGTTATGGAAACGTTTAACCTTTGCTGCAGAAATATAAATACACAGTAGGCCTACTTTGTGCTAACTCTGCTAATGTTTATTCTTTTTTTCAAATTTCTGCTAATTGACATAGTTTTCTAATTCTGTAAAAATTATTCTGGGAAAGGCGCTAATTTATTCTAAACAGTGCGAATGGAATTATTGCGGAAATGAATTAACAATGATTCATTTTAGCATAGAGATCTATAATTATATTGGATGTGACGACGCTGCTAAGCGTCACAATTGTAAAACTCTGTCGGCCCAGCGACACCTTTAACCTATAAAGGTTTTTAATATAAAACCTGACCGCATCTCAACGCCGACCTGCAAGGCGATTACGGAAACAAATTTTCTTCATTCTTCGTCTAATATTGGCTGACGTGAACTAGATCTCGGCCTTTGTCTGCTATTTCAAACAGCCATCTCCACTCTCTCTCTCTCTCTCCAAATCCTTCTTCGTAATTTTTCTCTGCGTGGTACTCGTTGAGCATTCTGACAGTTTCGAGAATGACTCAAGTGAACATAAGCATCAATCTAGTGGACTGGAATGATACGGATATTTATCAGTGGCTGGAAAGGTTGCTAGGGATTCGCCGACAACCTCTATCCCTGGCAGTGTTCCTGACAGTAGTTTATGTCATCATCTTCGTGACAGGTGTGGTGGGTAACGTGTCCACGTTCATCGTCATTGCGAGGAACAAGTACATGCACACTGCCACAAATTACTACCTCTGTAACCTCGTCGTGTCTGATCTGCTTCAGCTGCTACTAGGACTGCCTCAGGTTCGATTAGCTTTAGTTTTAGAATTTTTCAATGACTTATTAAATGAGAAATAATAATAATATTAATAAAGGTTTATCGTCTGTTTACTCATCGAAAAATTATGTCAGGGACGTCCCCACAGCACACATCACTACAGATAAATTCACCCAGACCAATCTGCAAAATAAATGTGCTGAGGAGAAATAAGGTCCTAAACGAAAGCCAGTCCGAAAATGGTCAGGGTAGATTGATTAAATGAGATACTATAGAAAGAATGGAATTAAAGAAATTGTTAGGGCCGAGACAAAAGAGTTTGTATTGAGTTTGCATTGTAGACGATTGTTTACTGGTTTCCATCATAATTCTACGCGTACCTTTGAACGGACAATAGCTCATTTGTAACTATCTTATTGTTTTAATAAGAAAATTGGAAGCAGCTACGATCAATTAATATCTACATTTATTGTGTAAAAAGCTAAGAGCTCTTGCTAAGCCTTTGTTTCTTCTCTGTTGAAAGATTTGTAATTGCTACCGTACATAAAGATCACTTTGCGAGCCTTGCCATAATTAACAATTATCAAAACGCATTCATGCAATTAAGCCGCAGTTAATAATGTGACAGATACCAACAAATGCCATCAAATATTTACCTTTTATGCGGTATGACGTTCATCAGTAGGTCAATGCTTTTAGGCCTATGGTTGTTGTGGTTAATATAGGCCTATTCAAACAATTTGAATGTTTCATTCATAAAGATTTTACTAGAAATTATTACAATAATTATTCTTAAAATATTTATTAAACAAAGCTCTAATTAAAACCGCAATACTATTGTACATCCTTTAGATTTAATAAATGTAAAAGTTCATATTTTTTAAATATTATTCTTTTCTCATCTGGAACTTCTGAAAGAAAGATTAAACCGTTGCTTATGATAGGCATACACTGCATAGCTATATATTTTATAAGTATTTCTTTCTTTCAACTTGTATCTTCAATCCCAACCAAGTTCGTCATGCATAGCTCTTTATGAAACCGTGTTACATACTCTTTGAAAGCTTATAAATGATCAGAATTGGTTGTGCTTCTTTACACGGAACTTTCGATTGATTGATCAATTGATTTACTAATCGATTTTCTAGTTCACCTGCAGGTGGTCGATATGATACAAGGATTCTTCATATGCAAGATGTCCCCGAATTTGAAACAGTGCTCATCCTCTAACAGCAGGCATTAGCTTAGCCTTTTCTGAGATTGATTTGCTAATTGATTACAGAACGGTTTGGAGAATGATTTACTGAATGGTTTCCTAAATGACCTACTGAGTGGTTTGCTGAATAATTTACAGAGTTAATCGCTGAATAATTTACTAAATAGTTTGCTGAATGAATTGCAGAATGCTTCGCTGAATGATTTACTGAATGGTTTACTGAATGAATTGCAGAATGCTTCGCTGAATGATTTACTGAATGGTTTGCTGAATGAATTGCAGAATGCTTCGCTGAATGATTTATTGAATTATTTACTGAATGATTTACTGAATGATTTACTGAATGGTTTAGTGAATGATTTACTGAATGGTTTACTGAATGGTTACTGAATGGTTTACTGAATGGTTTACTGAATGGTTTACTGAATGGTATTATGGATGATTTAAAGATCCACTCGTATGTGGACATAAAGAGAAAAATGAAAGATAGAGATAAGTAGAGGCGTTATATTCCATGGACCTGCCAGTAGGCAATGCACTAAGAGCGAGAGAGTACAGAATGATTCGCTGAATAATTTACTGAATAGTTTGCTGAATGATTTACTAAATGATCTCCTGAATGATTTACTGAGTGGTTTGCTGAATGTTTTACTGAATGATTTACCGAACGATTTTGACTGTGTAGGAGGCCTATGCATTCTGGTCGGCCTACCCCTGGATGTTCGGCGATGCGTTCTGCACGCTGCGCACTATGGCGGCAGAGACAGCCACTTACGCTTCCATCCTCACCATCACAGCCTTCACCGTGGAGCGCTACGTCGCTATCTGCCATCCCATGAAGGCCAAGGTCATGTCCAGACCTCGCCGGGCGATCAACACAATAGCCCTGGTCTGGATCGTCGCCGGATGCTCCTCCATTCCAATCTGGATTCAGTACGGGGTGGTGTACATCCAGGATTCCCAGGGACATCTCATCCCACAGTCCGCTCTGTGTACTGTGAGACAGGAGAAGAGCTTAAGGCACATATTTGAAGTGTCCAGTGTTGTGTTCTTCGTAATTCCGGTCACTGTTATTTCAGTATTATACGGACTGATCGGCTTGTCCATTCGAAAATCTACGATTAATCATCATCAGCGAGAGTCTTCGGAAAACGGAAGTAGAAATAAAAGAAATAATGATGAAAGTAGGAAAGGGACCAGTGATAGCACTCAACACTGGAGGGCTGTTCAACAGGCCAAGTCAAGACTCGCTGTTCTTAAGATGCTGGGTAAGACTTTGTCTTGATATTACTTCAATCCTGCGTAACTCGTCTAATTGAATTATTACGTTATTCTATTCAAAACCAAAATTGTGTCATTTTCAGATGTTTCAAATTTATTTATCCTAAGCCTCTTACGTATTTCGTTCGCTTTAAATAAATATTGAGATTTAATTTATGTCATGGTGGCTTTATTAGATCACTACCATCATTATGCTCTAACTCTTATATGGTACTACATGGTTCAAAACCAGTCACCTCAGACGCATCCATCTCTCAGTCATCACTGATCTACTTTCTAGACAGGAAACTGACGTTAAACTAGCCAATCGCTGTTAGCTTTTAACATACAGGTGAGGACGAAGTGACGCTTCTATTGGGTTTCTTCTGGGAAATGATCGTCATCATTTATGACGACCGCAAGCTCTTCAACTACTGAACCAACAACGCCGCTTCCACAGGCTGAAGAGGACTAAGTCCTTCGAACTAGTTTAATAATTTAGTCACTAGACTAGATCAGAAGCCTTCTATAGGTAATATACTTTAAAACTACTTCATAAGAAGTTGAAATTATTTACTTTTTGCAACCTAAACGTAATCATTGGATTATCTTAATTTAAGAATACTTTTAGACTGTCAGGACAAAATGGTTGGTCTTTGCAGACCAGTTTTAATTCTTTAAATATATATTTTTTTTAAATTTATGATGAAATAAGGGAACCTGACATACGTATGTCGCTTTAGTAAACTGGCCCATGCACTGTGGCAGCTAAGCTGAATTTTTGCTACATTGAACATTGTGACGGAAATCAGTGTCTATATTCAGCTAGATTGCAGGTCCTCAAAAAACTATTAATAGCATCTCACTGAGGTTTCTTGAAAGATGAGATTTTTTCTTTTAATTTATAATAACAGTAATTTTATTCCACGTCCACACTACTAATTCTGACGTTCTTGTTTTTCTTCCTTGGTTACGTTTAATTGCTGCAATGAAATACATTTTAGAATATTCCCAAAATAACATTTTTTGTCAAATTTCTCGAATTCTAGTACTACTAATTTATGCAAACTAAATTATTAAGCTTATATATGGAATTAAAATTTCCATTCAAAGTGACCATTAAATTACGTTCAGTGTGTCTATAGATTTTGTTAGATTACTATAGATTTATGCAGTGTAAAGTTAAAAGCAAAAAGCTAAGTTTAACGTCAGTTTCCTCACTCGGAAGAGATGGTCTTTCGTGCGAGTCTTCAATGCATGATGCAATTCAATGCAAGTGCGTCTTCAATGGTTATTGCAAGAAACCCATATATCCACGCAGGTTACCAGTTGAATAGAAAAAGCCAATTGTTCGCAGAGACACAGACGCTAGAGAATGGCTATACATTTGAGCTATATTTAGAAACCGCTTAGCTCCCTCAATTCTTCCGTTCGCCATCTTTCTCTGTTTCGTCGGTTTTAATTTAATTTCCGCAGCAACCACAGCGTTCTCAATAATTACTGACACGAAGTTTCTCGAAATTAGAGCCTTTTTGCTGCTGAAATTCTCTCTAAGGAGTTGAATGTAATTTATGTGCATGTATATCTTATATGCACACTCAATAGGCATTCAGTGTTTATTTTAATTAAGTACCTATTCTGTTAATTCACAAAGCAACATGACTTGTAGTAGCCTAAATATCGTAGATAATATAAACCGCAAATAGGGATTATATTACATTTAAAGTGTTCCGTGTAGAAAATTATTATTCGCTAGACCAAATGCTCCAGAAAATTATTTTCTAATATATTTTGTTATATCGAGAAAACATTCATAACGGTAAATACTTCTATTTATATTTGCCGGTCGACTAAAGTAAAACCACAGCAGAACAATCTATGTTAATTTACCTTAATGCTTGTAAAATATCTTTTAAATTTAAATTTAAATATCTAATTGAAATTAATGGGAAGTAATTTCGCAGTGACAGCTAGGTTTGACCATTATGTTGAAAAAAAAACACAACTATGCATTTAGATTTATACTCGATCGACGTACAAACAAAACTTTATTACAGAAATTCTGTTGCAGCAGAAAACACAAATATTCATTATTTCAGAGCAGTAGTTAATCTGGTAATTGTGAAACATTTCCAACATTCTTTTCTGTCGGCAATCAGGTAGGATTATACTCTGGAGTAGAAGTAAACATCACGTAAGTCAAGAAACAAATAATAGGCTAGAAGAGTTCGAGAATTTTTAGAATTCTCAGGCAAATGGCTTAATACACGAATCCAAAGCTTGAAACATAGCCCATCATCTTATAATGTATCACACTGACTCTGCAAGCAATAGGTCTTTTGTTTGTTTCTGATAATTCGTAACAGCATGCATGTATATCAAATGTTAAACGCATATTTTCAATTAGACAATTTAATCTGAGAGCTCTGCATTCTAAGTTTGTGCTAAGAACTAAATTTAGTGTCAAATTGTTATATATTCTAATTTACCAAATGTTCAAATATAATTTCTATGATATATTCCATGAGTCTTGTTTAATTATAAATTTGCCTGTGGAATTTATTTCATTGTACAAGAATATTACATGGTTAAATATCATGACGATATACAAATATTGGATAATTTGGTTGTAATGATCTATATTCTACAAGACGTCAAAGCGTCGGTCTACGTAGTAATTCAACTCCGCATAGCGTAAGATTGATGATAGTAATAAGTTCGCAGTTCTTTCAAATGCGAAGTCTAAAAAATTGCGTGGTATAGAACATTTAATAGGCATCACAGCATTATATCACAGCTCTATATCACCGTCACAGTGATATAATCCATTTCACAGCATTGCATCAAAGCGATATTTTTAGATAAACATAGACGAAAACCGAAAACAGAAACTTAATTAAAAAGCAGTGATTGAATGTGACTATTTTTTATTCGTTGGTTACATAAGTATGTAACTATCATAATCATCATCTTCTTCCCTTAAATCCCAGTTAAACTAGGGTCGGGATACGATTGGACTTGTTCCATTCGTTTAAGTTTTTGTAGCAATGTCTGGAGCCTAGGGGCTCACCAACCTAATGCCCTTTCTGACGTTGGTTTGGAGCTAGTTTTTACAAGTATGTCGCCTTCTACGACACGCGGGTGGTCTATCCTTCAAACAACCCGGACAAAACACGGGGGAGGTTACACACTTGATACGGATAGAAAATATGAACTCGACAAAATCACACTAAATATACGGAACGCGATAAATGCATGTAGTATCCTTGCTTTATTTTCTGCTGCTGTGATTTTCCTTATTTCTACTTCCCTCAATATGAAGACTTTAACGTTAAGAACCGCTACTTGTGAAGGAGAAATGACAACTTTCGCGTATTTAAGAAAGTAATCTTTAATCTTTTTGCAGTCTGTTTTATTCAATGCTGTTAGCACTTAGTCAGTCATATTGATCGCTTATTGTCCATATTGTCCAAGTACCAACCGGGCTCTACGTCATTTCATTTATAGAGCGCTCTCTACGAATGCGCAACATTTCGTACTCCTACCCCTCCCAATATACTGAAAGATGTATAACCTACATTTGGTCTTATAAAAAGACCTAGAGGTTGACCAATGCTAGAGGCTGACTAATGCTAGAGGTGGACTAATGCTAGGGGCTGACTAATGCTAGGGGTTGACTAGTGCTAGGGGCTGACTAATGCTAGGTGCTGACTAATGTTAGGGGCTGACTAATGTTAGGGGTTGACTAAAGTCATCCGATTCTGAGGACGCGAAACCGATGGATAAAGAATTCGATTCACCTGTTTGATTCGATTGTTGATTCGATGATTCAATTCTAGATTGTTGAGATAGATTGTTGATTCTGTTGATTCGATTCTGTCTTACAAGACTTTTAGCGCATGGAGAATTCCTTTAGGCGATTGTTACCATAATATCACAAGTTATTATAAGTTTAAAGATTCATTTATAAGACTTTCATAAATATTTATTATTGCTAGTTTACTTTACTGTATTTAAATGCCTTTTTAGTTTTAAAATATATTTCTAACGAATATTTTGAAGGGAGATCGCTAACAAATTAGCATATGCTTAAAGTAGTTACTTGTCTAATTTAAACCTCTAGCTTTACATGTATAGCATCAATATTTAATTCTCGTCCAAATATTCTCCTCCAATCTTAGACATAGAACTATGTTCGCTTTTGCTTGTACTAATAAATTAGTCTTTGTCTTATGTTATTATAATATCCTTACACGCCGCTGAAACGATAATCATATATCTGCACTCAATTAGCATTTAATAAGATGTTTGTACGTTTTCTGCGGTATGTCAGATTTCTAGTAATAAACGAATATATATATATATATATATATATATATATATATATATATATATATATATATATATATATATATATATAAGATATATCATATCTATTACAACAATTATATATTAATTATTTATTATGATTTCCTTTTTAACATTTAGCATTTTTAGCATTTTAACATTTTTAATGATTTATCTATTTGTTCTGAGAGGATCAATTAAAGTCTACCAAATAAGTGAGATATATATATAGAGATAGATAGATAGATAGAGAGAGAGAGAGAGAGAGAGAGAGAGAGAGAGAGAGAGAGAGAGAGAGAGAGAGAGAAAGAGCCTTCGTTTATGTGAACGCTTGAGTGTTTTGGAGTAGACAAGGTGGCAAACAAATAAAATATAAATGAAACATTGAAGAAAGAAGCTAATGGAGAAATACAGAGAGAGAGAGAGAGAGAGAGAGAGAAAGAAAGAGAGAGAGCGAGACAGATTAAAGAGGCTGATATAAAGTAAAATTTATATTACAGACTAAACCATACGAAGATGTGTTCATTCGCGTTCAATATCATATTATCTAAAGCAAAAGAATAATTAAAAATAAATAAACATAAATTGATAGACTTTAGGAAACAAACAGATAGAGAGATAGAGAGGGAGAGAGAGTGAGTGAGAGAGAGAGAGAGAGAGAGTAGAGAGATATAAGGGAGGAATCTTGGATGAAGTCCACGGTACTATTAAGATTTTCAAAGGTTTAATTGATGGACTAGACTCATTCGTCAATTATTTTCTCTCTAAGCACCTGTCGCGCTAAATAGAAGCCTATTGAGGAATCATTCAATAACAACTGAAGTCGAGAAGATTCTCAAATCCTTTCAAAGATTTAGAAATCCTACCGGATTCCCTCAAATCCTCCGATAGACGAACATTCACACAGAAAAAATCTGTTTCTGTGAATAGCGCTATGCCTCACGTTATCTGAATACGTAAAATATTCGTTCACATGTTTGTCGATAAAAATTTAAGAAAACCTATGTGTCTGTTGTTGGTCGGAGACAGTGGTGATGTTGGTAAGATACTCGACCGCGGATCTGTATCTGCGGGGTTCAAATCCTGGGCTCGCCCGTCACTGACATCGCTTTCGAGTGAGGAAACTAACGTTAACCTTACCTTTATCAGCGTTTTTGTAGGCCTATATAGATGAGTTGAATTAATAGAAGGACCTATACCTTTCCATTGAGTATTTTCAATTCTAAGCTGAAGGACTAGGGATCGAATCCTGAGCAAATCTTTCCTGACAATGTCATTGTGAGAAAAACTCGACACTTTATGAGACTTTTATAGTGTTATACATGTACATGCACTAATTGAAAGTGAATGATTTTCCTGGCGCAGCATTACTAATAATTATTGCTACTAATAATTAAAATTAATTTATTATTATTACAACACATGCTGGATATGTATTGTGTTCTTATCAATTAAGACATAAATGCGTTTTAATTTATAAACCACATAATATTTTTATCCAATTCATTTGCACTTGATTCCTATTATTAATTTCATATATATATATATATATATATATATATATATATATATATATATATATATATATATATATATATATATATATAGTTAATAAATGTGATAAGATCTCGAAAGAAAACTTGACCAGGACAACCTAAAAGTGGGTTGAGTTGTGAAAAATATAGTAGAAGGAAACATGCGTTAGAGGCAGACCGAGACAGGTTGTTATACCGTAGATGATTTGACAACGCATTCATTTAGAGATAAAAGGGATGACTAAAGATAGAAATTGGTTGAAAGATTTACATGCCATGGACCTGCCATTACCTAGTTGACTAGGAGTGAGAGAGATTAGGAATCAATAAAAATAAATATGATATCAATATGCTAAAATCGGCATGTTAGTTTCATTACATTTTCTTTAAAACGGTGAATCTAATTCTGCATAACTACAGAAAGGAAAGTAATTAGCACGTTATTTCTTTTTTTAAATTATTTTCATGCACTGACCTTGATGCTTCTAATATACATATAAATTTTAAAGAATTACTAGAAATCGTAATTTACTTCTCTCCAATCGGAAAACTAAATCATGTCGATCAGGCAACTCTTTTGAGCAAATCCATCTTGCAACCGAGATAAAGAGTTCTGTGCATGCCATCTATTCTCTCTCATTGATTGGCAAAAGCATAAAATGACCATTAAATTGAAATAATTTGTAATTAATTGCTCCAGAAAGAATCGATCTGTGGAAAGATGCAATTACAGTTGAATGGGCATTTTATTGTTTCGAGTCAACAAGTGCAAATACCGTAAAGGAATTCTTAAGGAGCTCAGAAGGGCAACAATGTCTATGATCTAATAAATAATGGAGCATGCACAATGTAAGGCAGTCGTCAACCACCTTAAAGGATGGATAGTAAAGAATTAAGAAGACGTAATTAAACGTTAAATAGAATTATTGAAAGTGCATGTATATCGTCTAAAAGGTTAAATATTGTTGACAGAATATTTTATTGTATCCCTGCAACACTTTCTCGTTTTAATTAATCAGCTTTATCTGCTTAGACTGAAGCTGAACTGTTTATGTTTTGACACGTGACATAGTGCACATGCTGTTTGCTTAATTATGTTTTCTGTTTTTCCAATAGTCTCCCAATATTATTTCATGATAAAAACAATCGTCGTCGTTGCGAAAACGTCATGCTGTGAGTGCAGTGATATGCATTATGCAGTGATCTGCATCGTGCTGTGAGTGTAGTGTTGTGCATTATACAGTGATGTGCATTATGTAGTGATGTGCACCATGATACTAGTGCAGTAATATGTACCATGCAGCGAGTGCATTGATGTGAATTATGCAATGATCTGCACCATGCGGTGAGTGCATTGATGTGCATTATGCAGTTATGTGCACCATGCAGTGAGTGCAGTTATGTGCATATTGCAGTGATATTCACCATGTTGTGAGTGCATTGATGTGCATAATGCAGTTATGTGCACCATGTTGTGAGTGCAGTTATGTGCATAATGCAGTGATAAGCACCATGTTGTGAGTGCTGTGAGTGCAGATTCGGTGATTATACCTCTCGAGTTTTTTTCAGACTGTCCTGAGAGTTGAACTCAGACCTTGAGATTTTAGGACTCACACTCTACCAATACGCCAAAATTGTGTTCATGTTTATCGGTTCTGAAAGTCTTTTTATTATCATTAGATGTAGAAAAGTACTGAAAAAATTATCATTGCATTATATTTTACTGCTTGATTTACTATAAACTGAAAGATAATTAATTTTAAATAAATGACACTATAGAGTGGAATGTTTGCTGTCACATTTTAAGCGGAAATAATGATCGTGATAACTAAAACAAAATTAAGCTAAAATTAAGTTTTACTATAGTGTAATAAATTAATTTTTAAATTAATAATCAATTTAAAAATTCTACCTCACAATTGAGTTGTCACTCACCAATATGTCTCAAATCGATTGCTTGACCCAAATTACAAAATTTTAATGATCTGTGACCTCAAGCGCAGACTTTTGTAGAGCAGCTGTTTTACCTTGCACTTAAAGACTTTCTTGAATGAAAATGGCGTGTTCCTTGCAATAACATTGTTATTGTCTGCAGAGCAATTATTTTATGTGCCAAACTAAAGCGGTCAACTCTGTTATATGGCGGATAGATTTTTGCTATGGAAATGAAATTGTAATTTAATTTACAATGCATTGAAGAAAAATTAAAACAAAGGATTAGTGTCATTCTCATAATGAATTAATTTCAGGAAATACACTGATGTATACCTGGAAGTCTATATTTTCCATTACGCAGAATTTAGAGTAAGCGGTAAATATGAACCAAATAAATGTATAAATAAAGATTTTTTAATCCAAATAAGTGTATAAAGAAAATTTGTTTAGCTAATAACTAAAACAGAATTTTAGTGGAATTCCCTTTCTAGAAAATCACTATTAAATTATTGCTTACTCTATTCAACTTCTTTGTTAGTAGGTCCACAGCTAATAAATGAGAAAAGAAATTGGAAGTAAAGCTGGATAAGAAATGTCAGAGCTGGGATGGGTTGCTCAAAGAATATCTTAATAGCCATGAAGTTTTAAATGACATCCTAAAGTGAATTGAACCCTCGTGGGTTCGAATCCCAGCCGAGCTGATCTGAGAGTAAAATCTCGGACATTCACTAACTTGTATTTGATCATTTCACCATAAAGCGTGTTTATTTTACTTTACTTTGTATCTATATTTTCTACAAAATAATTGTAGAAAATTATTTATTTTAGGCATTACTACGTCGCATTAGTAAATATAATAGTATTATAGTCGGCTTCGAGAAGTCTCGGGTAGTGTAGAGTAGGGAAACAAACTGAAGCATTTGTTTGATCCTTCGTTCAGTTGATTCAATTGAACACCGCAGATGTTCCTTAAACGTCAACTAAACAAGAAACTGAGGAAGATTTTGTAATAATTGCTTACTTAGAAGTTTTACTTAATAAGGAATCCACAACGAATCGTGAACTAGGTCCTACATATTTTGTATGCAATTACGAAGCTTTCTAATTCCTTTACAAGCAAAACTAACACCGAAAACTATTGATTTAGCTGTTATTTTATTGTGCATTCCTATTAAAAATTATTTTTAATAGAAGGACATGAGTATAATTCTCGAATTTACGCAGATAAAGCTACTACGATATTCGTTTTCTTGCATTTACGTAGCATTTACAAAAAGTAAATGCTACGTAAATAGCATAATACGTAATAGTAAGTTTCTGACAGACTCTTCTATGCAGAAACGGGTAAAATTATATTACAATATTCCACAGATTGATTGAATCGGTGGAGCAATGACTATATTTAACTGTACTGCAATGGAGAACAATATTCTTCTCTGAATAGTCTTCTCCAAATGAGCAAGTCCTGGAGAGAGTTGGCACAGATAGACAGTTGATAAACGTATTAAGAAATAGGAAGAAAAGATGGATAGGACACATTCTAAGGGGGGAAGGTGTATTAAAAGAGGTCATAGAAGGTAGAATGGAAGGAAAAAGAGGCAAGGGCAGGCCGAGATTAGGTATGTTAAATGATTTAAAGACCCACTCATATGTGGAAATGAAGAGGAAGGCGGAAGACAGAGAATAGTGGAGACGTTATGTACCATGGACCTGCCAGTAGGCAGTGCACACTAAGATTCTTCTCTGCTGAAACACAAGTAGGCCCCTACTTATAACAGCTCATCAACTTATATTTAATTAAAACGTAGATTTAACTCAAATGCGTAGATAGAACTAAAATAACGTAGTTATTATTGATATTAACTACAGTGTTGTAGTTGAAAACGGCTGATTTTATTGCTCCCAAAATGGACTCTTATGTATACAATTTGTTGCAGGTTGACTACAAAATATGGGACACAGTAGTAGCTAATTCTTATTTAAATACATGTGAGATTTATTTCTCACCATAGACGGTTGTTTTGCTTGCTGTAGACTTAAGAGTACTGTCACATGCATCTGTAGCTAAGTTCATCTTACCGATGTCAAGTGATTTATAAATTCAAGAATTATCTATTGCAGAGGTGTCGATACCTCGATACCGTGAGATGTAGAAGCTGGGTTATTTATTCGTCTTCGTCATGAACTGTTTCAACCAAACTAATATAGAACCACTTGCTTACATAAAAAGCTTTAATCTTCATGTACAGACATATACGTTTACAGCAGGCAAGCTTGTTAGTCATTCGACCATTCAATCAGTAAAATATATAATAAACATGCCGGTACACGTTTCATAGCTATAGTACGTACATAATAATTTAGGTATGCGCTCAAGAGGAAAGAGAAGCAGAGGCAGACCGAGATTAGGAATGTTAGATGATTTAAAGTTCAACTCAAATGTGTACATCAAGAGGAAAATGAGGAAGACCGAGAAGAGTGGAGGCGTTATATCCGTTTGACCTGCCTGTAGGCAGTGCAATAAGAGAGAGTGGAAGAGATGAGAAAGAGTAAAGCTGGTAAAGTTAACGTTAACGTCAGCTTCCTCACTCGAAAGCGATGTCAGTGACGGGTGAGCCAAGGAATTGAGTACGCAAGTACGCCTATTCATTATATTTTATTATAATTTAATTATTAGTTTAATGCTCAAAATTAAGATCCAAACCAACTTCAGAAAGGGCATTCGGTTGGTGAGTGTCCAAAGGCTCCAGAAATAGCTGAAAAAATTAAAATTTATTTATATTATATTTATTTATTTATAATTATTGGTTGATTATCAATAATTAACAATTTCCTTCAAGTGAAAGTGGTTGTTTTATATTTTAATTACCTTGTTAATGTCTCTATTTAGCCAGTATGCAATGTATACTGGCAATTTAATAAAATCGAAAATAGCTTAATATTCTATAATGTAAGAAAGAGTGTGATATATAACGTCATGAGTTCTAATCCAGATGGAAGCTAAAGCTGAATTTGTAAATCTTTTCCTCGACTTCTAATAACATTTTCCAATAAATTACAAGAAAATTAGAGAAATACTACATCTATTTCTAATTTATACTCTTTATACTTTATTGAATAAAATAGCCTAAACGTTATTCACCATCCACGCAACTGACTGTATTGAATTACTGCAGAGAGAGAGAATAATTTCCATAAATTATAAATTTATCAGTAAAATATTCAACAAGGAGAGTGAATGGTTTCATTTCATTTGCTAATTCAAACTAATACTTTTATTCAGAATTGTCTGCAAAATGAATGCAGCTCGGGCATCACGTAACTGACAATTTTCATGTTAATAGGCCTAGAGACCTGGAGACAACAACAACAAAATGATTATATAAAAGTGTCTGGTATCCTAGCATTATAAAACCGCAATTGATCCGCCCAAAGTCCTCATTAATTTTTCAATTGCGTGTATTTTTACATATTATGTTAGAATGATAATTATTATATTATTGCTTCGTTTAAAAATATTCAAATGCACATTTTCTCGAAATTAGAGAATGTTACTAATTTCTTACGACTCATATTTCCATAAAGAAAGAAAATACTCTCACCCGTGGTTTTCTTCTCTTTGAGCTAAAATATCAGTAATGGTTGTTTAAGCAAAACTCAAAACAGATTAAACTGAATTACGGATTTTTGCGTTGTTAACTATTGTTCGAGCAAATTTTAAAAGTTTTAAAAAAAATTCCTATCCTCTTGATATTGACCCTGCATGTATAAATAAGAACAGAAAAAGCTGGTAAAGCTCATGTTAAGGGCGGTATCTCCTCACTCGAAAGCGATGCCAGTGACAGGCGAGACCAGGATTTGAACTCCGCACATACTGATTTATGGTCGAATGTCTTACCGACATCGCCACTTGCTCCAGCCGAAAAGAAACGAATTTTGATGTTGCCTTCTATGACCTCTCTTAAGAGACCCCCCCCCCTTAGAACTGCTTATTAAACGGCTATTAAGAAGCTTGAGCCGAAGCCCCTACCTATGATTTCTCCAGGTTCGCTCTCCTATGGGCGGATGGCATCTCTTGCTGTTGATAACAGGATGAGTGATCGATGTATTTCAGTCATCGATCTGATCTTAAATCAATCCGGCAATCCATCTCCCCTCGGCATCGCAAATCTTTTGATTTGACGGAACTGTTCAGAAAGAGACATCTCCGATTGTGATAATTGAGGAAAAGTAGAGTTTAGCAGAAGATATGTTTAGTTTCATTTGAAATTCATAGATTATTGGAAACTACTAGCTAGCAACAAACAAATACTAGCTTGAAGCCATCCTATGCAAAATGTTATAATTATTACGAGTATAAAAAGTTTATTTTTATTTTATATTTTCATTTTTTATTTTTTTCGCGCCCTCAGATCTGTGAGTATATTGTTTAGTACAACAGAACCGATCAGTGGTTAAGTGTCTGAATTACCCAACTATTGAAGCATTTCGTAAAATCAATGAATAGCATCGTATTTGCTCATTTAGTTCATTAATCCCTGACAATTTGATGTGAAGAAATGATGCAGGTTTGAATTTTTGGACATACATTGAGGACACGTGTTTTACATATCCCAGTACAACACATACAGCTAAGAACATCATCACACAGCTACGCAGCTGCTGCTTATGCCCACGTGAAATTGTAACCGGAAATGTGCAGTCTCACCTTTCTTCTTGTTTTCATTCTTGAAGCCTAATATATTTCATAATTAAGATAAATATGTTTTCCTAAGAAATACAGCATCGTTAGCGTATGCTACTGTATAGTGGACCAAAATATAATTAGAAGCTTTGAAGGAATGTCTTAAAGATAATTTGATTGAAATTTTGTTGATGAAATGCATTGTTTAGATGTGAAAGAAATTTGGAATTCAGACAGAATATAAATGGTCCCGATTTACAAATTGAACGACCTGCACTATGCTAAGAAAAGACATTTGATTCAGTTTTTCTTGGTATACTGGCACTAAGCGATGCAGGTTTGACAAGTTTTGACATTCTTACGTCACACGAGTCGTTAGTCTAAACGAAACTGATGATTGACTCAGCTCATTATCTCACTGCAAAGTTCACGACTTTGCTGTAGTGTTTCAGTAGCGTTTTTATGCCATTAACGTACAGAATGCGACGTCATAGAGCAATGTCTTCCGTCTGAACCTCGGCTTAGTATGTCACAGCTTTTTTGTCTCTTTCTTCCTCTATTTGCCCTCCCTCTCACCTCTCCCCCCCCCCTCTCTCTCGCTCTCTTTCTCTCTCTCTCTCTCTATCTCCCCAACTCGCTTTCTCCGCTCTGCTTCTTTCACTTTCACTCTCACGATCTCTCTCTCTCTCTCTCTCTCTCTCTCTCTCTCTCTCTCTCTCTATCTATCTCTTTCATTCTTTCTCTTATCCATCTTCCGATCTATCCAATTCTTTCAGTTTTATTTATTTGTTAATCTATATAGGTGTACGGAACTTAGGCTAGTGTTGAACAATTTGTTCATAAATAAATCGAGGATGGGCAATTGGACAACCGTATAGAACTTTTAAACTACACCGACACAACAATGCTGATGCAGATCATAAGTATCGGCTTTTATCGTATCAACGAAATGCATGAGTCTTCGTTTAGTTCATGTATCTCAGAAAGTCGTACGAAGAGCCTGTTTGCATTTAATTAATACTGATTCCTCTCTCTTAGTGCACTGCCTACTGGCAAGTCCATTGTATATAACGCCTCCACTATTCTCTGTCGTCCGCTTTCCTCTTCATTTCCACAATTGAATGTGGACTTTAGATCATCTAACACCTTAATCTCGGCCTGTTCCTGCCTCTTTTCTATTTTATTATACCTTCTATGAGCTCTATTAATAGACCTTCTCCCTTAGGTTGTGTCCTATCCAACTCTTCCTCCTATTTCCTAATACATTTAATACGGATTCCTGTAGAATATGTAATAGTGAGCCGTTGTGATTTAGTAGAATGGGAGAATTTCGTTCATTAGAAAGATGACATGTTAAAATAGTGTAAGTAGTCATAAAAGTTGCTTTTACTAAGTATACGATATTGATATACTTCTAAGAATATATAAAGCATCAAATAATGTTCTCCACTTGTAATATTGCACTTGTGTAACATAGACTCGTAAAAAAATCCTTTCCTCAGTTACAAAATTGTAATGGAATTTTCATGTATTCCAAACTTGACTTACATCTCCTGAACAAATCGATATTTAATCCGTGGACTCGATCGATCCACATCATCTGAGCCTGGTATCGGTTGCTGTGATGTGGCGATGTCTTTATGGAAAAGTAAACTATACACGTAGAGTAATAGATCTTATCTCTAATTCGTTTCTAATGCTTTGATCGATGACTGAAGACTTATTCAATTTAATCTTCCGTTAATGGTTTTGGTTAATGATCACTAAGTGGCCTGCGTATATACGTGTCTTTAATACGTTACATCTTGCTTGGTCAAAAGCCTTACTTTCATAGTGATCAATTTTGAGAAGTTCTTTCATTCGATGTCCCTTTTATCGCTTTCAGTTGAGAAATCAAATTTACAATATTTTGTCATTGATTGATATATATCTTAATGCTTTTTTATGCTTTTTTCTAAGACGAAATGTTTTCTAAATTTTGCGAAAAGATAATAATCAAATTTTTACCAAATATCAGCATTATGAAGTCAGGTTAGACTATAGAAATCATTTATATGAAAGGCAGAAAGTATTTATACGATTAGGCTCATGCCTCTTTATCCAAACCAAATATAGCTTGAGGTAAAAAGTGCAACATAATTGAGTTGACTTTGTAATGATGGATAAAATTTGTATTAAAAAGACTACTATAGAGTATCCGTAGCAAATGTAATCAACTTCGTTTAAGATCATTGTTACATCACGAGCTAATATCAAAGCTATGCCCCTGGACGGAAGACTCTTTCTTTTAAACCAAGGAGGCCTGTTAAGATAAAAATATAAGAATGCAGAAGTTTTAATCTTCATTCTTCAAATCTAAGTGTACACAAAATGCATTAGAAAGTTAACAATTTAACGTAATTCTGCCTCTGGGTTTTACACTATATCATCAACTCTAGCCCTAATGTAGTCAAACCATGATTTCTTTATGCCCATAATCGAATTAGATTTTAAATTCAACAAGTTGAGACTTACAAAGGAATAAATCTCTCTTAGGTCACGACAAACAACAATTTTACGAAATGTTAAGAAGGAATAGGATTTTAAGAAGTAGAACAACATCAACTGAAATTATACAGTAATGATAGGTATTTCTAGTAGCGTTCATTATTTCAAATTTTAATGACGGTAATAGTTTAGTCGTCTAGTTTCTAGAATTACAACACAAGAAATCAAAACGGCTTGAATTTGAGCCCCGAGGCAGTCTATTCGCTCAGTTGGTGGCTTCTTACAAGCCTGAGATGGCAGAATTCAACCGACACTGAAAGTAGCAGTGGATGAAGAAAATGTAAGTCGGCTTTATTGCGTTAGAGTATGATTGGAACTAATGCTTTACTGAGTTTGTAAGAAAATTATCGTATTGTTTAGCTGGTTATATATCATAGAATTTTTTTGCCTTCATAGTACACTGTGATACAAGAAACCTAATGGCCGCACGAATGTAGATATTGGAAAAATGGTACCAACACGAACCATGTCTTATCGTCATAGTTCATATTTGTTCATACAGGCTGAAGCCAGTGGCGATTTCTGTAAGATATTCGACCGCGGAACAGTATGTACTGGGTTCAAATTCTGGGCTAGCCCGTCACTGACATCGCTTTGGAGTAAGGAAACTGACGTTAACACTAGCTTTACCAACCTTTTTCTTAGTTGTCATCAAAGCCGGACTTTTCTTCTAACACTGATCAATTCTTTCTGCTGTAGAAAAGAAAAGAGAATCTACCACTGATATTACCTGACATTACCTGACAGTACCTGTCATAACTTGATATTACCTGTCATAACTTGATATTACCTGACATTACTTGATATTACCTGACATAACCTGACATTACTTGACATTACCTGATATTAGCTGACATTACCTGACATTATCTGACATTACCTGACATTACCTGACATTACCTGATATTACCTGATATTACCTGACATTACCTGATATCACCTGATATTACCTGACATTACCTAACATTACCTGATGTTACCAGTCATAACTTGATATTACCTGACATTACTTGATATTACCTGACATAACCTGACATTACTTGACATTACCTGATATTAGCTGACATTACCTGACATTATCTGACATTACCTGACATTACCTGACATTACCTGATATTACCTGATATTACCTGACATTACCTGATATCACCTGATATTACCTGACATTACCTAACATTACCTGATGTTACCAGTCATAACTTGATATTACCTGACATTACTTGATATTACCTGACATAACCTGACATTACTTGACATTACCTGATATTAGCTAACATTACCTGACATTAGCTGACATTACCTGACATTATCTGATATTACCTGACATTGCCTGACAATACCTGATATTACCTGATATTACCTGACATTACCTGGCATTACCTGATATTACCTGACATTACCTGACATTACCTGATGTTACCAGTCTTATTTAGATTTCTGCTTGCAAAAAATATCTTTTAATTATTCATGCACTGACAGAATGAAGGGCCAAGGCTCAGTATGTAACTCAACAACTAATACATACAACTTGGAGAATGAGCACACCGGCGATCTACTGTCTGTTAGAGATTACTATACAGGATATATAGATTACCGGTAATCTACTATAGATTAACTATCTGCTCATATATTACAGACAGTTTTTCATTGATAATCGTCTAAGCTGAAAAGCTGTGGTGTTAGAAAATTGTGACTCTTACAATTATAGTACATCCTCTGTCTCCTCGTAATTCAATCCGCTCATAATGACCATGAAAATAACTTGTTTTAACGTATTTAGAGCTTCTATATAATCACTTACATACAAGTATATGCAGTGCATGCAACAACACACATAGGCCTACTGTGTATAGATCTACTGTACATATATATATATATATATATATATATATATATATATATATGTGTGTGTGTGTGTATGTGTGTGTGTTTAGTATATGTATACATGTATATATATATATATATATATATATATATATATATATATATATATATATATATACAAGTATATGCAGATATATATATATATATATAAGTATATATATATATATATATATATATACATGCATGTAAATTTATTCAGTATAAGAGCTAGTAAAGCTACAGTTAACGTCAGTTTCATCACTCGAAAGCGATGTCAGCGACAGGCGAGCCCAGGAGTTGAATCCCTTACAAACTGATCCGCGGTCGAGTATCTTACCGACATCGCCACTGGCTGGAGCCAGTAGCGATGCACTTACATAATACGGTAGGCCTATACACACTATTTTTGGATACAGTAGAAGTAGTATAAGTTTCCAGTCTAGAAATCATGTCTGTGACGGAGTTAGCACTAGATTAGAACTCAGCACTAACTAGTCGTCAGTAGAACAATTTACGACAGTTATAAAGCATTTCTGTATATATATATATATATATATATATATATATATATATATATATATATATATATATATATATATAAGTATTTGTATATCGTATCTATGCCTATCTCGCTATCCATCCTCTCTTCTTGTCATAGCTTGTCTATTTATCAACGACTCAGCCTCTTTTAATTATTTATCGTCTAGTCATCTGATATGACTTTGCCCGAAGAACATATAAATATTCATAGTAACCGGAAATACACGTAGCGGGTAATAATTAGAGTCACGCAAAAGGGAGATGACAACAACTTCAGTTTCCTCTACCATGCAATCCACGAGTTAATCGTGACATTGCGGTCATTGACCATCACGTTGAGCCGTGATGCTGTTATTCTTGGATATCTCTACCTCAGTTATTAAATTTAATTGATTAGAGCCAACATATTTTAATGGCCTATAATTCCATTGGTCGAACCGAAATTTTCAACGGCCTAGAGGTTTAATTACTGATTGCGGCAAACAGATGATTGGGTTACTTTCTTTTCTAGGTCACTGCGAATAGAGGGAATGATGAGATGTTATAGCAAAGTGTAGTGATTTGTTTAATAATTTATTCGCGTTGACCGCTTTTATAAAATGATTGATATACTTATTAGGCCTGGATATACTAATGACTTTTAAATAAAACTCAAGCATATTTCAAAAAGTTTAAAATCTTTGCTACCATTTATAATATATATGCAAAGTTATCGAAATTATACGATCCTGTGTAGTAAATAAACTCAGAAGTTATTTCTTTCTTTCATTTCCGAACTTTCGATCAATTTGTTCAGCGCAAGAGTTCTAAGTGAATTTAATTGTTAATTGTATAGGCCTCTTGTCTATGCTTTCAAGCATGAACTCAATTTCGCTCCGATGCCATTATTCTTAACTTCTCTCTCGAGCTACTTTTTCTTTGACAGACCAAGTGTGCACATCCTAAAAATAATTCTGTACTCTCTGGGGTCTATAATACTCATCTCTGAAGCCAACGCAGATATCTAACATCGCATATTTAACTAAAACTGTGCTGAATTAAAAAGCATCCCGTGGCTTTTGATTAGCCTTGTAGAATACCATATACATCTATAGTCCTATAATAGTTAAGTAAAGACTTAATTTTAGACATATTTGAGACTACTTAACTTCACTTCAGTATTACTTAACGTTGTCACTTCTATGTTAAATGTTCAGAGGAGAGATTTCTACAAAGATCTAAGACAATTCAAACATCTGAGCTCTTAATGTAATCTTTCTTCACATTTCCACAATTTACAAATCGTTGCCCTTTCCTTTCTTGCGTCGGAGAAGTTCCTTAAAAGAAATTAAGAATTTATGTTACTTTGTAGATCAAACGCAGCCTGTAGGCATAGAATTAATGTCTACTCTATATATGAAATGAGCAGATGGCATGTTAGTGCACAATATCACTGTCAGGAATGACTGTGATTTATGACAGTGTCTATTTATCTCGAATAAATACTACATGTACATGTATGTATAATTTCTAGTTTAGAAAAATTATGAATGGTTAGATTAAAACCGATGTGTTGAGTGTCAGATAATATTGCGAATTCATAGGTAATATAATGTATTCCGAGGTAAAGTGAACTTTAGCTAGTGAAAAATTCACATTCGATCTTTTTCTGCTTCGGAATATATATATATATATATATATATATATATATATACATATATCCATGCATGTAACACACAGTATAGTCCTATACTACATATATACATATATTTATACGTGCACATATAATTATATATACTGTATATATATACATATATATATACTGTATATATTATATATAGGCCTATTCACTTAATACTATAATATACTGCATACGCATACATGTGCATGTATATATATACAGATTATATACATATATATATATGTATATATATACATATTTATACAGTCTATATATGCAGTATAATAAAAGCCTATAAATATACATATACATGTATATACCTGTACACATATATATATACATGTATATGTATATATATACATATATACATATGTATATATACATACTGTATATATATACATGTATATATTGCTGATCAAGCTTCATATACTTTCACACATGAGATATTAACAAATAAAACAACAGAAATCATCAAGAATAATTTATCATTACATTACAAAGTCCTTCTAATTCTAGATTGTATGCATGGTTGTCTGGACTCTGAATGGACCTACAGTTGGTCAATTGACTTCCTAGATATATTCCTTCCTAGTCGACCATAATGCCGCTCAGTTAAACCAATTCTATCCCATATCTATTGCACTGTATCTTGAAGACCTTGACATCTTTCAAGGGATTGCATCAACATCTTGTTAAAATAAACTCCTACTCTGAAACGATTCTTCATTTGTTGACTAAGGCACTGCTATGCCTAACTCCAAAACTATGGTTTGCAAATGGCTAAAGATTTCAAAAAATGGATTAAGTAATATTAATCCAAGCTATTAACCGGATTTGCAGGTTTGAATTAATAATTCTTCATTACTAATTATTAATCAATGATTAAGAATTAGTAGTGATCGCTTCAGTTCTGTTACCCTTTAGTCAGGAGCGTCTATGTAGCTAGGTAGAAAACTGTAATATCTCAATGAAAACCTAAGGAGTTCGGAGAAATGAATAAAAGGACTCGGATGTAAAGAAACAGATTGGAAAAATCTCAAGCGTAACGGAGAATAACATGGCTGAGGTAGGGCGTAGCAAGCATTTTCAAAACAATGGGTCGAGAATAAATTGTTATAAATAAATACCAAGAGCTTGAAATAACAGCATTGAACGATGCTGACAAGTTTATATTTTTTAAGAAAGGGTGAAACATAAAAAACATAAAAAATAACGGCAAACTGGGTCAGGAAGCAAAGATGCTTGTTTAAGGCCCATTTCCTCCTTCCTCTCCATGGTTATTAGTAAACGTTGCCTATTGATGGCGCATCAGTTGCAGCCGGCGCGGAATTAAGAATAACCTTCCATCAATCTGGGATTTTTTCCTTCAAAGCTGTCAACACTCGGGGTCTCCGAATGTGGTCATCCACAAAGTACTATCCGAAGCTGATGTCGCTTAACTTCGAATATTGACGCGCAACTAGATCAAGTGCGCTAAATCCCGCCGTCAAATTTTGAAAGTTTAGAATAATTTAGAAAGGGTTCCGGCCACTCCGACCTTACCATCCTGCTGTTTCTGCAACCTTCCCGAGAGGACATCTGGAGAAGTTTATGAAATTTCTCTGACTTACATTCGTGATGTCACGTACGAGTTGCCATCTCAGCAGTTTTCATTATTATTCGTCTTCTTTATTCCAGGGCAGTCCTTCTGGGGTTAACAGCCTAGAAGGACATAACTTTCTAACGCTGAAGCCAAGTTGTTGAATGGAATTGGTGTACTAACGCAAAGCGTAATCGGACTTATCATACGCTCTTATGGCGCTATTGGAATAGTATCGTATTACTAATTTTAAATTGTATTTTACCAAGATAATATATTGTGATTGCCATAACATATACACTTAATAAGAATATGTTTGTGATAATATGATGAGTAGTTTGATTACCCATTATTCAACTTAAATCTTAATGATATTGACCCGAATCCCAGCAAACTCAACACCCTTAATCTTTGCTTTCTCTTCCTGCCATATTTCACAACTCTATTTTTCGGTGTATTGCTTATTGGTAGGTCCATGGCATACAACTTCTCCACATATTACTATCCTCTGCTATTCTCTTAATATCATCATATGGATAAGTTATCATATCTTTAAGAATACCAAGTCTTGCTCTTCCCTTAACCTTTTTTCTTTTATTCTCCCTTAAATTCTTCTCTTTTCACGTACCAATATGCTTATGAAACGCTTGAATATAAGTGCCGCTAAGCTATGAAAGAATTTACCCGACACTATACGTAACACT
Source organism: Enchytraeus crypticus (assembly GCA_905160935.1). Classification (NCBI taxonomy): domain Eukaryota; kingdom Metazoa; phylum Annelida; class Clitellata; order Enchytraeida; family Enchytraeidae; genus Enchytraeus; species Enchytraeus crypticus. The sequence continues at coordinate 870,490 of CAJHZI010000732.1, read as the reverse complement.
GTTTCATTTTTCATCTTTAGATCAACAAATGTTTAGTTTTGATATTAGCTCAATATTTATTTTGTTAACTTTATTTGCATTATCTAAAGACTACGGTTTAAGTAGACTATCTTTTACTTTAAATTTCTATAACTAAGTCTCCGATATTTACCTACTTTTATGAGCAGTCATTAATGTATATGGTTGCCATAGATTATACTGTATTCTGAGGCATGGAAGACAATTACACGTAGTAAATGTATTTTTTATTCTTTGTAATTGCTGCTGACTGTATTACCTCACAGAGCTTAGGGCAAATCTACATTTTTCATCTGTTACACATCTCAAATCTACTATTATCGTGTACACTGAATATCACATCTTTCACATACTACTGTACATAACGAATGTATAGAAATAATGTAATTCTGTTTTTTTATTTTCAAGGGAGTTGTTAATATCGGTGTTTCAGATTATACAAAGGGCTTACACAGAAATAGCTGTACTTCTACGTATTTTATCTACAAGATTAAATTCTGAATAGTTTTTCTCTGTGTTTTAATTGCGAGCGTTCTAAATCTTCAAGTAAGCAAAGAGATTAAAAACATTTTCTGAATAGGGACGCCTGTGCTTTTAACGTAATCCGTAGCAATTCTCTACAATTCGTCAATTTTTAAAAGTAGAATTCTAGAAATCTTGAAATAAACTTTTATTTCTAAACCTCTAATGAGTTGGCACACCTTAGAAGGAGTCCTATGTTTATTCCACTCAGATGAACTGAACACTTTCATCTTGTTACCCTACAGGACGTGTTCACGGTCAAGCAATTAATTACCCATTGAAAATTTACTCACCGTGTGTACTGCATTGTCAGCATCAATCTGTATTCGGTTCCTTCAAATCATCCCCTACCCTCCCGCCCGTCTTCTGCTTCTCTTTTTAATCTTGGAAAGTTTAAAATAGGTAGATTAAAAAGAAAACTAGTTCAAGAAAGAGATAAACAAATATTATACATCTGAAAGAATCGGCTAACTATTAAGTAAGATCATACATTTCAGTTAAGGTATAATAGCAGAAAGATATTTAGCTTTTCAGTTAGATTTTATATCAGAATATTAGAGGTACCAATTTTTATGTGTTGGTCATATCGATCACATCGATAAAATGGTCACTGATGTGTTTGTGAGTGAGAGCTATGTTTATTTATTTATTTCGATATACTCAAAATATACAGTGACATACACAAACAAGGCCGTCAAAGAGGTCACAAGTAACCTATCTAGTTGACCACCCCTCAATCATACAAATTGAAAAATAACTAGGCAAACGAAATAAATCTGAAATACAAGTAAAAGAAATTCTAGTTAATAAAGTTTTAAATAATAACAACAGGAATATAAAAAGAGAATATTGCTTCTGCCAATAAAAATTAAGTTATTTTTCTTACCTTCACGCTCTAAGCTATCTAATAGTGCTTTCCAGCATGCTGCACCTCAGATCTGGAATTCTCTTCCATCCAATCTTCGGAAATCTTCATTTGAATCACATCAGCCTTTGCTTTCCTATGAGCAGTTCCATAAGTAGTTGAAGACCTATCTTTTCCATCTGTCTTTTCCATCCAGTGTCCATGAGCAGCGACCTGCGCCTAAACCACCTTTTCTTTAACTCCCTTTACATTGGACTGAATTTCTGGATTTTGGAATTTGCACCGTTTTTGGACCTTCTTTTTTTGCTCGCCGGCTTGATTTTGTCTCAATAGTGCTCGATGTTGTCATTGATGACTGTAGCACTCTAATTGTTGTTATTGTTATTATTAAATCTGAGCTAGAGAGAATCACTACAGAGAAACACAGAGAACTAAACAGAAACACAGCGTAGCACTTAGTTAGTTCAAAATTGAAACTTAAGAAAAATTCCATAGATAATTAAACAAGACAGCCCAGTATACGATTTCAACGAACGAACTAATCAACATAATCAATGTTGAAACGCACTCAACGAATCCCATGATATTGTATTATTACAGATTAATTAAATGCTTATGACAATTAAACTTATTATAACAATCAGCTAAAGTAGCTCTTTAATTTGGCTACAAACGATTTAACCGAGTGAGAATTACGAATCACTGTAGGGATTTTGTTCCATTCAAAAATACAATCAGAAATATAGGATTTAAAAAAGGTAGGATTAGAATTTGTATATACATGTATATAATTAGTGTTAGATAGCCTGGTATCATAAGAATGACTTAACTGTAGAGTGCTGAAAATATCTCTAACGGCTATCGATGTTACACCATGTTTCACTGTGATAGAGGATTTGTAACAAATTTATGACATGGACTCATCCTCTGCTTGAGCGCTATGCAATGTACAGAAAATTTAAAAACACTTCGCTTTTCTTTTCTTTCATAAAACTTGTTACTGATATTTGCAAATATTTAATTTTGTGCAGTCATCTCTATTTATGTACCCTATCTTTAATGGCACCGGAAAACAGAAAGAGCGTTCAAATGTGAACGATATAAATATGGATTAAATCCGAACTTAGTAGTGATGGTACAGAAAACAATCAAAAATTCACATAGAAGTAAACATTTCTATAATTCTCAACAAAAGGTCATGTAACTGATAATTACTATTGAAATTAAAATCGCTTTCGATCGGACCAGTCTGCCGTACTAGCCCAATCGAGATAGTATGCTGTGTGTATTAAATAACGCCTTGGCCCGTCATAACTGATTTTAAATCTAGGAGATTTTAGTAAATCTTCCTAATCGTTCAGATTATGCACATCTGATTGTAGTGACACATGTATGATCCGCCTGTGACTTGGAGAATCGAAAGTTAAATTTGAATAACTAACTTTTACAAGACATAATGATATAGCGCCCAATTCTTCATGTAAGGAGCGGAACTAATTTTTCACGTCAGTTTTTCCATGCATTTTTATATATTATCACCTTTTCAATTGGTTTCCAAGTGATGGTATTAATTTTTTACGAGTTTATTATTTGTGTTCTCGTTTAACGGTTTTCTTAGATTTTAATCGAAGCGTGACAAGGCTCTTAGAGAAGAATTACTTTTATCCTATGGAGAATTGTTCAGCAGTTGAGACTCGTTCAGTCTAATGAGAACTCGAATTGAATCCGATCGGACTTCCGTCATCTTGGAATTCCACTTTGGATCCACACGACCCGGAGTCTCTATATAGCTGCATTATAACACAATAAAATACGATCTCACAATATCTGGAGCTTATTGGGTCTCGAATGAGGTCCTACTTCACAGAGAGTAGAAACTTCTGTTAAGTTGCTCTGGACTTTGCTGAAAGAGAAGATGAATCTAATTTTGCTCTGCTATCGATTTTACTTGAGACTGATGGGCAATATAGTGCAAAAGATATCTACAAAATTAAATTCATGAAAAACAAATTAAATTGATTCAAAACTACAAAAGAGAAGGATAGTTAATGCATCGCATTCAGGATTTGGCATATAGTTCCTCATGATATGACCATTTGATGGTCGTTTAGAAAAGAAAATTAAATTCTTTAAACTTAATATTACCAATGTATGTTTGATAATATTACCATATATCTTTGATATGCGTGCCTGTAAAAGTTTTATTGTTGTTGTATCTTTGGACTGATTGTTTCTTTGATTTTGGAATGTGCTTAGTCGCCCGTTACGATACTTGCAGTTAACGGTTGGTCTATGCTTCAGTAACCCTTACACAGTACGGTCTTTTAAAATTGCATGACAGTTTTAGTTATAAATGAGCTTGCAAACTGAGCCAACTTAACCAGCTTGATCCGGATTTTTTGACTTAAAACAATATTAACTTCATTTCGAAAATGATTAATGAAGAAACTTGGTTACAGAGAGAGTAGAAAATCTCAAGTGATCGATACTAATGGAATCTTTCTAAACATAATTCACCCCAAAAACTGAACTAGAAATTTTAAGTGTCAGGTTTGAACCTAAATAACAATAATATTAGTAATAATATTTTTTACCCCTGGTGTAAAGAACCCGAGGTTTGTTAAAAACGATTCGAGCAATACGTGGTGAATCGCCGCACATATTGCTTACTATTAAAACTTGCTGTTATTATTTTTTACCCTGGTATAAAGAACCTGGGGTTTGCTAAAAACGATTTAACCAATACGTGCTGAATCGCCGCCCGGCTACACGAGGTCATCAATCGGCTTAAAAGAATTGTTGAAGCAGACTGCATGAAATCTATGCAAAGTCATGAAAAGCCTTTGCCAAAGAAAAGATGTCTCTCGCTTATCGAAGGTTTGCTCTGTGATAAGTCTGCCTATGCCATTAAGATTATTATTATTATTACTACTAATACTATTATTACATGTACTATTGGAAGTATATTTATAATATTTATAAAGATATGCAAAATGCCACAGTAGCGTTGAATGGACAGTGAAGGTCAATAGTGGACGACGCTCCTGTAGAAACATTGGAAAATTGAAAACATTGAAACATTTGAAACTGACAAATTAATGAATGAGCAACTGTTAAATATGGTTAGTATATATAGATAATTGATAAATATCAAAAGGAATGAAAGCAAAACTGGATGTGTCTGAGAGGGAATAGTTTACTAAAAGAGGTTATGGGAATCCAAGACTTGTGAAGCTGAATGATTTGATAACTAGTACGCATGCGGATATGAAGAAAAATATCAGAGTATAGAAATATGTGAAGGCGTTATATGCTAGAGTCATATGTGCAATATTGGTGTTTCTCCCAACAGGGCGTGTACAAAAGTATTTTACTAAAAATGTATGAGATGAAATGTTCAAGTAAAGAGCACAGGCTTTTTAGTATTTCTACCGAACCTATAATGCCAACATTTAGTGCTTTGCTATATCACTCTATCTCCACTGGGCAACGGATTCATATCCTTAATTCCAACCTCGATTCCCGCCCACTTTGCTTTATTTATTCATAATTTTCAAGTGTCGGACCTTACGCCGTAAACCTAATTCTGATGTATTCAGGTTTTATTCTCTGATTTATGCACCGCATGCAACAGATCTAGACTGGGGAAGCAGTCGCTCAAAAATGTATGTACGTCCATCACAATTCTGATAGCATAAGCTCTGTAGTAAACGTTTGGAGATTGCGTCCTTTTAGTTCCTTTAACTGCTTGGCTGGTATCCTATTTTTTGTCCGTCGATTTTAATGTCTGACTTTGGAATAGACTAACCGACAGCCGAGAGAGATAAATGGACGATATGATGCTTAATAAAGTGGGTGAAAGCTGCATAAATGGCTGCTCATCTTAGCCAATCATTGATAGATATATTTTACATTTTTTACTTTCAAATTTTTAAGATAGGCTACTTCTGTCAGTTTATATACAAATGACTTGAGGACGTACTGGCAAGGTTCAGAATACACTATTTCTAACATAGATAACACAATTGCATAGAAATGTAAATTACACTTTAGCAGTTACATGTCAGTTACATGTAAACGAAAATTACATGTAAGCGCAATTATACTGTAAACAATGTGATTTAAATGAACACAAATAAGCTTTATGGCTGACCTAAATCTTTTCCTCCATTACGTCTGCGTTCGGCTGAATTGAAATTGAATTCGGTTTACCGGGCATGCTAGATTGGATAACATATCGAAGCGGATTGCAGATCAGTATTCACATTGCCTCGGCTTCCGCTGTTACACTTCGCATATGCAATCGTAGGTCGCCATTTTGAAAAAAGCAATTCATTCAGAGCAAAATCCCGGAGTAGCCGCTGTTTTAAGGTCTCCCTGCACCATTGATTCGTCATGATCCGGTTGGAATCTCAGTCCCTAGTCCGGGATTCGAACCGTCGACTCGTAAAGTTAAACCGAAGATTCTAATGGGATGGGGAAATAATCTTAAGAGGGTCCTACAGCTTCAAGTCACACTCTAGCTCTTTCAGATATCAGAAGTATTCGGCAGTGGGACTTCTCAGTAAAGCAATTGTGGAGATTTTATGATGTAGTTTTCACCGGATTGCACAATGAAATGGCAGCACTGCAGTCGATCAGTCCCTGTATTGGTAAAGATATAAAAGAACATCGGCGCAACGGACTAAGTGAAAATTTCTCCATGAGGAGTATTCCGGCGTAATCTAGGGGCTTCCAGAATATCAACCGGATATACAATTATTGTTAGGACCCATTCAAAGGACGATGAACTTAGAAATTTACTGACTCCAATAAAGAATATTTCATTTCGTATGTCTGCAATCAATAACGAGAAGTACACGAACTTAATTCTTTCTAACGCAGATAGAGATGTTTCTATTTTCATGAGTAATTGCCAATTTTGCTGCCTCCATCTTCTTTGCCTTTTCACTCTGTCTCAACATCTTACTGCTTTTTACTTCTGGTTCTGCATTTGTTTTCAATTACAATTTATATTTCTAATAACTTATTGATATACCGGTATTCTAATTAATTGTTTATCAATATTTCTCTCTTACACACACAATTTCGTTTTGTCACATGCACACACACATACACACACACACATACACACACTCTGATATAATATCAGATTTCCTATCATACATATTAAGAATTCCTTACTTTTAGATGGCGATGCAATTAAATAAAATTAAATTATTATTATTTTAAAAACTCTCTGATTTAATTATCATTTGCTCAAACAAAGCAAATGATATGGCTTTATTATCCAAAATATTCAAGACATTTCAGATTCACTTAACAACGTGTAAATTGCGATGTAGTCGAGAACGAGGCTTAAAAATTATCCGTGATGTAACTTCAAAGTTCTAAAATTACACTTGTCTTCACTTACAAAAAGATTTTTTATGACTTGTCTTTCAAACGATCCTGAATTATTAATTTTAAACTGTTATCTTGCGTTAAGAAGAAATGATTGCGCCACAATTTCCTATAATTTCATTTCATCTCAGCATGACTGAAACCATTCAAATCACAGTAATAGACACTTTCGAAATCTTTCGTGTAATGAAAATCGATCTCGGGACATATTCTCTATGGAGATTATTATAACGTTCGTTGATAGATTAGTTACACATTGTGCTTTCACCATGGACTCATCAGTATGACGCGGTAACCAGGCATTTTTGAGTGTCTGCAACTTTAGTAAAACAAAACACCGTCAGATTCAATGGCATATTTCGATGTCTCAATAGTGTAGTGGTTAGACATCGTCAGATATCGTCATTGAAGTTTTAAATATCAAATCCTGAGGTAATTTGAATTCTCGTGGGTTCGATTCCCGACCTGATCTAAGAGTAAAGTCTAGGACGTTCAGAGGACAGGTTACACGGAAAATAGACTAAATTGCCTACCATTGTAAAATGCATGCTATTAAAAGTGATAGATATCAACATGATTGATCATGTCACTATATTGCGTGTTACTATTACTACAATTTAGCTGTATTTTGATCCCATAGTTAAATCTGGGTTACAGTAAATTAAGCCAATTGCTAATCAATAGCTGCATGGCCAGTTAAGAGACGACTAAGCGAGTCTGAGAAAATAGAAGATGTCGAATAATTTTTAAACGCAAGTCTTCACTGAGGGAAATCACTAGTCTTTTTGAATAATCTTGTATCTTGACCACGTCACTGAACTACATTAAGCGAAAAAATGATTTCGGAATACAAATACGTATCTCTCTCTCTCTCTCTTAGTGCACTGCCTACTGGCAGGTCCATGGTATATAACGCCTCCACTCATCTCTATCTTCCGCTTTCTTTTCAATGTCCACATTAGAGTGGATCTTTAAATCATCAATAGCATGCCATTTTATATACCATTATTCTTGGGGGATTCTGCTTATGACGAGGTGGACCCTCTGTGTCCTCCTCAGCTTCGACTAACATGTACTAGGCAGGGGCGTCATTCCCAGAGAAAACAATCCTGTTTATCCATACAAATACGTATATCGGGTGAAATATTTGAAAAAATTAAAAAATAAGATCATTAACAAAATGCCAGCCTAAACAGTCTGAAAACTGGTTCAATCAGTTTCAAAATTCCCCTTCATCCAAATTCAGAAAGTATGTAGATTTGACGCAATTTTGATACAAAAATTTGACAGTATCTTTAACATTTTACTACATCGAACACAGAACTAAATAGAGACAACAGAAAGTTACTACGTCTTACGTCACATTTTCCTGTCAGAATAAAGCCCCAAGCTAAGCTGTCTATCACGGAAGTCTTGACGTGTAATTCAATTGATTATGTTAAATGTTTTCAGGGCCTTTCAATAATTATTTCCAAAAATTGACTGAATAAAAAGTATGTTTCATTTCATAGCTCTCTTTTAGCTAGGTCAAGGTTTCAGTTGTATATCTGCTTAAATCGTCGTTAACATCACGCTGCGGCGTAGAACCGGACGTCAAATCATCATTGCATTGCTTTGAACTGTATTGTACCAGAATTATTTAGCAATATTACGCTATTTATTTTTACGGCTGTTTTAAGAGAATTCATTATGTGATATAATACATAATATGATATAATTGGTTAATAACACACAATGCATTAATATGACTCGGTTTAGTAACGTAGTTTTTTCTATCTTAACCTGTCTGATCATTATTAGCAATAATTATCAATGTAATTATAACTATTAGCGACAATTATTAATTGTGTGGTCAAATATGTAGCATGATTGTCTGAAGCAAAACAACGGTTCCCATCCTAGCAAGAGAGTCTATTGCGTTAACCCCTGTGGTGCAGACTCAAATATTAGTATTATTAGGTCTAAATCTGATTCATTTTACTTTATTATTTATACGTTTATTTAATTTATCAGTTAGAATATAAAATTAACTCAATTTTGAGTATAGCGTAATTCTGAGATAGTCAGAAATAAACACCGTAGGCATCAAGAAAATGAAGTTTCAAAGCCACGACAATTAATAATTCATTAATAAAATATTGTGCGTCCTACTCAAACAAATATATGACTAAAGTTCGAAAAATAAGCAATAAAATGCAACATTAATTAAAGAAATATAGATCTAACCAGTCCCGTGATACGTCCGGAACATTGAAGAATAGATTAACTGCACGTGTGGTAAGAGGCGACAAAGCAAAAAACTCTCATCCCACAAAAAGACACTAGTTTTAACAACTCACGTCATATAAAGTTGTTTCCTTTTTTTGGTTTTTGGTTTTATTTTACCCTTGCAGCGGGCAGCTGTTTACGATTTGCATGCTGAACTTTCCGGTAAATATTGACAGGAAACCTGCTTAAGAAAACCTGCTGGTAAACAGGGCTGCTTTAGCCTCGATACGACGGGGCGGTCGTTTCATGAATTTATGTGACAAGTAATAAAGAAGCGTGGCTCGGGTCACAACGTGATATGCGGTCGGTTGTATCGATATTGCTTCATAATCTATCTTAGACGTTCCCGGGCGCAGCTGAAGATTAGGTTCAATGCTACGACATGCTGAACACGTGCAAATGAGATCTAAGAGGCAACCTTTGCGCACTAAGCTTTTAATGACTTAACCACTTTTACTCAGAAATATAGGCCTGCCCTTGTACATTTCTTTCATTACGCCTAAACCTCCTTTTCTTTAATTCCCTTTACTTTGGACTGATTTTCTGGATTTTAGAAACTTGCACCGTTTTAGACAATTCATTTTCTCGCCGGCTTGATTTTGACTCAATAGTGCTCGATGTTGTCATTGATGACTGTAGCACTCTAATTGTTATTATTATTATTACTATTAAAGTTTCTGAATGCTTTTGCGACGATCTACTGTTTTGTTTGTAGATCAATAATTAGTTGTCAATAAATTAATTATTAATTACTTGATAATTAAAAATTAAGGTGAATTAATTGATAAAATATAATAATTAGTTAACCTGATTTCAAATTAATAGTTAGCAGGATAAGCTTGATTGGATCATCTGAACTATAAATTACATATTTCTATCGATTAAACAGAGTTGATTACTTATATTTCATCGCAGCCTCTCTCTCTATCTCTTTCTCTCTCTCCCCAGTGTTCTGCCATGCGGCAGGTCCATGATACATATTCATATCCAGCCAGAATCTGCTTTCACGATCCGCATAGAGCACTCCATAGATCAACGAGTTAATCCATTCACAAAGGCTTTGGTCCATTCTTCAGTGTCCCGGACACAACACGGGAGTACATCATATATTTTGTTTATGTCTTACAAAAATAATCAACTTACCAGAATAATTTGCATTTGTAGATTCTGATGGCGACAGTTAAGGAACGGCTTCAAACTATATAAATGCACTATTTTAAGTAGTTCATTGTTAGTGACACTGAGTGAATATTAAGACATTGAAATGTTTAAATTGCTTTTAATTTCGTTCAAATTACGTTATTTATACAATAAAAGCTTTGGTCTCATTAAGTTAGAATTAGTAAGAATTTGAAAGGTGCTATAGCACTCTGATTTTAAATCACTAAGAAATAAAAATATAATGTGTTTTAATAGTAATTATTGCAGAATGAGTACAAGAAAAAGAACTTCATTTATTTCTTCTCACACTCGGTCTCCCTCATTTTATCACAGAAGTTAATCGCACATAATAATGAAAACTTATTCGTTTTTATAATTCCATCACAAATTATCACATGTTTGCATCGTAAAAAGCTGGTAAAGCTAAGTTTAACGTCACTTTACTCACTCGAAAGCGATATCAGATTGACGGGGGAGCCCAGCCAGTGATCGTAAGACAATGTAATCATTCACCAGCACACTAGTTATCCGTTCATCGTTTCATCAGTTATCCATTCACCAGTTCATCAGTTATCCATTTACCGGTTCTCTAATTACTCGCTATTTAATTCTCTTATCATCTCGTCCGGGAATCAAATGTTCAGAGTGGTCTGCCTTCTTAAGAATCGATCATTATTTTAGATAAATCTACCAATCTTATGCCTTTATATCTGACGCCCTACACACTAGGCCATTTGCGTGTATAAATTCTAATAGTTCGGTCTGCTCCATAATCTCCTACAAGGTCGAGTGAAGTAAACGAACATGAAACAGAAAACGAATAGCTACGTAATCTGACAGAATTAGAAAAAAGTCGGTGTCAGGAAAGCTTTTCACAGACCCATGATGTATTGTTCGTTCGTTAAAGTAATTCGAACAAGTCAGCCGCTGAAATAATCTGGAATTTTATGTGCACGTCAAAAGCTAACAAATGACTTTCATTTCGTTTTCGGTCGTTTTTTCCTTCGACGCAACAATAGTTGTAATAATGCACCGTTGAGCTTTTTGCTTTGTTGTGAAGAATTCTAAACAGGGAAGGGCGCAATAGGTTATTCAATTATCACACCTCTGAAATTTTCACTTTTTTCAAGTCGGTAACATTTAATGATAATGTGGATCATTTTAAGAAAAGTTGAATTATTATCTGACTGAACAATGCAATGCTTCAAGTACACTTTGTACAGTTCATCAATTTAGTTACTGTTATCTCATAGGAAAGTAGCACATAGTGCAATAACCGCAAGGTCATTGCCATGATTTTGTGAAACTGCTCTATGTAAAATAATTATTCCCGTTCTCTTTATAAGGCGATAAATTGAAAATGTACCATATTTGAATTACATCACAAAAGAAATTTCATGAAATATTTTCTGCAATACTTCTTCCTACAATATGTGAGCTTATTGCTTCGAAGACATAGGTTAGGCTTAAAGTTTATTTGTAATAGTTTTAAGACGAAGTATTGGCATTGTGTTGATCTGATACGCTTGCTAGTTTGCACTTGGAAGTGTGATCAGCTAGATAAAGTGCTTTGTTACCATCTTGACTGCCTTGAACTTCTCTTCAAAGTTGCTATTTAAGATACCTGAACTTATTTTCTATTCTCTTCTTCTTTCTCTCTGTATGTTAAAGATACTTTTCTCTCTCTCATACGTATTGTTAAAATTTCTGTCTCTCTCTCTCTCTATCTCACTCTGTCTCTCTATCTCTTTTTCTATCTCATTTTCTCACTCACACACACTATTATTAAATTCTTCATCTATCAGATCTTTTCTTACCGATAATGTTTGAACAAATCGTTAGTAAATCATGGGTATTTAATTGCTATTTCAATTTGTCTTCGATAACCGATACAATAGTGAACTACAAATATTTTAATATACATATATATTAATATATTAATATGTAACATGTATATATTAATGCTACATATAATTTAATTACTCTCCTCTTTTCTTAGTTATATTAAATTACTCATGTATGCCAACATTTCACTGGCATTGTTAACTTTTAATGTTATTGTTTTTATTTAACTTTTAATTCCTTGCTTTCATTCGTTCGATAATATCAATGGACCATAAATTTTCATTTCTCTTCTTTCTTATTATCTCTTTGTAACAGTAATTTTCTTTACTTATTTTTCTTTACTTATTTCTCAGAGTACATTTTACTGGAACACAGCACGTTCCAGCAGTCACAACTAATATGTAATACTAGAGTTGTCTCTTACAAATATCCTTCATTTCATCTAATCTCATTGACACAGAATATGTCTAACACTAATTTTCAGTAAATGATGTATTTTTCGATTACTCGTCACACTAATGAAATAACGACTATTAGTCCTATGCTGCTCAGTGGCATTGAACGGCTGGAGTAACAAGGCTGTCAGCTAGGTGGAGCGGCTAGTCCAGGTGATTGACCGTGTAATCCTGGAATATCAGGATCAATCAATCACAGACTGACAAGGGATGCTGGATGTTGTCATCAACTTCTGAATCAGAATCTCTTCGGAGTTACGGAGGTTTGGATGAGAGAGAAGTGGGAGTGCCTTGTAGAAAGATGGATGAATGGAATGAGTGGAATGAGAAATTTTAGAAGACCACAAGAATGTAACACAAGACAGTACATAATGGTGTAACTCTATAATTGAGCAATCATTCATAACTCTATTAATCATAGTAGAGAAATCATAATAGAGTAGTCATAATAGAACAATAATATATAATAGAGCACTCATTCTAATATACACACCATAGTATAATAAAGATATATTTGTCCACTCTAACAAATACTCTACAAACCTAATAAAGTAATCAATAAGGATGCTTTCTCAGAGTTTTAGGTTAAGGTTGAATTTAAGCAATGTTGTATCCAAATATGAATACACGGATACACAAACACGCATACATGCACATACAAACATATACACAGGCCCGTATACATGTATACTCACACAACTACCCACACACACATACAGATTTGTACACAGGCACACACACATACTCACAAACACATACACATACACATACACAGTTACACATATTGCACACACACATACGCATAAACACATACACACATATATACACATATTTCTCGCATATCTCTCGTGGTTCACGTTTCATTTCACCACCCGGTTCTCTTATAAATCTATTTTCCACTTGGCTCTTCAGGAAGAAATCCTGGTGGTGGAGGACACACGGCTGAGTCTTGAGTCCTGGAGTCATCCGGATCTTAAATATTTAATAGATCTTCACAGACCGAATGCCGCCTTCTTTGAAGCTTTAAAATAATGCTAAGATTTATTTATTAATTTAAAATTTCGATTTTGCATAGCAAATACACAAAATGTAAAATTGAATAGCACATAATTACAAAATCAGGTTAACCCAAGGCACTAGGCACTTATAGGGACCCATATAAAGTCACTTACATGTATATATACATACATACACATATATTAATATACGTATACTCATATAAATACACATACATACATTTACGTCAAGACAGTGGAGGCATAACTGCAAGACTCAAAAAGTGATAAATGAGTTGTAGATATACTAATTCGTCTGGAATTTAAGTAAAATTAGTTTTACTTTACTATAATTTTTTCTTTGATTTCAAATCAAATGAGAATTATTAGCTAATTTAGTATTAGATAAAATAGTAATAAATTCTTTCAGCTATTTCAAGTATCAAAAATAATCAGTGTTATTTGTACCATTATCTTTAGATATATAACCGCTGAGTGGAGACATGCTGCATCCAGTAACTATTTAATTCCATCAATTATTAATTCAATTTAATCAGAACACCAAAAAGGGTCATTCAATCCAATAGAGCTCGCATACTTAACACACAAACAAGCAAATGCAACAGGAAAACCACAAACGAAATGTGAATTATAGCTAACTAACAGACAAATAAGTTAAGTAATAATAATAGGAGAAGTTGTGCATACAAAAATTGGCAGGGGTATAATTTTAAATTGATATTTTAAAATAAAATAAAAAATATTTAATTGTATCTATCTGCCGGAAGTACACCATGTATATCGACTCCACTGTAAGACAAGTGACTGCCTTTCACTGCTAACCCAAATGTCAGCGCTAGATGTCAAAAACAATTTAACGAAATTGTCATGAGGGTTTTCAAAATAAAGCGGTAAAATTAAGACTTCGCACCAAACGAAACAATTTTACAATTTTTGTCGATCACTTTTAGAATGTTTCAAAATTTGAGTTAGACCAATCAAATAAAAATTTAAATTACTATTCTTTTAAACTTTTGTTAATTTTTTAGATAAAATAAAAATAAATTAGCGAACCATTTAAATAAAGTATTTTAAATAAACATTAATTTAATCATTTTAACTATTAGCATTAATTTTGTGTCTGCCTACAAGAAACTAAGCGCCTGGTCTAACTAGACGCCTGCCTTCATTGCAGTCGGATATATTTTTTGGTTTTGTTTTCTTTACTTTATGTTATACAAGATGTTTTTATTTTACCGTGAAATTTCGTTTAGTATTGTAAGTATAATAACAAGCGCAGAAGCACGATTAATTTTCGAGGTATCGTTTAAGAGACCGTGTTGTATGTTACGGGTATTGTTATATTACTATATGTTGTTATATTGTTATTGTTACATATTATTATTGTTATATTATAATATATTGTTATATATTGTTATTGGTATATATTATTATTGTAATATTATTGGTCTGATTTCCATTGACTGAGATAAATTAATCGTGTCAGTTTATGTGCGTCACCTTAAACTTCAGTCTACTCTCAACCCGAAAATAAACTCATTTTGACTTCATAACGGAGTCATCCTAGAGTGAACATGAAGTCCAATATTGTGAAAATTCTTTTTAGAAAAGTACGATCGTTAATTAAAATAAATGTATATAAAACTGCTTCATAAAATATAAATAGAAGACATTTTTTTAACAGTTTTTAAGTTGATATCATCGCCATTTAGATATTATTTGTCAGTTACGGAATCTGTCTCCTTCTAGTCCAATTCCCCTAAAACCCGAATATATTGCCACTAACTCAAACATCTCACACTTGGTGTTTATTTCTTTAAAGTTTTAATAAATTTTGATTTCAGTCAGAGTCGCACCTGTCTGATGCAGATCCATGTAGTTAAATGTAATCTCTCGCTCTCTTTAATGCTCTGCGAAGTAACAAGTCTAAGGTTCATATTCCTACTCTTATTCTGCTGTAACGCTCTTAAAGAGCATTCCATTGATTAAGTAGTTAATTCATTCGAAAAGACTTTGCTTTTTCCAAGCATTAATGTATACTATAAATGTATTATGCAATAGCCAACTGAATATTCCTTAAATAATTCACTCGCGATTATTCCTTTGAAGACAGTATAATGACTTCTCATGTCTCATTGCTCGAAAAAAAGTAATTCGAATAACTTTGAAAGTTATGAGTTATTAAATATGATTCCTTAAAATTAATCCGCAGTCACTTAAAACTTGTTAGTTAATAGACAAATTATAGCTTTCTGAAGTCGATACCTATGAAAAATTTTCTAATATCATATCACGGTTTTACAATAAATGATCATATTATCTGTTTGAAATCTAGCGTTTATAATTACTGATTTTTACTAATTAAACGAAAATTCTTGTGTCTGTTTAACTGTTATGCGTTTAGAATTTATGTGATTACGGAAATTTTAATAAAGCTAAATTTCTTCATATACGTATACTTGTCGATTTTATTATTAACACCTTTTTATGGGCACATACAGTGGGTTGATAAGGTACCAGTTACTATTACGATAAATTTCCATTGCAAAGTTTTTGTTAAGAATCGACCTAGTAAAATGAACTTCACACGCAACAACGAGGTGAAAATTGTTTTATCTTAAGACTAAAGTCAGCTTTAACAGATAAGCCAATTCAAAAACATTTGAATAGGGGGTAGAGATACAAGAAGAGATGGGTGCCGAGCGGTGAAATAGAGATTTATATTTGTCGCAAGCTGATCAATGAACTGCCTGGCTCTGCGGTAAATCACTTCTTCCTGGTCTGGAGTATAGAAACACGAGTGTCGACCATCAATCGATGTCATCTTGAACAACCGATGACAACAGGCCATTTGGTTATCTATCTTAGTATATCTACTCTACGCGTCGTCGTGGCTTATTCATTATATGAATGGGGCCAGTTTTAGCAACTTTTAACCAGGATATTAGCATTTCGATGCTTGCTGGAATTAAATTTACTCGATGCTTAATTAGTTACTTAGTTAGCTTAGTTAGTTAGTTAGATGTTTAGTTAGCTAGCGATGCTTATTTGGAACTAAATACAGCATAGAGCACTAATTTCATGCCTCAGTAACACATAGTACTGTTAGGTGTCTGTTGTTATAGGTGTGTGCTATTGTAGGTGTCGGTTGATGTCGGTGTCTGTCGCTGTCGGTGTTGTAGGTGTTGTAGGTGTTGTTGGCGTTATAGGTGTTACTGAAAGCCTTGGACCTGTAGCTTGAGAGAACATTATAGAGAGAAAGAGGGAGAGAGAGAGAGAGTGAGTGAGAGAGAGAGAGGGAGAGAGAGATTAGTTATTCGGTCAGTTACCGAAACAAATCCATCCAGAAGATACCATAAAATGATCCAAAGATACCATAAAATGCTCTAAGATGCCATAAAATGCTCCGCATTAATACGACATGAACTCCTTTAACATTTTCCTAATAAAATATAAGAAGATTCTAAATTTAGACTAAAGTTTACTAATTTAATTTGAAACTAATATTGGCTTCTGATGGTTAAATTTGATAAAATTCCTTGGACAGGCATGCTGTGTTGCCACTTCCTTTAAGACATTTTCTATTTACTGCACTTCTATCGCCTCCCGAGTGTAGTTACGTTTCAATTCGAAATCAGTTTGCTACGTTTAGAGCATTTTTATTTTATTTTATTTGAAATCCGCCTAGTCATAATTTTTGTTGAAGACTGAGTTTATATTTAATCCAAATCGCTTTCATTAATCCTCGGTCATATTGTATTTGTTTAAACTTATGATATGCCGCTTTCAGGGTTACAAAACTGACGTTAAATTTCTCTTCACTTATTAAATTCCTCTTTGCAGTTGTCTCATTCGTGTTATCTCGTACTTTTCCAGTCTTCTACAAAAGAGATCTACCCTAAAATGCCGAGGGAACATGAAAAACGGCTAAACAGGACTAGATGAAAACTATGAAAAATTACCTCAGTCATATTTTCCAAGTTTAAGGCTATATAAAGATTAACTATTGGCTTATTTGCTTTTGAAATTGGATCAAATTCTTAGCCAACAAATAACTCCTACTGTGTATGAGCGCAGTTGCGAGTAGGAATGTGTGCCTTGAAACTTACACTTTGCAGAACGCAATAGAGAAAAACACTGAACGTTGTAAATACTCCACAATGATTTCATATTATGGTATTCGAATAGATGTAAATAAATTGCAAACCATTACGGCAGACGTTTATCCCCACAGGTTAAGCTTCATCTGTAATATTTGCTTTAATGAAGTGGACGTATTTATAAGATTCTGAAATTTTGTACCTAGAAACGACTCCTAAAAGACTAACTCACAGTTTGAAATTGAGTATACATGTAAAATATCAAATAATATCTTATATTAATATGGCAATTTACCAAAAGATTACAATAATTAAAATAACTTATTAGTTATTTTATCATATTGCATTACTTTTTTGTTGGAGGCAGTGGTGATGTCGGTAAGATATTCGACGCGGATCAGTATGTGCGGGTTCAAATCCGTCACTGGCATCGCTTTCGAATGATGAAACTGACGTTAACATTAGCGTTTAGCTTTTTTACTTTAATGAATGTCGCTAAATGCCTCTGCTTGTGCTATAAGTTGATTAAAGATGCCAGCTTTCCATAGTTCATGAGTCTTCCTTGAGTTGCCGATGAATGCTTTTAACGGACAACCCAATCAGTCCGTTGATGGTCTATTGGTTTATGCAGAAGGTTTGAAGCCAACCATAAAGCATTGACCGTGGAATCAATACTCTTGCGTGACGAACTCTGACGCCTTGTTTACTCCACTTCGACATCACGTTGACGCTAACTCAAGCGTCTGGAAGAGATTTTTTGCGCCAAGTTGTTCCTAATCCGTAGTCCGCTGAGACAACAGATCAGCCTGAACGTGACGTGACTGGAGCTAAACGATTCAATAGAAATCCTCTCGTTCCAGTCAATGTGTAATCATGAAAGCTGGTGCAGGAATGGGAGCAGGGATATGTTCAATAATTTAAATTCTTGGGTAGACAAAACTTAGGATCTCTGAATGGTAAAGTGCGAATAGGACGGTTCAGTATATTTTCCTGACAAAAATAGTGCCAGGATGCTGACCAATGCGCGTGTTCGCTAATTATCAAGCAATTTCTATATTAAAAAATGTAGGATACTTACAGGTTTCAATGAAAAAGTAATAAAGTCGAGATCCAATGGGGCATTTGTTTGTAATGCCCACTGGGGCCCAGTGGGAATTGACTAAGCAGCTTAATCACGTTTCATGTTCGAATAAAAACTACGTTTTAGTCATATATATTTTGGGTTCTAATAGAACTACAGATAGACTGACATTAATTTGTAGTGGTTTAGTTCGACGTTCTCATCGCCATCCTTCATGTAGGAAAAGTCGACAAAATATTTACACCAGAAAATGACAATAAATTGCTCTTCAACCACAGGTTTCGCAGGGACAGGCATAGAAAAACTGTACACGTTACTTCATGTACAAGTAACTGTACAAGTTACTTTACTGTATGTACAAGTAACTATACAAGTAACTGTACAAGTTACTTTACTGTATGTACAAGTAACTATACAAGTAACTGTACAAGTTACTTTACGTACAAGTAACTGTAAAAGTAACTGTACAAGTTACTTTATGTACAAGTAACTGTAAAAGTAACTGTACAAGTTACTTTATGTACAAGTAACTGTAAAAGTAACTGTACAAGTTACTTTATGTATAAGTAACTGTACAAATAACTGTACAAGTTACTTTATGTACAAGTAACTGTACACGTCACTTTATGCACAAGTAACTGTATAAGCAACTGTACAAGTTACTTTATGTACAAGTAACTGTACAAGCAACTGTACAAGTTACTTTATGTACAAGTAACTGTAAAAGTACCTGTACAGTTACTTTATGTATAAGTAACTGTACAAGTTACTTTATGTACAAGTAATTGTACAAGTAACTGTACAAGTTACTTTATGTACAAGTAATTGTACAAGTAACTGTACAAGTTACTTTATGTACAAGTAATTGTACAAGTAACTGTACAAGTTACTTTATGAACTTTAAGTTACTTTATTGCATAAAGTAACTTGACAAGTGTACAAGTTAGAAGATGGGTGTGATTGTCCCTGACTCCCTCAGTACTGCTCCCTCTGGTGTCTCATAGCAGAAGACTCAGAACTTAAGTCGAATTGACAGTCCTGTGGCGTCACGAGACATAACAATTATAAGAGACTCATTGATCGTGAAAAGCCGACCTTTCGTTCGTTGATGTGGAATTCTATAGGATTATGACCTTTTGTTTAATTACAGCTGTGATCAGAGTGAAAGAATCACTTTATGGATTAGCTGACCGAAATATGTTCCGCTTCAAGTTTAGACAGAGAAATTTTCAGCAGAATTTTTTTATTCCGTCAATAAAATTACGTCAGTTCAGGTCGTCTTCGGAACTTAGGCTAGTTCTAGTTGAATTTTTTATACAGATTTTCGATGCAGATGAGAACAAATTTTGACAAGTTCTGCATTAACACTGGAGTAACAGAATGAAACTGGAAAAGCTAATTTTAAAATTAGCTAATTTTAAAATTAGTTTGCCAGTTTCATTCTGTTACTCCAGTGTTAATGCAGAACTTGTCAAAATTTGTTTTCATCTGCATCGAAAATCTGTATAAAAACTTATAAAAATAACTCATAAATAAATTGTATTAAAATGAGCATTATAAAAATCTAAATAATCCTACTTGTAATTTTCTAGTAATGACTGGTAATAACTGGTTATCTTTCATAAATTAAATTAACCTATCACGAATATACACCCTAATCAATTGCTTAATAGTGTTTAAGAGTTGATAGGGCTAAAGATTAAGAGTTTTTAGATAGTTATGCAATTCAATTCCAGTAATATATTCAAATATGAATTAAAACATGGTAGTGTTGACAGAAGTTATTTATTCTATATATTCTCTTATCTTCCAATTTGACATTTCTATAAATCTGGAATCAGTCTATTTTTGCCGAATTTCTAATTATCGAATAATCTATTCATATCAAATAGGCATAACATTATCTTTAGTATTCATTCATTATTAAGAATTATTGCTATAATGTAATATTCGAGTCACATATTGGAAGCATCTAAGCATTTAGAGCAATTACAGATAAAACGACTTGCTGATGGCGCTCTCAACTCAAAAATAGCGATGAGCGTGAAAAAATTCATTTCATAATTTATTGTTTCCATAACCGCAGCTGATATGGGCATTAATATCGTTATGGAACTTAGTATTGTCTCCGCTACTGTTCAATTTTTCCATAAATATTTCGTGGTTAAATCTCGTAATTCGCGCCATCTGCTTTCTGTTAGTGTTTCTATTTTATTCCGAATAGAAATCAAGTTCTTAGAAAAGTTCTTCGTCTATCCGTTAGAGACAATATTAAATGTTTAGTGAAAAAGTAGCAACATTTAAGTGAGTGTTAATCTTTCACAGAATGACTTGCAGATTGATAACATTGTTCATTTGTCGCCGTGTTTATTCTAAACCAGTGTGTGTTTGTAATAAAATCTATTTAAACTTGTTATACAAGATTGGCGCTCTATAAAGTTTCTTTTAAGACTGCAAGGATTGTTTAAGCAGGAAACAAAGCGAACAAGCTTCAATATTCCGTAAATACGAATATATATATATATATATATATACATATATATATATATATATATATACATATATATATATATATATATATATATATATATATATATATATTACAGCCCAGAGCCAACCCTGTTGGTACCTTTGGGCTAATCCCTTCAGTTGAATTATCATTTGAATGATTGAGCATTGCAAGCAACAAAATTGTTACTTTCGTCCTACATCTCTTTAATTAAATTTCCTTGCAATCCCTAGAGTTCTTTGGCCTGTAGTCGTTGAATTATTTTCGTTAAGATTAGCGTTTATGTGACTTTAAAGTAGTCATGCGTGCTCCGCCGCCATGTCGAACTGTTTAGCTCTTTGTGGTCAGTAAACAGTTCGGTTTATTTACAACAGAAAAACACTCGTAAATTTGTAGCACTGAAATTTTCTTGTAGCTTACGAAACATCTACTAACTCACAATTCATTAGTTTACTTTATTATTCGTTCCTATATAATTTTCATCTTTCGTTTTTATTAATTTTAGTTTAATATTTTTTATTATAAGAGAGTTAACAGCATTACTAGTGATCAATTTTACCCATGTTGTGTCTGGTTTGTTAAAGAATAGACTAATCGTGGCCTGTTCGTGTCGTAAAAGGCGACACAACACTAAGATCCAAACGTCAGAAAGAACATTCGGTTGATCAGCACCTAGACTCCAGAAATTGCTACAAAAGTGTCTAATCTCGACCTAGTTACACTGTTACAATGGAATATGATGAAGATGATGATATCAATCTATCAATTTATTAATCTAGAGATCAATTTCGTCTAGCTCTACCGAAGAACAACTTTGCAGTCACATTTGTTGTGTAATGTGCTGTCGTGTGCGGACTGATACAATTTGATAGGCTTTATAATAATTGTATGATTTGACAGCTAATCACTTAGTACCCGTCTCCAATATGCCGATCCAGTCGTCCAATACCGCCGAGCATCTGTCAAATCGTTTTGAATAGAAAAGCTCGGGATTTGATTTCTGTCCGATTGCCGGCATTCCGGTGCAAGAGATAGGGGTGAGAATGGGAAGAGGGGCTGACCCCCACCTTTTTAAAATGTTGTTCAATGTTTTAGGTCTTATTGCACTGGCGTTATATACCTTCTCCCATGTGAATTTATTAGCAAAAATATTTTACTTCAGTTTTCAGAAAACAATATGCTATGCCAAAGAGACTTAGCAGTAATTCAAACTGATGGCCTCCTGATTAACAGGCAAGCGTGCTAGAAATACGACCACCAAACCAGATTTTGTATCAAATATCGCCTATAGAGAGAATGAAGTAGCTCTGTGAGTCTCCCAACTTACAATTGGGCTATACATAATCGGTAAATTTCCCTGGATTAATGAGAACTGACAACCAAATCACTGAGGATTTGTTTCGTGAATCAAGTTACTTTGACTGACACACGACACTATTGCTTCTGTTCTAATAATAAAAATTACTAAGTTCACCTGGGTCGTATCATGAGGTCTTTGGAATTTTTAATCTGAAATATAATCTAAAGTACGTACGACGTATATTTGTATATAAGTCCGGTATAATTAGGCCATCTGAACTGCTGCATTTGATAGTTTACTGTTCTAGTGATAGCAGATTTGTTGCTGAGGTAAAATTAGACATGGTTATTATAAAGCTTAGCAAGAACGGCCCGAATATAATACTCTTGTATATATATATATATATATATATATATAATATATATATATATATATATATAATATATATATATATATAATATATATATACAGTATATATATATATATATATATATATATATATATATATATATATATATACATTATACTGTAGAACGCAGAAGGCACTATAATAGTCACCTAAAAACCCATTCTTACTATAATACTAAACCGGCATTTATCATGGAAAATGAATCTACATGTACATGTAGATCCAGTCGTTTGCTAATAATCGCATCCATATGTCATTCGTGTATAACGACAGTTTAGCCTAAACATATTGTTCAGATCTGCCAAGCGACGAGCACATCTAGTGAATATTTTAGACTCTCTTTGCGAGATGAGAGGTTCAATACTCAAATTCTTGCCAGAGCACTCTGTAAGTAGGCCTACTGTAGGATGATTATCGATATTTATCGATATCATAAAAATCCTTAAGTTTAATATTAAATTAGGATGTGCTTTCGACGACCTCCTCCCGCATTAGTTACGTCATTAGCTAATGCACCCCCAACATTTGTCACGTCATTAGTTAATGCACCCTCAACATTAGTTAAGTAATTAGTTACTGTCTTACTGACCCCCAAATTTGTTACGTCATTAGTTACTCCCACCTCCATATTAATTATGTCATTATTTTCTTCCCCCGTATTAGTTACGTCATTAATTACGTCATTATTTATTGTCCCCCGCATTAATTACGTCACTAATTACGTCATTAGTTACTGCTCCCCACCCCCCGCAGTTCTCCCTCAGCCAATATTCAGTGAGGTCTCGCTCGACACCGGTTGTTGTGAAAGTTCTAATAGAAAGCTTATGTACGTGGCCCTGAGAGAACTCCTAACTGGAATGAAACAGGGTAAATTAAATATCGAAGAATCATGCCATGTGATCATCCTACGGCTGATTCCAGTGAAAGATTTCTCTATGATGTTCTTCCACAAAACTCTAGTCTTCGCCATTTCCTAGATGTTCATTCCTTTGCTTCCTTCTGTTTTCCGATAAATTCCAATAAATTCAATAAATAAATTCTAATAAATTTCGATAAAGTCCAGCAGCATTCATGTCTTCTTCGGGGATGTCTTTCCACCATCTATAATTCCATCATAAGTATTCTCCTTAGCCATTTGTTTGGGTAACATTCAATTTTTTTTTCAATTTCATTTTGTTAAACACTCGATTCATATCCGTTGATTGGTATTGCATGATATTCTTAGTTTAATCTCAAGTTTGACAGTACCTTCTCATTATTTTCTACAACTACAACCAAATAATATTAATATTTAATAATAATAATAATAATTGTACTTTTATAATACTAGAAAAGCAAAATAGTTTTATTAAATTTTATAAAATAAAATAAGATTTAAAGAATAACATGGTCTCAGAACTTCTGGACAGAACGCAGGATTAATGGATTAAGGAATAATGAGTTCTTGGAGACAAAGATCTTGAATGAAGGTACTTCAGGTTGTTTCTAGACATAACCTCAGGATCGAAGTCTAGACGTAACAAAGGCAGGAATGTAATTAATAAATACTATCAGAGACAAGCAATTTTATGTGATTTTATCTCAATTATCTAGACAAGTTGATTCCCGCAGACCTAAATTACATGTCAGAGTCAAAGCACTAGATCGAAGAATTGCGATATAGCAGACGAATGTTTAAAAAATGAAGGGGCTTACTTAATTACCTTAAGATTTCGAAATAACCGATGGAGAAATATTCAGACTGGATATCTGTTGGAAAGAACTTTTGCGAAAGCAGACAAAACCCATTATTACGACAGATTAATCTCATTATTATGTATGCTATACGTAGGCTATTACAAATAAATTACCTTTTTAGAACAGAAAATATATGCGCATTATTTATATCACTAATGCATAAAATAATGTTCGGACCAAAACGATTGCGAAATATTTTTTAATTTAATACGACTTAAATCTCATGATAAAATGCGTAACATTTTCTGAAGGAATAGATGTCAATAGTCTATTTGTGTTCTGCAATTTGTATTTGGAAAATGCGTGCTCTAAGGGCTTGCCATTGTAAGATCACAAGAGAGATGGAATGTCTGGCTCTTGTATCGTAAAATAAAAGGGACCTAGATACTCCCAGGTCGTTGAACCGTTGCTCTCTTCTTATTAAATATTGGTCGGTGTGTGAAACTACCGGCAGCAGGTCCGAGATTCGATTTCAGAAAATTAGGGGGGCTGCAAATGATGATAAAACTTTGCGTGATGATAATTTAAATTCATGATTGCGTGCTTTCTTTAACTTTAATATTATTTTTTATTTGAATTGATGCTGGTTAGTATTTAGCTTAAAGGGTTAATAGACCACTATTGTTATGAAGTTTAGGTGGTTTTAAAGTGTCGTAAAACATATGAGATCATTATTCCTTATGACGTCTAAGGGGGTTTAAAGTCACGTTGTAAAATATGCAAGTTAGGATATAATTTAAATACTTTAAATTTAAAGGATTTAAAGGATTCTCGGCTGGTAGTAAGGGTGCTGATCCTGTTCTTTTTTCTCTTCTTTTATCAGCCGGTATTTCGCGGTTAGCCATCAAGCGTTTAGCCGAGAATACAACGATCTCTGGGGAAATTAATAGAATAGAAGAAAATGACCTCAAATATAGAACGATTTATCTATCTCTCGCTAATCAATCCATCAATCAATCGATCACGACAGATTTCAAACAAAACAAATCCCGTCGGATTAACGGAGCGCTATCTTAGCTCTATATGGTAGATTTCAAGATAATCTGTCTACAGTATAATTCAGAAGTAGACCTAAGTACATTATATCTCTATTTCTCGTTCACTGAATCTCTCTGCCTCTTTCTTTCTCTTTCTCTCCTTCTACATATATATCTCTCTCCGTCTAATTGTTTTGTTTCTTGTCTTTCTAATTCATATTCCTAATTCTTGGCGCTCAATATTGAGCACTCCATTGATCAGTCAGATGATCATATCTCAGAAGTTGACGCCTTGTCTTAGGCGAGTCGTCTAATATTTAAAGTAACGACCTTTGTGCACTCGATATGAAGGATTAAGCAATGCAATAAACCGGGCAGAAAATCCGTCTTCCACTTATGCAATAACGATGAGGAACGCGTCAGTTATAACGATTTGGATTTGTCGTCAACGATTTCCTCTTAGCGTTCCCTACGCAAAGCGTGGGAGCCCAAAATATGCATTCCTCCCGCCAACTGCTCGCTACATTCATTACTCCGAGTGTAATAATGCAAATGATCGAGTAAGATTTCTATATAAATATCCAGACAGTTTATTCGGGCCTTAAGGTATAGTTATCTCATTTCAAATGCGCGACAGCTAGCAGACCATGTAAGGCTTCGCACGCCTATTCATGCAGAGTATCGATGGATTTTAGATGACGGAAAGCTGATAGCGGCAGAGGGTGGATGCATTCAGCTGGTATCCAGAGATCAGCTTCAGATTGCATATTAGTTATTTTTGTGACTTATTCTGCTCATTTCTGATCCCTCACATAAAACTTAAAAATTACATTTTTCTGACATTAGTAATAGCGAAAATTAATATAAACTAAGGTTCTTAAAGGCTCGAGCAAATACATAGGATATTACGTCGGATATTACATAAGCAATTACATAGGCTATATTACATACGCTATATTAAATAGGCTACACTACATCTCTTTAGTAAAATAATAAATACAGATATTGACAAGGTCAATAAATGTTATAATGTATAATGTTTAATAAAAGTATATCATGCTAAGGCATCTCTATATTTTACAACAGTTACAGTAAAACAAACAGTATACAATAAAATGCACATAGTAAAAATTACTACAATACCAAAGAACTATCATATGTAGCGTAGATAAAATATCGTTGTCTGAGAGATTTATCAGTAAGCACGATTAACATGGAATGATTTAGCAAAAAGATTTGTCTTAGGACTCTTTTTAAAGCTATCAGGTTTAATTCAGATCGTGATGTTCTTTTTATTATTATTATTAACAACGAAATTTATATAGCAGTGTCATGGCCGGACTCGGTCTTCGAGACTACTTTACAGAAAGAGTTCAGTACTAATAATAAGCAAAATAATAATAATAAGAAAAATCTTTTCTGTGGCAGCGACTGTCTATTGCTCTCCAGCGATTCAATGCAGTCTGCTTCAGTGGCACTTTGGCTAATGCGGCTTCCCAGATTGCAGAGGAATTATTTTAATCGCTTTTTAAAAACTTTTAATTAAATAAAGTCTCTTTTATCTTATTTTTTAGCCCAGGGACCTTTACAGCCCAGGGCATTTAAAAAAAATAAATAAATAAATAAAAATAATAATAATAATAATAATAATAATAATAATAGTAATAGTAATAATAGTAAAGGATTAACGTCCTTTTCCTCATCCAGGGATGATGTCAGGGACGTCCCCAATAGCACACATCAGTACAGATCAATTCACCCAGACCTATCTGCAAAAGAAATGTGCTGAGGAGAAGTAAGGTCCTAAACGAAAGCCAGTCCGGTGATCAAAAAATGGTCAGGGTAGATTGATTATGTCTATGGTGGGAAAAGGTAAGTTTTAAGCTTGCTAGAGAATGTTAAAAGAGAAAAACAAGAGCGAAGATTAGCAGGTAAAGAGTTCCAGTTTGTGGGTGTTACGTTAGAAAATAACAATTATATTTAAATTAATATCTAAACTCCTTTATATCATTTCAGTTGCCGTGGTTGTCGCATTCTTCATCTGCTGGGCACCCTTCCACGTCCAGCGTCTTCTCTTCACCTACATGTCCGGCAAACAGTATCCCGGCGAGGCGGTCTTCTTTTACATCTCCGGGATCCTCTACTTCGTCTCCGCCGTCATCAACCCCATCCTCTACAATATCATGTCGCTCAAGTTCCGCCAGGCCTTCGTCGACACCGTCTGCCACCCCTGCAGCCGCCGAGCTCGCCACGGTGCCTATCACATCAGCCGAACGGGCTCAGCGTACCGAACCCAGATAGGGGGCCGATCCCTACCCTCAGAACTGACGATCACCGCTCAGAAAGACCGACAGTCGTACCGGTTTGTCAACCACAGCTCCGACGCCGAGCAGGTGACGCCGCCGCCGCCGCGTCACAACGGAGTCACTCACATGATCTGCTTTACGGGAAATCGACCGGAACCGGACGGGTCCGCGCGAGGTCTTGACCGGAGGGGATACGGTCGCTGCGTAGGGGCCTATAGCTCACCGGGTAGCGCAGGGGATGAACGAGGGGAGGGGGGCCTTACGACGGGAGGGGAAACCACAGAGGGGAGCGGCACGGAGGTAGAAAATATGTCCGCATTAAACGGTAGCGATGAAGAAAAGTTTGGAATAAACTGGTTCCGTCTGCTGTCAAAACGAAAAAGAAATCGCAACAAACAACGTTTCGTGTCTATCACAACGGTCACTCAGCTGCGATAGACTTAGTGTGCCCTCGGAAAACAGTGTACTTTGCTATAAAGTCCTTAAATTTTTCTGCTTTAATCTGTTCTTGCAACATGTAACGTTGCAACTATAGCGCCGAGTGGTTACGAGTATCATTTAAAAACTTGTCAGTTTTCCAGAATAAAATTTCAGCAGTTGCTAGGCAAAGTGCGATTTGTTTAGTTTCAAGGCAATGTAACGTCAATGAAGACAGATTTTATTTTAGATAATATTCGAAATAAAGTCATAAGTGAAAGATTTGATTTCAGCAGTTCTTGATTTCTGGGTAGATTTATGCAGGTAAAACTAACGACGCAACTCGAATGAAAAATTAATTCGAAATAATCCCTCTCAACTGTATTAAATTCTTTTAAATGATTCCTTGTCTTTTACCTGCTTGTCTTTGATTATGTATTTTTTCTTCTTTTCAAAATTTATTCCTGAAATAGATGCTATACAAAACTGAAACCATCACATCAGCTGACGATACCATCAGATAGAATTAGAACATGTGCTTCTTTTAAGACAGACTGTTAATCTACTAAAGTTTTCTTTATTCTGAATAAGTAAATATGAAAGGTGACATAGTTTATAGAAATTCTCAGGCGATATTAGTTACGTATCTCAATCTCAATATGTAAATGTAAATACAAACTTCACAATCTACAAAGAATAGAAGATATAGGCGTCGGTCATAAAGTTTTGTTTTAACAAAATATAAGATTAAAATATACATGTAGGCCTTGAACATGTACATTATAGGCCATGAACATGTTTAGATGGACTCTAACGTGGATTAGTATGGAATCCACGAGGAGTCACGACTGTGTAAATCTTTAATTTGAGTGTCTAAATTTCTTTGAGGGCCTAAATTTCAGAAATTATTGTCGCAAATGGTTGAAGTATATAGGCCTCAGTCGTCTCTTTCGAGTACGTTCAGTTGTCAGCGATACCATGTCTTAATTTTCCCGATGAGAAGAACAACCTTCAGTTCCGCATACAATGTTTGAAAAGATGTAGAAATTATACACGAAAGACTAAAAGAAATTTAAAGCGATAATAAAAACTAAATATCACAACAAGCTTCCACAGCAATGCGATTTTAATAGACCTGTTATTTTACACACGGCAGTTATTAAATTATCAAGATCTTAGAATTCTTAGACCATTCTCTAAGCTCCATACTTCTGACGCTCACCTCAGTATAAGCCAATACTAACCAAACGACAGTTCACTTACAGGTAAAAGCAATTTACCATAGCTCGGCTCTAAACCACAATAGAACAATCAGGATGAGAGTTTTCTTAAAACCCTTTGACTAGAAAGCCTGTTAGACACAGGCGGCAGTATTCAATTATGCTAAAGACTGATGATATAAGTCCCAGGACTTCCTGAACCAGTATCATTCAGTTAAGTTAAATTAGTAAATAAATATTTGTTAGTTTACAATATTTCAAGTTCAGTGTAAGTATTTAAATAGTTTAAAAAATTAGCAAGTAGAATTCGACAAGAGTTAAAGCACTGTCAGAGCTGATTAGGCTCGGATTAAAACACGAAACCTCCTGCTTAATAGCCAAGTATTCTACCAATTCAGCTGTATAAAACGACACAATTATATTACAAGTAAGCAGGGCTTCTTGTAAAGCATACTAAATTGAAGATAGGCTTAGCAAAAACTGATAATATAATACTGATAGAACAAAAGTTCTAAAGATATTGTGTAAATAAGCCGCATTTAGCATAAGCATTGTTGCCCTAAGGCACCATCAGGATCGGATGAGTCTTATATTCAAGCTCAGTTCCAAAGGATTACTTTTGAAACATGTTAACGGGTGATACATGAGTTCCTGAAGCAGTAATGAAATATGATACAGTTAGTAGTTTCAATAGCTTCTCAGCTTTACAATTCAAACAGTATAAAATATATATAGATATCTAACACACTCAAATTCAAGTTTTACATCTTCAAAGTCTACTTCTACAATAATAAGGATTTAGCAAACTTTTTCAGCAAACAGGATTTGTGCTGAATGTATTTTTGAATGGGTTAGAAAAAAAATTTGTGATCATTAATTACAATTTTCGTATCATTGAGATCCCAATCTTCAGTTATGAGAAGAAGAAATTATGCAGCACAAAGCTTGCCGCAGTATTGAACTCAGTTCCATTTACACAACTGCGTTTACATAGATAACTGAAAATGAGAACTTCATCAAAACTAAGGAAAATTTAAACATTGAATTTCAAAAACTTTATCATCACTGAAACATGATAAACCATTCAAAAAAGTATCTACTATAAATTAGGTCCAAGTTAATCCACGATTACCAACCAAAAGAATTTTAATATATATGTACATTATATATGATTAAGGGCTAAAGGGTTTAAGGTTATATTTTCAGTTAATTACAACTATACCACTCAAAGGAATATCCAAACATGATAAATCAATCTGCCACCTCTTCTAATTTAGATTAAGTTAATTCAACAGGTGGTAGGATGGGGTAGGCGGGGGTAAAAACAATGAAACCCTCTAACCCACAAACCAAATCAGGCACGAAAAAACCCAGACTCTATAATCCAAATCTCTACATGCTAATGAACTTCCACATAATAACACACCTTACTGGCATTACGTGAAGTTCTAAATCCACATCAACTATTCAATTCTATACATTCAGCTTCCAATGAAAGCAAAATTCCATAATAGTCCATTACTTTGGAACCTTTCCATAACATTTTCAAAACATACATGTACTCTTATGGCAACCTTTCTGTCATTTTATCATATCAAATCAGAAATTATATACTCTATGTTCGTTATCAATATTTTACCCCGTTACAAATAAAGAAATTGATTTACCAGCAGGAAATTTGCACATAACACTATAAAATTTCATCAACAGAACTATTATTCTATGAAATGAAACCTAGAAGTTAAGAGAAGTCAAGTACAGTATAAGTGAAAAGCTTATCAATGCATTAATTGAGCAATAAGTATCTTCCTAGGAATTCATTCAATAAGCATTAACAATGCACAAATTTATAAGTCATTGAAAGTTTTGATGGCAAACAAGAGATAAAGACTTAAGAATTTATATACCTTCTTGAATATTGAGTTTAAAAGTATGAATAACAAAATTAAGCAAAATTACGTAGACAGAATATTAGAAAATAACTGAGAATCACATTTTTAATTTCCTTTCATCCTGAGGTCATTGGGTGAAAAGCATTACATTTCAATAAATTATTGCATTTTTTAATAAATTACATCAGAATTATGATTTGAAATATCCACTGAAACATTAGCGTCCGCTATTAAAACAATTTAAGCCAAATTTAGTTCAACCTTTACCGAATAAATATAACGGTTAATAGCATATGCGATAAAATACTGCAATGAAACTGAACACAAAATAAACATTGATATAACCAAAGTAGTTGTTACACGGGATTAGCAATCACTAGTACACACATCAACTGATTTAATACACACAAGTTAAATCCTACAGCTCCAATAAGAGCTTTAGTCCACAGCAAAACGATTCCTTAAACGATTTCAATACGGTTATCAAATTAATATTTAAAGGTAATAGAAATGTTACTATAAAGTGATATGAAATCCAAAGATCAACCTTCTAACAGAATAGACTCAGAGTACGTTAAAGAATTTATAAATCAAACAAGCACGTGACAGTGTAAATGTATCCAAGCACTAGCTTCATCGGACTGATCGTTTCTGAATTGAAACACAGACACGGAACACTCTACTAAATACAATTATAGACAGCTTGAACAGATGAAATACAGGCATATTATGGTGAAGTTTAAGTTAATATCTGTATGAGTTGCAAGGGTAATGATATCTTAACCGCTCAGGAAATGTTTAACATACATAAATGCAAGAGCTCTATTTTCTGATGAAAACTCTTCTTCAACCAACAAGTATCTCTTGACATCATCAGATGCGATATGGCTCGCATTGATAGCACATCATTATACACGTTCAAATGTATGGGTCTAAGGAATGAGATACTAAATGAATAAGCCGCGGCAATTCTTTAAAAATTGACGGTTCTTAAAGCACACAGTGTAACTAGATCCCCCAAACAGAAGAATAGATCCCCTCACTTAACAGCAATCACGATAAACAACAAACAAACGCTACATGAGTTAGAAGTATCATGAGAAGTAGTTGTTTTCACACAATTTAAAATCACAAGTAATACACACAGCACTGGAAGAAACCAGTATAAGAAAATAGTATGTTCTCAGCAGCTTTGTCCAGAATGTTCACGGTTCCGTTCCAAAATAACGATCGCCAAAATTACCTGCAAATGAACAAATAAAGTGAATTCAGTCTAGAGAATATTTCAATCTATATATAGCGAAGTATACATAACTTACAATATCGTTCAATTTAGTGAATTTAGTGATATTGCAATTAAAGGGGTAACTTAAAAATTTAAATATAGAAAGCAGATTTTTAATAGAATGTGAAAATTTGTAGAAAGTTGCAGAACCTTCTATATAATAAAAGCAGAAATAAAGTGAAATTTCACTGAATAATTCTGATTTCTCTTTTTATTTCAAGTTTCAACGTCCATACAGTAGTCGAGACAGGAAAGGCTTGGAGTAAAAAGTCAGTAACCAGAGTGCTTCCAAAATCTAATAGGGTACAGAGACCAAGCAGCCAGAATTTCAAAAGTAAAAATGTAAACACGCATTATAGTGAAATGATCAAATTTGTTGATATCCATCAGTTTTTAAGACCATATGTTTAAACCTTTAGACAATTTAGATCATTTTCGGTATAACCAGTCCAGTGAACGTCCGAGGTTTTACTCTCAGATCACGGCTGGGATTCGAACCCACAGGAGTTCAATCCACCACAGGATCTGTCACTTAAAAGTTCATGACGTTACCCCTACGCTATGAGAAGGCTTACAAAATACCTAATAAAATACTCAATGTCTGCTTTCTCGCTCCATAAGAGCACTCCTTAGATCAACAAGTTAATCCCTTCACAAAGTCTAAGCCTTAACCATACCTTAAGTAGCCTATAGATTGGGAAAAGTATAACTTCTGAGGTGGTTTCCAGTTGCCTTCTTAATAATGCATTATGACAACTTAAATACAAATCAACTAAAGTCAATCTATAACAAGTGAAATCTGTACACATAATATATGGTAAATATTAAAATAGCCCGCGTCCAATTTGCATGATGTGCGGATAAAACTTGTGAATGAGATGAAATCTAACCAATTCCAGGTAGTATATGACAGTCATCATTCAGGTTTGGATCGACCTCTGTTGTAATCAGCTTTACCTTAGGAAATGCATAGGCCAATGAATGAACGCCTAAATCATACACAAATACATACAAGATGCATTAACAGAATGAACCAGAGATTGATTAATCGTAGTCAAAGAAGGCAACGAAAAAGTATATATAAAAACAATTTAAGCCTAACACACTCCATTAAAGGCTAAAATTGACACAGCTGCCGGAGAGGACTATTTCAATCGGTATACTGTTTAGTATTACTCAGGTGTTCTTATAAATCTAATATTTATTTTTCGCGCAAGACAATAAAAAATATTTTTCGCAGACCTGCAAAGCAAACAAGTAATTACCAAATTTTAATACAACAGCAAATGATAGAAAAAAGGCAACGAGGAATGCAAATTTCAGGAATTTAAAAGCAATATACGAAATGCATGAATTGAATTTGAACTGATGGCATTGTCAAATGGTAATAATTGTAAAAATCCTTGCACATGATTTGCATAACAGAGTTCTAATGCACGTTATTCTGAGTTAAATCTCAGTCTTTCTTAAGATCTGACCTGGAAGTCCCTTTATGGGCTAACTTCTAAAGGAGCCAGAACAAGAGGGCACAGATCAATTAACAGGTCTATTATATTTATATGGGCCCTGACTACGAATCCGACAGGGTCCTAGTAAGGGCAATGATTACATACCAGATAGAGCCATAATAAGGGCGATGAGAACGATGTTTTCCTCGGGCACATCGTGGTCCAGCAGGACTCTGATAGCCATCATGGCTGCCGCTCCTGTGGCCGTGGTCGCGTCCATCAATATCACGTGACAGTTCTTTATGTCCCTCGGCAATCGCAGGTAATGAAGCTGCAAACAGAAAAACACGTCCTGTTAATCTACAAAATGAAACATACAGCACAATCCGAACAAGTTGCAGAATAAAATAAAATTTGCTTAATTGGCAAAGATCTGCAACTCAGAAGCCTTGCACGTGAGTCTCACTTTAAGAGTGACTCACACATACCGTAAAGTGTTCTTAAGTGTTTCTAAAAAAGTGTTGCCAGTCGAGGTTCTAAAGGATCAACACTTAAAATCACAATACGATAATACAGACCAAAGTGCCAGAAAAAATGCCTAAATGGATTAGCGTTAAGCCGGTGCCAGAATTTCTTTGTTCAAAAATAGGAATTCCCAAAGCATTATGATAAAGACCAACGTCAGAAAGGGCATTCGGTTCTAGGTTCTACTTCTAGAGGCTCCAGAAATTGCTACAAAATTTTCTATAAAAAAAAATGGAAAAGAAGACCTATTCATACTGACCCTAGTTAAACTGGAATTCAAAACAAGATGATGATGAAGATCGGAATTCTATTCTAGCAGTTTCCAATTCAATGATCATAACAAAGAAGTAATATTGTCCATACTGAAGACATCAATTAATAGAATATTGACCAGTCATGGAAACCAACATAAAAGAGCTGGCCATTTTCTAGCCACATAGAAAGGTCTGAGCAGGACACATACTAACACTTGTCAATCACTGGATTAATCATTACATGAGAACACATAAACACATACTATATCAATCAAACATCATCATTTCTTCTATGATTAAACACGCAAAACGTCAATCAAACGTCATCATCTCTTCTATAATTAAACACGCATTACATCAATCAAACATCATCATTTCTTCTACTATTAAACACGCACTACATCAATCAAACATCATCATTTCTTCTACTATTAAACACGCACTACATCAATCAAACATCATCATTTCTTCTATGATTAAACACGTACAACATCAATCAACCATCATCATCTCTTCTATGATTAAACACGCATAACATCAAACATCATCATTTCTTCTATGATTAAACACGTAAAACGTCAATCAAACGTCATCATCTCTTCTATGATTAAACACGTCCTACATCATTCAAACGTCATCATCTCTTCTATGATTAAACACGTACTACATCAATCAAACGTCATCATCTCTTCTATGATTAAACACGTACTACATCAATCAACCATTATCATTTCTTCTATGATTAAACACGTAAAGCGTCAATCAAACGTCATCATCTCTTTCTATGATTAAACACGTACTACATCAATCAAACGTCATCATCTCTTCTATGATTAAACACGTCCTACATCAATCAAACGTCATCATCTCTTCTATGATTAAACACGTACTACATCAATCAAACGTCATCATCTCTTCTATGATTAAACACGTACTACATCAATCAAATGTCATCATCTCTTCTATGATTAAACACGTACTACATCAATCAAACGTCATCATCTCTTCTATGATTAAACACGTACTACATCAATCAACCATTATCATTTCTTCTATGATTAAACACGTACTACATCAATCAAACATCATCATCTCTTCTATGATTAAACACGCATAACATCAAACATCATCATTTCTTCTATGATTAAACACGTAAAACGTCAATCAAACGTCATCATCTCTTCTATGATTAAACACGTACTACATCAATCAAACGTCATCATCTCTTCTATGATTAAACACGTACTACATCAATCAAACGTCATCATCTCTTCTATGATTAAACACTTACTACATCAATCAAACGTCATCATCTCTTCTATGATTAAACACATACTACATCAATCAAACACCATCATTTCTTCGAAGATAGGACATGTATTACATCAATCAAACATCGTCATTTCTTCTATGATAAGTCATTTAGTAGGGAGTCTAGAGACCTCGGGTTCGCCAGTGTCAGTGTTGGTTTGTATGAGTATCTTGCCCAGCAGAACATCCTTACACACGTCACACAGAGCCGGCTCAAGTGTCTCACCAGCCCTCAGTATGCTCACACCACAGATCTACCCAGCAAAGCATCAGCAGAATATATACATATGCGGGATGTGTCTACTGAAAATTTCAGCAGAGTATACATACGTAGAAGATCTAGTAAAACATAAGCATTATATCAAATAAAAATATATCACAGATTTACTAGAACCTCAGGGAGGGGAAGGAAGAGCTAAGAGGAGAAATAGGAGCTAAAAGGGGAGAAGGATGAGCAAAGAAGGAGATGGATGAGCTAAAGGAGGAGGAGCTAAAAGAGGGGAAGGAGGAACTCAAAAAGAGAACGGAGAAGCTAAAGGAGGGGAAGGAGGAACTCAAAAAGAGGAAGGAGGAGCTAAAAGCACATCCACAAGAATCAGATAAATATAATTATGAGATAGATATAGTTATTCACCTGCCCCACGTCCATACGACTCCCCTCATACGCTATTCCTTGAGGCGTATCTATAACTGCCTTCTGTATAACAAAAATATCGCAAATAATTCAATTTAACAAGTACTACAAAGAAAGGACAAACCACACGATGAAAAATCAGCTACAAAAAAGAGCATGTAACATATGGCAGCACACCATGCACATTAAATACTTTAGCTCGGTTCATCTGTCAACATTCACTTCCCTTTAAAATATTTGAACTTTTTAAAAAGATATAATTCTAAACGCAAATGTGACTTTCGATAATCATTACAATGATTACAATTCCGTATTTTACCTTTTAATCCAGTATTAAAATTTAAAGTGCAGTAAATTAAACTGAAAATTTATAAAAACACTTTTGATGACAAAATATTTCATAAAATTATCGTCGACTGCCTACAAGAAGCAAACAGAAACAAATTTTAACTGTTAGATTCAGTAAACTGCAGCTATTTGTTTGTAAACTAGTTGGAGTGTAGCTATACACTAGTTTGACTGTAGCTATACACTAATTAGACTGTAGCCAGATATTAGTTAGACTGTAGTTAGACATTAGTTAGACAGTACCTACACATTAGCTAAACTGTAGCTAGACAATAGTTAGACAGTACCTAGACATTAGCTAGACTGTAGTTAGACATAAGTTATAGTGTAGCTAGACATTAGCTAGACTGTAGTTAGACAATAGCTAGATAGTACCTAGACATTAGCTAGACTGTAGCTAGACAGTATCTAGACATTAGCTAGACTGTAGCTAGACATTAGTTAAACAGTACCTAGACATTAGTTAGACTGTAGTTAGACATCAGTTAGACAGTACCTACACATTAGCTAAACTGTAGCTAGACAATAGTTAGACAGTACCTAGACATTAGCTAGACTGTAGTTAGACATAAGTTATAGTGTAGCTAGACATTAGCTAGACCTAGACATTAGCTAGACTGTAGCTAGACAGTATCTAGACATTAGCTAGACTGTAGCTAGACATTAGTTAAACAGTACCTAGACATTAGTTAGACTGTAGTTAGACATCAGTTAGACAGTACCTACACATTAGCTAAACTGTAGCTAGACAATAGTTAGACAGTACCTAGACATTAGCTAGACTGTAGTTAGACATAAGTTATAGTGTAGCTAGACATTAGCTAGACTGTAGCTAGACATTAGTTAGACAGTACCTAGACATTAGTTAGACTGTAGCTAGACAATAGTTAGACAGTACCTACACATTAGCTAAACTGTAGCTAGACAATAGTTAGACAGTACCTAGACATTAGCTAGACTGTAGTTAGACATAAGTTATAGTGTAGCTAGACATTAGCTAGACTGTAGTTAGACAATAGCTAGACAGTACCTAGACATTAGCTAGACTGTAGCTAGACAGTATCTAGACATTAGCTAGACTGTAGCTAGACATTAGTTAAACAGTACCTAGACATTAGCTAGACTGTAGCTGGACATTATCTAGACTGTACCTAGACATTAGCTAGACTGTAGCTGGACATTATCTAGACTGTAGCTAGACAGTACCTAGACATTAGCTAGACTGTAGTTAGACATAAATTAGAGTGTACCTAGACATTAGCTAGACTGTAGCTAGACATTAGTTAGACAGTACCTAGACATTAGCTAGATTGTAGCTAGACATTAGTTAGATAGTACCTAAACATTAGCTAGACTGTAGCTAGACAGTACCTAGACATTAGCTAGACTGTAGCTAGACATTAGCTAGACTGTAGCTAGACATTAGTTAGATAGTACCTAAACATTAGCTAGACTGTAGCTAGACAGTATCTAGACATTAGCTAGACTGTAGCTAGACATTAGTTAGATAGTACCTAAACATTAGCTAGACTGTAGCTAGACAGTACCTAGACATTAGCTACACTGTAGCTAGACAGTATCTAGACATTAGCTAGACTGTAGCTAGACAATAGCTAGACAGTACCTAGACATTAGTTAGACAGTAGCTAACCATTAGCTAGTCAGTACCTTGACATTAGCTAGTCAGTACCTTGACATTAGCTAGTCAGTACCTTGACATTAGCTAGTCAGTACCTTGACATTAGCTAGACATTAGCTACATGTAGACAATAGCTCGACTGTAGCGATACATTAGTTAGACTGTAGTGATACCTTGAAGGGCAGAAGCGACAGACTGTGTTCAATGAGCAGTCTCATCAGACGCTTTGAATAAAATATGAATTCATCGCGAGGTGTCTCTTTATTGCTACAAACACAGTCAAATATATGAGCATAAAAATAAATATATGTCAAAAGAAAATGATTACTTGCTTTTTCTTTATGCTAATAATTATAATATAAGAAGTTTAAAGATTTTAAATCTCAGGAAAATTAGTTCATACGAAGAAATTGATTATAATTATCACATATCTGCTACTTCAAGTATTTTAAGCTGAACACAAAATTTTCAGACCTTGCAGAATCAGCAAACCCTTTAAAAATTATTTCCTTTGCAAAAAATCCATCAGCAATTAACAAGTATTTCAGGTACTACAAGATGGTAATAGTATTTTCTAAATTTGCTGATCTTTTCAACAGTAAATTATTCCATCAATAAACTCTTACAAGATATTTGACAGTATTACAAAACAGCACATATACCAGAAGTCAGATCAGAACTTGCAATTAAGCCTGAATTATTTTATTCAAAAAATTTTCACAAATCGAATAAGGATCAGGAAAAATTATTTATTCAAGATTTTAAAATTATTTATTCAGATTCAAAATTATTTATTCAGCTTTATTATAAGAAGATAGTGAGAGTCTTGCAGATATATACATAGAATTTCTCAATAGCTCAGTGGTTAGAGGCGTCTGGTAACGTCATGAAATATTAAATGACCGATCCTGACGTGAACTGGGTTTCCATGGGTTTGATTCCCATCCGTACTAATCTGCAATTCAAATCTCGGATATTCATAAGACGGATTACACGCTAAATGGACTAAACTGCGTAACTGTTTAAACATGTGGCATTAAAAGTGATAGATATCAACATAGCCAATGCTGGAGCCAATGGCCATGTCGGTAAGATATTCTACCATGGATCAGTGTGTGCGGGGTTCAAATCTTTGGCTCGACCGTCACTGATATCACTTTCGAGTGAGGAAACTGACGTTAACATTAGCTTTACCATAGATGACCATATCACTATAATGTGTTTTAATGCGTGTTAATAGTTTATTTACCGAATGAACGTGTGCAGGCCGACCACCTGATTGGTGCGCTTGAGAACGTGCAGAGTGTGCGGGAGAGGCTGGTCCACGTGTGCGTCCTTCAGCTTGTTGCGAAACGTGAATCCCCTCTAATAAATCAATAAATAAATCATAAATCAATAAATAATTTAATAAATCATAAGTCGGCAATATTTTCAAAATACATAGCAATCAATCATATCTGTCAATCGGATAAAGAATAGCTATAGAGTTTGATTTATAGTTTGTGTTGTTTGTTTTCTGTAGTTCCATGGACTGCACAGGGTAATTTCGTAACAGTTAACTCTGATCCTGGGACTGCGAGTCGTAATACAGGAATCTTCTGGGCTCTCTTTCAGTCGAGGTCTCAGATTTCTCTGTCTGTTACAATTACTTTGGACTTTTAAAAATAGATTTGTAATATTTACAGGCCTTTTGATGAGGCGACTGTATTGTTTTTTAGATATAGCAATCAATCAATCATATCTGTCGATCGGAAAAAAATTTATGTCAATTAATTAATAGTAACGACAACAATCAGCACACTTCTCCATCAATGGGTGATACTAGAGTCATATTAAACAGTAAAAGTTTATGTTAATGTTTTGAAACTCATCTGATAGCAACTGTAATTTTACAATCAATTTAATCATCTTAATGTATATCATACATTTGTATCAAAGTGTCATTAAAATACTTATTACGAACAGTACAGTGAAGCAGGACCGAATGAAGGAGATGCTAATCATGACGAGCAACAGTATTGGTATAGAGATTGTAAAAATGGCAGCAACAATGCACCACATGAAGGCATCTGCCAAGTATAATAACTTTCATCAACATTTCTGAAATGAAGCAGGAAAAATGGCCAGATTAAAAAACTAGAAGTATGATACTGTAGACAAATTTATTAGCTTGAATGTAACAAATCCCTCCTTCAGAGATTCAGATTAAAGCGTTAAATAAAATACTGATGAACAGTTAACTAATAAATCAAGAGTAACCTCTGAAGCACCTGTAGCTATTTAATGGCTTCATAACAAAACGAAGCAATCGTTTAAAGCCAATTGTCACTGCCGAGTTGTTTCATTTTTAGACAACATCACTCAGTTCAATATCTGAATTTTAGATTAATACACTGAAGTTCCTCGTAACTTAATAAAGCATAAATAAAAATACCAATCAGAATAAAAATATATATATACATCACATCTTAAATTGGATCACTTAATAGTTTAATACTAATATGTAATATTGATACAATAGCATCTGGTTACCTCTAAGAGCTTTGTGTGAACATGATTGACGATGAGATTTAAAGCTACTGTGTTTTCACCACCTACGCGATAAATACACGCCAGTTTCAGAAGATTGAATTACACGGTAGAAGTGAAAGAACTAAATATAAGTTTAAATGAACAGCAGCTATTTGTTATAGCGATGAAAGTAATTTAATAATAATTAAAATAATTTAATAATAATAATGAAGATCTTTATAAGTTTATTTGTCAACTAGACAACATATAACAAGTGTCTTACAATGAAATAGTGCAGCCTACATAACTCAAGATGAGGAATCTAAACAATATATTACACTAGAGAACAAGTAATTATTATTAAAATAATTCAGAGCTGCAAGGTCACTAGATATAGCTCTATTGTGTTACAGGCGTTCTGTTTTCAAAGTTTCA
Source organism: Enchytraeus crypticus (assembly GCA_905160935.1). NCBI lineage: Eukaryota > Metazoa > Annelida > Clitellata > Enchytraeida > Enchytraeidae > Enchytraeus > Enchytraeus crypticus. Next base: position 828,599 of record CAJHZI010000732.1, on the reverse strand, counting down.
ACAGTTCAATTCTAGTAAATACAAAATTCTATCAACTTCTTGTAACTTCAACTAATGACCAAACATCAATTAACTACTAATATCTGCTGAAATGTTAAGCAGATCTCTCTACATTCTCGCCGCAATGATTCAACACGTGTCATCACCACGAAAACAGCCCAGTAGAGCAACAACAACAACAACTCACCGCGGGGTACGATGATATCGGCGTAGACCATTGTTGGCTCGATGTGAAGATCATAGGCAGGCTTGACGAACGTCTGATATTGTTTGAGCACACCCTCGAGATCTCTGCCTCTATCAGTGATGTCTCGTCTCAGCCTGCGAGCCAGTCGCACGTCCGAGTCAGTGTCAACAAAAACTTTCATGTCCATCAGCTGAGAAAAAGCATAAAAATTAGTCAATCAATCAGTAAGAATTTAACGTCCGGTTCCTCGCCATAAGGCAATGTATGGGACGTCTCTTGTAGATTCCACACAAAGAGGCGTCAAAGCACCACACGATGACAACTGAGTACACAGAGACCACAAGAGAAAGCGAGATCAAAATAGTCGTCATCCCAACATCAAGCATCGTAATTTTAAAAAACCAATATTAGTTTTTGATATCAATCCCTTGATATCAATTCTGCCACTGTATTAGTTAAAGCACTTGTCCATTATTGTCTTCTTAACATCAGAAGCTGTCATTCCAATATCAAGCGTGGTAATTCAAAGTAGGAGTAGCATCGCAAAAATAAGCCAACATCAGTTTTTATTAAAACAAACTCTTCAGTACAGTAAATTAGATTAGATTTAAAGTAATTAGGCATTTTAGAGTAGGCAGATGTTTGCCTATAAACTGGTTGAAGATCTTACAGCATTTCCACCATTACAAGAAATACTGCCGCTAAACTCAGATCATTCACATACAAATTGAAAGTTATCCATTTCATATCTAAACTACTTTCAGATCCTGTTATACCTTTAACCTTTGGTTAACTTGAACCACAACCCTTCTAGAACAACTCCATAGTAAATTAGTTAATATTTAAGAAATCTTTGTTGCACCACAGATTTTTTATTTCTAATAAATTGAAACTTACATCTCTAACTTGCTTGTCGACAAAGGCCATGATTCCTTCAAATATCACAACATTGGCACCATAGATAGGTTTCTATAACAGACAGCATTCAAAATGTTTAGTATGACAAATATTAATTATCACAATATTGATAACAATTAATTATCACAATATAAATACTACAAACTGCCTGCCATTAATTAATAAATTCAAAGGGTTGGTCAGCTTATAACAGATTTGAAATTCTGAACAACTATCCATGATTAACAATATAAATTCAAACATTCGATACATTAAAATACACTTCAGTACATATTTAAATAAAACTGCATTGGGGCAGGTGCAAGTACATACATGCACACTAACAATTACATATTAATATACAGCTTATTTTGGTGTGTAGTTGTTAAAATTTCAAACTGGGATTCCTCAAAAACTGAGGGTGATGGAGGAAAACAGGTTTGGAATCACCATATAAAACTCTACTAAGGACACCCTATAACATTTTTTGTGTGCGTGCTCCAAAAAATTATTTTGTAGACCAGTGCAATTAATAGAATTGGCTAGAATGAGCTGTAAAACCTTATGCTTTTCAACCCTGTGCGTAGAGAAGCTGTACACCGGAATATCGACGTTCTTTCCCTCCTTCAGTCGACGCAGCGTGTGGATAATGAGCTCAATGTCGAATGAGTCGGGAGAATCAAAGTTATATTCATTTAGCATCGCTTTATGATGCTGCTCTTCCGTCAATGTCTGGAATTATAGAGAATGAAACAACTTCAGCAAATTAATCTTACAGAGTATTAAAACAGCTTGACCTTGAAAATCATAGTATTCCAAGTACATTATCGGCAGGATTGATATGATTTAAATTGGGAAAATGTTAGGATTATTTAACATGACATATAATCTAATGTGATTTTATGAAATATTGAGAAAGGAAGACATTAAAAAACAAGAAAAGTCACTAGATATACTTAGGATAAAAAAATAAAATAAAAATTGCATTACACATATCCATCAATACATGCTTCATACTAGTATTTTGTACAAGAGAGCTTTGTACATCAAGCATTACTAATCTATATACAATACTAAGACTGGACGTTAACAAAAAGGATGTATGAAAACCAAGAACTCTGAACAATATACACCCACTTTGAAAGATATTTCTATTCTTTTTATTTATTTATTTTGTCTGGCTGACAAGAATTCGCTTTTTCTCATACTTAATCTTTAGCAATAGCCTGTCATCAGTAAATATTCTAAGTTAAAAAATAAAACCAAAAAATATTAAACAAACAAATCAGCTCCAAATCAAACAATATTAATTTTATAAACATATCATAAAAGTTGCTTTTCAATCTGACAGAAGTTAGATTATGAAAGTGCTTAGACTTTAACACTTAACAAAATTAATTATCCATTTCTGCCATCTACTTTGCCTGTTATATTACCGCATATAAATGCTATACTTTTGTTTCATTGTAACTTGCTTCTGTGCATGTCATATTGTGATGAAATAATGGAACATGTCATTAAATTGACTTATCATGAAAGTGAGACACAATATGTGAATTGTGAAGTCGCAGTAGGTAAGATCACGACATTTTAAATGACCGATCCGAGATTAATTGAACTCTCGTAGGTTCGATTCCCTGCCGAGCTGATCCAAGAGTAAAATATCAGGCATTCACAGAACTGTCAAAAGTATTATGGACTAAATTGCATTACGATTTAAACATGTACATATTGCAATCACCCTTTGTGCTGTATCATACTGTAATCACATAGTGAACAGTACAATGTTATAGTCACACTGTAAACAGTGCATGCATGTGAGAACACTGTGTTAAACGTCCGTGTCAGTGATCAATCAATACCGTATAGACGGTACTAATTATCCACTTCTGCCATCTACTTTGCCTGTTATATTACCGCATATAACTGCTATACCTTTGTTTCATTGTAATTTGCTCTTGTGATTGACATACTGTCGCTACATAAAGGAACATACAATTAAACTGACTTATCGTGAAGAAGAATACCTTACAGACGGAGTCTGAAAATCCTGGGCTCGCCAGTCACTGACATCGCTTTCGAGTGAGGAAACTGACGTTAATATTAGCTTTGATAGCTTTTAAATTAAGTTGACTTAACGTGGAGCACCTTATAAAAGGAGTCCATGCTGACGAGGCTGACCCACTGAACGTGCAGAGCCTCTATGATCCTCCTAGCCACCGTTGTCTTACCCGAGGCACTTCCTCCGCAAATACCTGACACACCAAACAACGCTTAACCAATATCACTCACTCGTCACCACTTTACAACACAAGATAGCGCTAGTCATAATAGGCATATGTCAGTCTGTTTGAACAAATGCACAAGGTTAAACTAGATACTTGATACCAATCTTCTATTATTATTCATTGTCTAAGTAATTTAATCAAACATTTTATTTATGTTATGCAACCATTTTAGATATGGTTCATTCAAGATTTGCCAGCCAGATATATAGTAGATATTAACTGCAAATTCTGACTCATCTAAGAAATAGCACATAATGCCACTCGTCCCATGCGGTATCTTTTATATAGTAAAATCCAAGATAAATCTGGACTGCTTTCGAATGATCTGGTAAAGCTAATGTTAACATCAGTTTCCTCACTCGAAAGTGATGTCGGTGACGGTTGAGCCCAGGATTTTAACCCCAAACATACTGATCTGCAGTCGAATATCTCACCAACATCGCCACTGGGCGAAGTCGGTAAGATATCGCCTCAGGCATATCTTATCTAAAACGTTATCTCAATGTTAACGTTTTAAATTAAATAAAACGTTAAAATAACACTATATTCAATTCAATTAAATTAAATATCACACTATAAAATGTTAAATCACACTCTATTCAATACATTTACAACTTACAGTTGCAAACATTAAACATTAAATATTTTATATATATTATATATATTTAGATATTATATTTTACATTAAGTGATTTAACGTTTTTAAACGTTAAATCACACTATACTAAATACATTTACAACGTACCGATGACAAAAGGTTCTTTGAGCTGCCCCTGAGAGTCGTACCACGGAGGTCTGCCCGCCGTGTATATAGTGCGAGTGCCTGCACGCACCAGCGGTCCCTCACTGGCACTCGTGATTGAAGTGCTGGCAGTGCGAGTACGTCGGCGAGTTGATATCTGACGCACTGGACTCTTACCAGAGGGCGCCGAGTGTTCATCGTCAACAAAGGCATGATAGTCTATGTCTAGGTCTGCTTCACCTGCGCTTCCTCCACTACAAGAAATAATAATAATAATAATAATAATAATTGAAACTACTATAAATATCACATTACTAAGCTAATTTGACATCATCAACTTGTAATTTTAAGACTTGAGATTTTTTACTTTACTGAAGATTATTGTGTGTTTCAGAAGATAAGCCAAAATATAAAGTATATTATGTAGTGTGCATATATATATATATATATATATATATATATATATATATATATATATATATATATATATATATATTTACATATATTATATATATTAGGGTGACAATGAAATACATAGGAAAATTTTTTTTTGTATTTTTATCACTCACACCCTCTTAGTTTCTTCATTTTGGTACAAATGAATAATAATGAAAATTAGAATGGACTTGGCTGATATTTAGAGGTTGCACAAGACCGCTGAAGTTTTCATCTATTATTAAGCTAATGCAGCGTTTTACTTAGTATTCAAAGTTTCTTCATTATTTATTGAATAAATTAAAATTTAATTACGATGCATAGAGATTCAGTTTAAGAAAAATAGCAACTATAAATTGAGTTAATTTCTTGTATTTTTGCTCATATTGTTTACTTAAGTAGTCTAAATCAAAGGTCAACTATACAGATTTTCAGTGTTTTTGAGATAGTTGCTGCGAGATGGCTAGTTGCAAAGTTAAAACAAAGAAAAAAGACAGAGGTATTTGGTTGGTGGGTAGTACAATGCTGGAGATTACAGGATCAAAGCTTCCTTAAAATAAACAGGTTTTACAACATTTCTTTCATCATCTTAGTAAGGATAAGAGAACAATTCAAGACAGTGCAACCAACGCTGTGGGAGAAATTGTGTCTTTTGGGAGAAAGGGAGAAAACAAAGATACAAACGATACAAGAAAGTCATATTGTAAATAAAACACATTCCATGTGCCAGGGATTCAAGAAAAGTGCTGCATGCAGAACCGAAGTGCAGCAAGGTAAGGAAGACAGGTTTGCTCAAACCTTTGAAGATCCCTTTGATCTAACACACGCAGACGCTTTGACTTTGATAAAGATTGAAGAAGACAGACAGTTTCTGCTTGCTCAATGGGAGAAGGGGCTGCTTGGGTTCAGTGGACACTAAAATGGCTAAACAAGAAGACCGTCGTCTAGAAAGAGACGCCTTTACTTCAAGCGAGACAGAGAAAAGAAGAAAATCGATCTATAATTGAGTCACAACCTGTTCAACAGAGTAGTAGCAGCAGCATCGGGGAAATGTATCAAGGTAGCAGCTCTGATGAAGTTGTGTTGGGCTTATAGGTGTTTTTGGGCTTAGAGATCTGCAGACTTCTGGACTTCCATTGATAGGCACGAGTTTGAAAGCGAAGTAGCTGATCGTCATATCGCTGCCGAGTTAGAATAGGACAAGGACGATCTTCTCGCAGTCATATCGTGGCAGCTGTCTCAGTTGCAACCGCGTGATGACTATAGAGAGCTTCCTCAGCTGTCTCAACTCTTTCTTGGAGCTGAAAGTTTGGGAGATGTCCCAATTCATCAACCTGGCGCTGTACATCAGGCAAGGTGGATGGTCAAGCTGACATACTCTCTGAAGACTTTTCTCTTCTGATCTCAGTTTAAGCTGACAGAGAGAGAATTCATAGGACCCCATCAATTCAACGTTTTTGAGATCAACGTGTATTTTAAAGCGTAGTTTACCTGCCAATGTCCAACATCAGCTCCATGCCACGATCTGAGCAGAGGCATACATGACCTTGGATGAATCTGTTGCATCGGCAGCAATGAAGAGTTTCTCAAACCATCTGTGGTATTTAAGTGAGAGACTGATTAGACTAGCTTTTTTGATGCAGATGTTACCGTTGATGAAAAAGTTGACATGATAAGTGTGCTTGAAAGCGAAGGTCCATGTGACTCTCTACCACGCACAATTATTGTTGACGATAAAACTACTAAGAAAAAACTATCTGATTTCGTAACAAGGAATACTAGGAAGCTGTTCATAGCTCTAGATATGGATCAGGATTTTCTAGAAGAAGATCCAAGTACATGAGACACTAATGACGTATAGATTAAAGCTCGGAGAAAGGCAGGTCAGTTAAAGGTCGTGAATGACGCTGCTGAGTGTGGCCTTGCGCTTTGTCAGTCATTCAAAGGAGTGCTTACTAACCAAGAAGAACAGAAACAGTTCCTGTTACAGATTGTGAAGAATCATAGATTGAGTTATCCTGACTCAAACAAGTCAACGGTCGTCCAGAAAAATGATAATCATTGACATTGCTTTCATTAAGTAGGTCATAGTATATCTAATATTTGAGTCTGTTGTGCAACCTCTAAATATTAATTTATTCTCATGAAGTTTTTTTAATATAACTTTTGGATAGAAATGAACATATTTAGAGAGTGTGAGCATTGAAAATAAAAACTTTAGTTTTTATTGTCACCCTAATATGTATATATAATATACATACATATACATATATATATATATATATATATATATATATATATATACATATATATATATATATATATATATATATATATATACATATATATACATATATATATGTATATATATATGTATATATGTATATAGATATATATATGTATATATATGTATATGTATATGTATATACATATATATATATACATATATATATACATATATATATACATATATATATACATATATATATACATATATATATATATACATATATATACATATATATACATATATATATATATATATATATATATATATATATATATATATATATATATATATATATAGTCTACAAGTGTTAGCAACAATCAGAGTGCTCTCATCTGCCAAAACTTAATCAAGCACTATAGGACCAAAGAGAGAAACCTATACAAAAAGGTCCATTAAAGATGCATAAGCATTACCTGAAAGCCATTCAATATAATGTTGACTTAAAAACAGTTTACAAAATTTTTTACAAAAAGAGCTGACCTCAATGTTTCTATAATATCAAAAACATAACCAGTAGACATTCTCACTTGAGAATAGGCAGAGAGAGGCTGACATTATGTTTTACAAGTTTAGACTTTAAATGATGCCATTAAAGAGGGCAGCTTATATGCTATTATCACATTGACGTCCCTGACATCATCCTTTGATGAGAAAACCGACGATAAAATCTTTATCATTATTAAATGCCATTAAAGATGGCAGTTGGAAAGACAGAATTGCAGTCCCGAGAGGGGGTCATTCCTAAAGGTCCTCGTAGTTAAGTATCTAGCTAACCTGATAATACAAAGTTAGGAATTTAAATTGGACCAGGTGCTGGACTAAAAGTTGCAACGATTATAATAGAAGTGCAACTATGCAACTGTGTACGTTTGTCTAAATGAATCTGAAGTGGCAATTAACATAACGCCACGATTTTCAACAAAATGCTACTATTTTCAACAGAATGCTACTACTTCCAGCAAAATGCCATTATTTTCAACAAAATGCTACTACTTTGAGACAACTAATTTCTTCGGGGTATGCATACCGTCATCAAACATGCATATTGACCTACTTAGCAAATACAAATATCTCCATATACAAATGCTTACCAATCAGATCCCGAAGGAGACGACATCGTTCGAATGACTACCGAAGCAGGATAATGACTACTAGTAATAAATGAGTAAAAGTTTAATAAATTACGATTTATTTTATAAAATATTTTATTTTAAAACAAAATCTTAACAACAAAAACTCGTGGCGCTCACATTTTGACAACAGCATCACTATTAAAAGTTGACACTTTATCTGCGTACTAAAATGTTAATTTATTCACACAGAACATAAATATATATCTAAATACTCTAGGATTTACTTTAGATTGAAGAGCTAATGCTAATATAGAACTATAGTAGATTTGGAATTTTGTAGTCTTAGGATTACGGTAATGTTAATAAAGTGGCACGATATAATGACAATTTGCCTATTAACTTGTTTACATGCTAAGCATCAGACCGCAACGCTATCATTTTTCTCAGCTCATTTACGTGACCGCACGATCGCTCGACCTACCTCTGGAGTCACACCCTTAGTTAAGGCCCTTCATCATGGGCGCAAAAAATTTGTCTACACGTATTTGAGGAACATGGTTGGCCTCATAACCTTCGCTTCTTTATTTTTCCCGCAAAATAGCGTAGTGGATTTTTCTCTCCGACTTTTCATATCTACCAAACGTCCACGAACTGAGACCAACACGTAAACCTCCATTCAGCTAGTACCCTTCCTTGGACTGACCACCCGGATTTTGGCTCGCACCGTTTATGGACCTCTCACTATGCTCATCGGCTTTGATTTGGTATCACAGTGCTCAGTGTTGTCATAGGCAACAGTAGCACTCTAATCGTATTGTTGTTGTTGTTGGTTAGCGTCATGAAGTTTTAAATGACGGATCCCAGCCGAGGTTGTAATTCCCAATCCAAGAAAATCCAATAAAAAAGATCCCAACTCTCGTAGGTTCGATTCCCGCGGCCGCGCTGCTCTGAGATTATAATCTCGGACATTCACTGGACTGGTTACACAGAAAATGGATTAAATTGCCTAACGGTTTAAACATGTGGTGTTAATAATTGATAGATATCAACAAATAGGCCTAAATAGTTAATCATTTTCACTATGCTTGCGTGCTTAATTTTATTCCCCACTCTCATGAAATAAAGTTAAAGTGGTAGTATACATGTAATTAATTATATCTAGGCCTATATATACCTAAATAATAGATGTTCGTTGAAGATCGTAAATTTTAGTCATCAAACATTTATAATGTCCAATAGTGCCTGCAATATCGATATAATAGTTCCGGTAGTGTGTTGATCTACTATAATTATATATATATATATATATATATATATATATATATATATATATATATATACATATATATATATATATACATATTTAGAATTATTATATATACATATCATATATATTCATATATATAGATATATATATATATACATATATATATATATACATATATATAATTATATATATATAATTATATATATATATATATATATATATCCACTTTGCGCACCTCCTCATCTTCTCTTGATCATCATTTCCTTCAGTGTTAACAGTTTCATATACGGTTGAAGGCTTTCCTCTTTGACCTCTACTATTCAACCATTGCACAGGAGCTGACACCAACACGTTAACCTTCATTCCACTGGCACTCTTCCTCGGACTGAATTCTCGGATTTTGGCTTGCACCGTTTTTGGACCCCCACACTCTGCTCATCGGATTGGATTTGGTACCATACTGCTCAATGTTGTCATTCAAGACAGTAGCACTCTAATTCTGTTGTTGTTGTTAATAGTGTTAGTGTAGTGTGCAAACAGTGCCTGTAGTCCAAGTGTCAGTAGAAGCACTGATGCTATTTTTACTCGCTCTAGAACACGTAATAATTAATTCCAACACGCGGAGCAAAAGAATGCAGCAGTTGATTATCCCATGATTCGAATCCTGTCCTTCAGGTTTTGAGGCGAACCCGTTATCCACTGCATGATCGTCTCTTCCATTAGTGAAATCAGCAATCTCTAATTCACACTCACGTACGTACACGTACATCTTAGGACCGGTTTTCATTTTCACATTTGCATCGTTCTGGACTTTCTTTTTGTTTACCGGTTTGGATTTATCTCAATAGTACTCGATGCAGTCACGGATAACAGTATCAATCTAACATATTCATACACAGATACACTGTACATACACAAGCAATCATACACACGTACACTGTACATACACAGGCATTCATACACACATACACTGTACATACACAAGCATTCATACTTCACTCCTTACATCATCCCTGGATGAGGAAACGGACGTTAAACCTTTATTATTATTTATTATTTACTCACCTACACTGTACATACACAAACATTCATACACACGTACAGTCGTACACTGTACATACACTGTACATTCACAAGCATTTATACAATTATTTAAGCCAAAAATTAAATACTTATTTATCGTCAAATAGTAGTCACTGTAATATTAGAAAACAAAGAAACGACAACAACTCTAAACAACTCAAGAAGCAATACTAAGGAGAAAGAAATGTATTTGGAAGAATGAGAACGAATTCTGCACGAAGTAGCCTTCACTGTATAAGCCGTATGTATAATAGATTAACTGGTTATTTACAAATAAATGGCAGTAAGCAATTCAACACCCTACAATACAGGAATACCTCACTTTTAGATTACCTTTTAAAACTTTTTAACAAATTAAATTAGAAAACCAATTTCCTAACATAAAACCCCTATAGTATATTGAATGATAGAGAGAGAGAGGGGGGGGGGGGGGAGAGAGAAAGACAGACAGGGAGAGAGAGAGAGAGCGACAGACAGACAGAGAGTTAATCTTTACACTCTTCGTTGTTATCCGGTTAGCTACAGATACAAGTGAGGTCAGAACCAACAAACTCTTGCATATGAAGATAGCCAACTTAAATCCACCTAAGATTTCAGCAAAAGAAATATGAATTTCTATCTAAGCACCATAATGATGCCAACAGACGCTCAGTTAAGTGATGCAGTCAAGAGGGAAAAGAATTATAACTAAACCAACAGCGAAAACAGTCAAATTGACCCAATATGCCATCTCGATCTTAAATTGTCATCTTCGGTAGTAGCCACCAAATTAACTGAAAACAATATAGTGACAATCATCCACTTAAATTATTAATATTCGGAGGCCCTAACATTCTATGTTTATAGTGCAGTATTAACAAAAGCGATTCAAGCACAAAACGACGAAAGCTTCCCTGAAACGGCTACATAGCCACGAATCTGTACTGTAATTTATTGTGTCATGAATTCATTCTTAACCAATAATTCGTGCACAATACCTATACCTAACAATGAGCTACGGATAGATAAGGTTTAAAATCTTGAATTATATTATAAACAATAGGCCTAAAAATTCGAATAATAATAGTTTAAGGTCCGTTCCTCGTTCAAGTATGATTTTACGGACGTTCTCATCCACTCAAACTGCTCTGTAAAAAGACATATGCTGAGGAGAAGGTCCTAAATGATGCACGCCAGTGATCAAAACAATATGAGCTTTATTCATATTCTTGTAATATTCAAACAGCATCAACTGAAATAAATAATCAAAAGAAATCAATGGGAATTAAGATCCTTTTCCTCGGTAGAGGGCGACGTAAGCAAACATTTAAATACATGTAATGTCATTTAATCTGTTCTCGTTGACTTCTGATACAAAATAACAGAGTGCAAGAATTGCGCGACAAATAACACTAAAAGTTGCTAACACAGCGTCACAAGAGACGAAAAGATAAAAGATAAACTAAATCAACATAAGTAAGTAGTCACACACACACACACAGTATTAAATGCCCTCTCACATGGTTTCTGCTCCTTATATAACTGTGCAAATGATTCACATGACTAACACAATTAATGCTCTATCAGGCAGCTTTGAATCCAAAACAAACAGCTCGACAACTAAAAGAAAACACTATTCAATAAATAATCAACTCCATTAAAAAGGGGTAGTTTATTAACTCGTACTGTTCTGAGGTTATTTATCACTTGGACTCACAAAATTACAAATGAAGAAGTTCTTGTGAGAATTGGTACAGATAAACAACTAATAAATGTGATAACAAATAGAAAGAAAAGCTCGATAGGAAACAGTATAAACGAGATGGGTTGCAGAAAGGTATAATAGGAGGGAGAATACAAGAGAAAGAGTTAATGGTAGACTGCGACAGAGGATATTGGATGATAATAAATTCGTATATACATGTAGAGATAAAAGATGAAGGTTGAGGATAGAATTGGTTGAATGAGTTATGTGCTAAGGACATGCCGTTAGGCAGTGTACCAAAAGAGCTAATACGAGGTATTTTCATTTACACTATTTAAGTTGTATTTAAAGTTGTATTTATAACATTAATTTTCATCAACGAAAATTTACTATTATATGTCAAAAATTCCATTTCAGATATTGATGAACATTCACATTTAAGACATGGAAACAATATAGCATTTTAATGGCCGCCATTAATTGAATCGATCCAGCATAGATTAATAAAAAGTCAAGCCATAGTCAAGCAGACTTATTAGGCGATAGTAGCAAGAACTTTGACAGCTACGGCTGGATGGGCAGACAGAGGCTTCCACTATCATTCCACGAAGTGCCTTCAAAAAGATCAAACTTTAACTCTAAACTTTGTTAATCGATTAATTCTTGTAATGCATACACAATGTTGCACGCATCTAATAATGGCAAACAATACAACTGTCAACCAACAACGTAAACTTAGACAAACCTTATACCGTAAAAAACAGACTAGAGACCTTGTAATAATTTCAAACTAGTAACTGAATAAATAAAAATGTCTTACAAACCTTAGTATGAAAGAAAAGAATTGTCTAATAACTTCAGGAACTTAGAGGTAGACAACTTAGTAAGCAATGCTTGCATAGTAATTTCAATTTTAGAGAGAATTCTATTCAGTAATGATAGCTGGCAACTACGCTTTATCCTAGGAGTTTTCGTATCATACAGGTATTGCTTGTTAATCTAAGGAGTGCTCTTATGGAGCGAGAAAACAGACTTTGAGTATGAATATATACCTTGAACCTGCCACTTGGCAGTGCACTGAGAAGAAGACAGGTATTGCAATTAACATTGGAATAAGAACAATATCTTCACCAGCTTTTACCAATCTCAATTCACAGTCCACAGTGATGCAGCTTTAACAGTGATAAACTGTGAAAAAATTTGTCAGTTAAATCTTATAAATTTAAGTTACACTTCACAGCACGTTTCTACCACTTTATCACGTTAACAACGCACATCTGAGTCCAATGATATCATGAATGTAACAATTATTTGCTACGGCTACATGAATCCTATAAGGAAACACTAAGTAATGCTAGACAAAATCTGCTCGTAACCATACTACCTAAATTAAAGCGATTGTTTCATCACTTAACTACTCAGACGCAGTCAAGTCGTATATGCTCGATCAACACAAAAAAATCAAAAACAAACTCACAAAGAAGCGGACAAATGTTAACTTTAAATCTTCGCTTAGAAAATGTAATAACGGCAGAACAGTGTAAGACGATGGCAGATGTACAGCTCAGCTAGAAGAACATAACGAGGAAAACGACTCTAGAGACTAAGGCAGACACATAACAATTGTCAGCAGCAAACTTAAACAACGATAACACAGTCAGGTCATGTTACACATAGGCAACAGAAACAAACTGCTATTACTACAATGTTCTCGAAGTCAAATCTGCTAATTCACTTACATTTTCAACAGATATGCATTAAGAACATAAGTTGCATTCAATTTCATGTACATATATTGATACAATTGTAGCGATAGTTTATATGTACAAAAATAGCATAATATAAAATTACTGTTTACCAGTCAGCAAGGCTTCAGACACGTTTTGGATAAACCGAAATACAATAATCTACAATACTCGAATACATTATTTACAATATTCTCGTCATATACTACACACTCTATAATAATAGTATACACTAATAGACGAACGCATTTTCTTCAGTTAGTGGCTAAATCGAAATAATTAGATTTATATTTACACAACATTAAGAAGCGCTTGTTCAATGCATATGATTCTTAGCACGGAACATTCCAATGCGGCCATTGCTTACACGCACAGAATACTTACCATAGTATAGCAACTCCACAAGTGCATATCTTAATAGGAAGACAATGCATAATACTACAAATTTACATACTCGATAAATTAGTTTACTACTTCAAAAACAAACAAAACAATATACTGAAATTATCATCCATAATGATATCTATCACTTTAATACAGTACATTAAAGCAGGTGATTAAGGTAGATTGGTATAAGAGCTCAAGGGATTGGTTTAATAAAGAGATGCTCCAGTTCATTTAAATCCTACAGTAAATTTAGTAACTGAATAGTAAATGGACATACACTAAGAGAACGGGAATGTTTGAAGAACCTAATTATACCCGATCGAGATGTCTTTAAACAGGCTGCTTCAGTAGCAGATGCTTAATCCGGCTAATAAAATGGCAAAATGTTTAAAATTTGACAGTGTTGACATATATTTCACACACAGCGAGAATAGAGTATCAAACAGTTCAACTGGACAGAGTTATAATAAGAAGGCACAAGAAACTAACATTATAAACCTATTCCATCAGGCAAGGCTAATTATATGCTCGTTATGCAGCCAAAAGGTCACATCTTCAAGTTCAAAGTGTTTCAACAATATTCGTAATGATAAACGATTAAAAGAAAAACAACTAAAGCGTAGTTTAATAAGTTAAATCTATGGCCTACCATCATCTTTCAATTGTCTAATTTCTGGCTGGAAGTTGCTGATTATAAAATTAAATGAAATCGCAAAACTACAATGAACCAATCTAATCCCTTGAACTTATGGGCTACCCATTTGAACAGCCTATCCACAGAACCAGCAGTCCAACACAGTATATCCAGTACAAGTCCAGCTCCAGGTGCATTTAGTTGGCGCAGGATTAGCCGCGCTTTGTCAGAACTCATTCGTTGAACCATATCGTCGGTCGATGACTGAATTCCACAGAGCAGGTCCTGTAGAACATAAATACAAGACAGTAGGCTGATGTTGTTTTCTAAGCCCATAGCGTAGTTTAACTTTCCCGTCTTATCAACGACGGAGCAAGTACAAGATTAAACTCTGCACCCAATGCTACACAGCCCGTCATCTTACCCTCACACAACTGTCTCAACCCATATCAAACAACCAGAATAACATGATATGCAAAATTTTTCCAATCAATTAGATAAACGCTCAATGGATAAATAGGAGACGTGACATAACTTTGGGCAGATAGGAGACGTGACATAACTTTGGGCAGATAGGAAACGTGACATAACTTTGGGCAGATAAGAGACGTGACATAACTTTGGGCAGATAGGAGACGAGACATAACTTTGGGCATATAGGAGACGTGACATAACTTCGGGCAGATAGGAGACGTGACATAAGTTTGGGCAGATAGGAGACGTAATAGATATACACTTAATGGCACCCCGACGATCTCTAATGAAATAACAAAATTTGGTTGGTTGGTAGCTAAAGTCTACTAGAGATTTTAAAGCTGAGTATGGCCAATCTTTGTATTTTAAATACAAAGATAAGGCCATGGCAATGCTCAATACTGAAAGGGATTTATCTCACATGCCAGTTGGTACGACCAGAGCAAAAGTTAGCTCATAAGACGCAATTCAGCTGACAGAAATCAATCAGGATGCTTCTAAGCTTTTTAAATTTTTTAAAAGTATTAAATGAATTAACTTTACCAGTCTAAGCTAATAGTACTTAATTAAGCTTAGCATACTCATAAAATATTTTCACAAAAGATATAGTCAATCCTAATTTCTGAATAGTGAATGTGACTTTATGTGCACAGATTTCTGAGTTAAAGAAGGACATTTCAGGATCTGGAGCAGAGATCTGTCACGTGAAGGAGGAAATTCTAAGATCAGGAGCAGAGGTTCATTATAAAATAATTAATTTTAAAATATTCAAAAATTCACAATAGTGAACGCATACATACATTGCTAAGTATTACGCCGCTCCATCCTTCCTCTTCCATTTCTCTCACTCCCAGAACCTGATCTCGCTGCACTATTCACGTCCTTAGCCGCAGCTGTCTTTCCACTACCACGACTACTCTCCTCGCTTTTCGACAACTTGCTCTCCGTTGAACCTCTTAGATCAATCGCTCTCTTACAGCCTCTGCCCAATGCTGGAGTAGTAGCCGTAGGAAGGCTAACTCTCCTGCCTCCACTATCCTCATTTCCAGCAGTCACCAAGATCTTTCTTGTCTCCTCACGCACGCTAGCATGACCCGTCTTAACACCTCTCCTTTGTGTGGCTTTGTCGGATCGAGAAAAAATTTCAGCCTCCAACTCGATCTTAGGTAAGTCAACACTTCCAGCAGATGTGGCACCAATTAGCTCTTTATTTGCAGTTTCTAATTCTTTTCTGAATTTTCCCCTTCCTGGGTTTACAGGACCTTTTTTCACGATAGGTACTTGCTTGCTCTTTGACTTTCTCGTTGAATTATCCACATGAAGCTTTTCTTCGGAAATTATTCCATTGTTTGTGGTTACTGACACAGTCTCTCTGATTCTACCTCTTCCTTTCTTTGCTCGACTGCCTTTATTTGTAGATTCTATCTTCTGCGACATAATAGAACTTTTGACAAATTTATCTATAGAAAGAGCAATGGAATGTTTTGAAGCCATTTCAACTGAATTTCTTCTCTTGCCCGGTGACTGCTCGTAACTACTAAATATAACCTGACCATTACTAGATTCGCGATGATTTACCAAACTTAATTTAATAGAATTTTCATTTGAATCTACAGAATTATTTGACTGTTTCCTCTTGCGAGCAGGCTTTGAAGTAGTCAACTTAGCCTGGTCTAGTAAAGTTAATCCACCATCACTCAAATTTGACACTTTTGTATACGCCAGGTCATCAACTTTACTGTCATTAACAACATGATTTCTCGTCTTACTTGCCTTGTAATTAGCGTTTAAATTCTTTACCCTTTTCCCGGAATTATTCTGCCTGTTATTCTGTTTGGCTCTCTCGTGCACAGATTCACTCGTAACAACCGTTTCTTCAAACAGCTCAGTGTGAAACGACTTTGAACCATCCACGCAGTTATCAAACATTTGTTGCATGTAGGGCGATACTTCCAAATCAAAGTCTCTCTCAGCCGAACTCACGTCCAGCGATGTCTGTGGAGGTAATGATGGCGTAATGTCATTGATATCTGCAGAGTTACTGGCAATGTCAAAGTCCTGCAGTATCTTTGAATTAGTCGTCAGTGAACGGCTACTTGTGACATCAAGATTATCTATCTTCTCACAATCTAATGCTGTTGAAACTACTCCTTCCACAGTAGGTTTTAGTTTAGGTTTTTTGAAAGAGATATTCCGACTATTGAAGTATACAATATTCTTTTGACATAACTGAAAACCGCCTGTGGAATTTGGTACCATAATATAGGATCCGGTTAGAAGAGTATCGCCTGTGTTGTTGTCATCATCTGTCAGTGATCTACAGGCAGTATCTGACTGTTGAACGTTGCTTATATTACATTTCCCAACGAACTGCAGCGACAAGACGTTAGACCTTCCACTACTGGAACTACTTTCAGTTTTCCCGAGAGTTAACCTACTAGCTGATAAATTCTCCAGTTCCAACGTCGCTGAATCGACGTTTGTGTTATTCAAGTCTACACATGTCGACAGACTGGGCACCTTGCAAGCTTGCAACAGGTTCATTTCAGAGTTGCTAACGACCACTTCACCCTCATAGGGTATGTCCTCACTCTCGCACACTTGCTCCACACACTCGATCTCTTCCTGGCTTAGCTGTTCTGAAAGACCTGATGACAAGTCTATGTTAGGAGAGGAATTTGAGTAACCTGTCTCAACCGTCAGCTCCAATCCAACAGAATCAATGCCAGAAGTCTCCAATAGCATTTCATTTCTAAGCTCCGTATGAGAATCGTTATACGATCTAAATGATATCTGCATTTGATTGGTAACCGAAGTGTGAAAATTTCGCGATGAATCATGTGGATCATTTTCTATCGAGTTACGCTTAACAAGAGATTTATCGCTGGGCCGTTCTACTAATTCAGTGACAGACTCTAAGCCGATTTGTTGAGAAGCATGACAAGCGTAAGCCTGAGATGTCATTAGCGCAACTTCAGTTTCGACTAGATTCACAGCGCTGTACGTGTGATCATGCCCAGACAAAGTATCTTCATTGCTGGAGGAATGCACCGCCAGTTCTTGTTCAAAAGCATTGACACTGGTCGTCACTGACTTAGTCTTGGACACTTCTCGAATAGCCTCTTGTCTATTTAGGACCATTGCTTGATGTACATCATCCATTTCTGCTATCACTGCATGTTCCAAAGAAATGTCACATGATGGCCTAGAAGTATCGGAAATTATTTCGTCGGAATTTGTCTTTTCCACCGTTTCTGCAGCACTGGATTGAGATTTAATTAAAAGATAGTCCGATTCAGAATTCACACTTTGAGAATATTTATTTGCATTGACTAAATAAGATATTTCATTTTTAATGGACTCTCCCACAGATACCTCTGAGCCAGCAAGCTTCAGTGATTCAAGATTAACACTGGAATTACAGAGAGCACTTGACACACTTGCCACATTTTCCAAAAGAGGTCCTGCTAAAGTTGTGAGAGAATTAAGGCTACGCTCCGGAGAGCCAATGCTATCATTATGGATGCTCGAGATGTCAGGTAGATAACCATCATTGTGACAGCGACGTTTACAATCTAACTGTGCACATAAATCAAGTTTCTGAGGAATATCATGCTCCTGGGACACAAAAGGTTCCTGACGTACATCAGACTCCTGAGGTACAACAGGCTCCTCAGATTCAACAGGCTCCTTAGATACTACAGGCTCCTGAGTTACAACAGGCTCCTGAGTTACATTCAAGACGTGACCTTCACTTAACACAGCATCGACACAATGACACTTCAAATTCTTTGAAAATTCATTTTCCCCTTTCTTCAAGGATTTTTTCCTTATTAATTTCTCACTGTTTTTTATCACATTAGAATGTGAAACCTGACAAATAGCACCATTCTCGCAACTTTTACAAAAACTTTGTAGATCACCTGAAGTGCTGGAATTAGATGACACCACTTTTTCGATACCGTCCTTTCCTAAATCTTTCGCGCATTCCGTTGATATCGAATGCAACCTCATGACCTCCACACTTGAACTGCCACACACCGAAGACACAGTATGATCATATGTTTCCTGTCTGCCATCATCAGTCACAGACAATTTAGAAGTCTCGCTTGATTCCTCCATAGCTGCTGCCTCAACTGTGGTCAAAGTCTTTAATGCTGTCACACTCACTTGCTCAGCAACCGCTAATTTTCCTGAATTTAAAGATTCCCTGCGACTTCGTAAATAAGAAGAATTGCACTGGTGGTCCGATAGAATAGGATTCAGCATAGAGTCACCGCGCCCCACTATCAGCCCATTCAGTTCTTCACCAGGCAGCACAGGGGGAACAAAAGCGCTGATTTTATCAGTGTTCACACTAATGACGGCAACATCAGCTGCTGCGTCTTTGTTCAGAGATGAGATCAAACATGGCAGAGCAACAGCAGGAGATAAGCCGATCCCAGCATTGTCCTCTGACGCAGAAGCATATATGCCATCGGTCGACAAGGCTGAAGGTGGCGGCTTTTCTGAAACTTCTTCTACCACACGCGACGGGCGTGTAAAGGATGAAGCCATGGTTACCTTGAGATCATCGATAGAATTACAGAGGAGTCTCGTTGAAGTTGTGTTCACAGTTGAGAAGACAGGAGAATGTGACAGCAAAGTTGAGTGCGATCGATTGTCTAAATCTCTTGAATGCGACAGATTATCTAAATCACTTGAATGTGACTGATTATCTAAATCAACACGTGTCGCGTCTGAAGCCGTGCGTAAAGAGCTACCACATTGACCATCAGCTTCTTTGCTTGGCGGTTGTTTCAATGGTGAGACATTTTTTAGAGCTGTTGAGCTAGAACCACTGTACAGACCATTCAGACGCACTGCAGTTGTTACCATGCTGCTTTTCTTATCTGATTCATACGGTGATTCAACATAAGGCTGACAACTGCGACCGGACGATGAATTTAATGTCGCCAAATTCCTGTCATCAGATATAACCTTTTTGTGTTCTGCTATAGATAGTACTTTCTCATCTTCTGATGTATCTAACATATCCACTGTAATGAAGGTGGATAAGTCTTTTACGGAGGCAAGATTTCTGTCATCTCGGTCCAATACACGACACTTGTTCGAGTCACCTCTCAAGCTGTCATTGGACGAGACAAGTGATGAGAGGCTTTCAGTTGCAGACAAATACTCCAATGATAGGTTACTAGAACTACTACATGCGATCTCCACTACTTCACTCGACACCGCACCCGATGCCTCCAGGGTCAAGTCATCCGATGACGTACCTGCAGGAGGATACAAAGTGACACCGAGCACCAACGATGCGCGATTCATTTTTGTTAAATCTGGTAACACTGAATCTGTATGTATAACAACATCAGCTTTGTCGTCTACATAAACAGCATGTGAGCGCTGCACTGCAGACAAGGAGCTATTTCCAGCAGGGGCACGAGCAGAAATGGTCAGAGCGTGATCTGCAGAAGATTTTGAGCTGATTTCATTGGTCGGCTCATTATCGTCAGTTGATTTAGAATTCGTTTCGTCAATTATTGTGGACTGAACGAGTTGTGAAGAGGCGGGTGACGCCGAATCCCGTCTCTCTGATGAAATCACTGCCTTTGGAATCGACTCTATAAGATCATTTCCAGGTAATGTAACGAAAGATAAATTAACTTCATTATTATTATCATTTTCTGGAGAATTCACTAAAGCTTGATTCGCTGCGACAGACGAAAACGAGACATTTAAAGAATTAGTCTCAGCTGCTCCTTGTTCAGAGCGCTCCTCATGTGGATGATTGTCTAATGAATCAGCCGAAGTGCTACGTCTGGGTATCTCATGAATACTGATAACGTAATCTTCAGGTAGAGATGGCAAATCATGGCTTACACCATCAGAAACAAAACGGGAATTTGTCGATTCTCTGGAAGCCAACTGCAATTTTCCCATCTCTTCCTTTGAAATAACTGAGATATAATTTTCAGATTCATCTGTTGCCAACTTTAATTGTCGAACATCGTTTATGACCATTTTATCACTATCTGTCATTTCATCTGCATCGCATACATTTCCTATGTTATGCCCTACCTTCGGTGCATCGTATATTTTGCTATCTGCACTTCTTATAACTCTGACATAATCTTCTATTTTCACATCTGAAGATGATGGTGAACGCTCGACTTCATTAGGGTTAATTTGATGTTCAACGCAATGATCTCTGACTGATTTACATCCAGTTTTACCGCCCACAGTATGTTGATTGGTTTGTTTTCCAGCTTCAGTGATTTTGCTCGTTAGAGCATCACCATTACTGTTGGATATACTATCACGGTTCATTCTTTCAGCAGCTTTTTCACAAGTAGCAGTTCCTGATTCCACAGTTTGTTCATTCAAGATTGATCTAAAATCACTAGCAATAGTTTCAGAGTCTGTAATCAAACCCTGGCACTTCAGAGTATCTTCAGTAGGGTTCCTTACATTATTAGCACCATTTACAGTTTCACCTACAGACTCGCCTGAGACACAACCAGCATCCTCTACAGCGAGTTTCCTCTTCACAAAACTTTTCGAAATTTTTGCAGCACCACGAAACTCACTAGGTTCGCCATTTGCATAGTCTAGGGCAATCTTTGAACAATCTGCTATATTGTGAAAGGTATCAGGCTTGTTATTGGAGCAATCGGTTGAAGCTAAGTTGTCCAAATCACTTTTTAAGTCATTTAAAGAACTAGAAGCTTCATTGGAAGAATGTTTAACACTGACTAGAAACTCATTAGAATCATTAAGAGAACACGGCGCAGTAGCTATAGTAGTACCGGTTTCATCTGATACACATAAATTACCCTCATCACTCGAGACACCACTTGCAACATGTTTTGTATCGTCCATGACAACAGCAACGCTATCTGTTGCATTCAATTTACAATCAGCACTCGTGCCACCAAACCTGTCTGTATCCCCGGCAGTCTCTTCGGCACATCCTGGCACCCGCCCACTAATTCCTGCATAGCTTCTACTAGACTCTCGAGTGCCACTTTTGTCATGTTCGTGACTTATCTCCGCCACAGCATAGCCGGCACTAGCGACATTTCTATCACTGACACTATTATCACAAACTGCGGCACTTTCGGCAGGTCCATTGTTACAACTAGATTCCTTCCAAACAGCTGCTGATATTGGAGCATCACCAAACGAGACAGTGGTTGGAGTACTGCTTTGATGAGAGGCATTTGGCATCAATGCTTTAGGCCCAGAACTATCAGACATGCAAACAGACATTTTTTTAAAACTTATTGAATTCTGGATATTATTATCTGAACAAGATAACACCTCATCAGCAAGTTTGCTTTCAACATCTAAGATACAATGCTGAGTTTCAGTACAGCGGGGTAAATGTAGTGACTCGTGATGCTCTAGCAAATCAGGTTTATTTGTCATAGCTAAGTCAGGATGCAAAATTTCAACCTTTTCGAGAAAATCTGGTGCTTCGGTTGAGCATTTAGAAGCAGTAGATTCTTGCACTGGACGCTTAGTATGACTTCTCGATGCAGAATCATTAACCTGGCCTGAACCGGCAGCTAAAATAGAAGTAACACTCGAATTACTCGTTACTTCCTCAGAAGCAGAAACAATGAGTGCATTTGCTGAGACAGGATTTGAAGTCGTAGACAACTCATTGGAACAACCAAGTAAATTAGTATCGCATGTCATAGCCTTAGGTAAAGCAATATTACCCGTTAAGCTTGACCCATTCATAGAACGAGGAATATCGTTGGGTCTACTAATACTAGTGGTCTCACTTATATCATTTACGACAGAAGGCCAGGATATCTCTTGATATGCTGGGTCTAATGATGACGCAGCTAAAGTGGAATCAGTAGATTGTACAGTAGATTGTACAGTGGATATATCGGCCATTTCATTACGACACGAAGTTACTTCAATCCCATGCGGTACTGAATCAGTTGTACGCTGTAAATTACCCGATAGCACACCACTAGATAAAGACGCAGCCGGCATTGAAGTGTATATAACGGTAGGCATTTGTTCATTGGAGGTGAAAGTTTGTGCCGCAGAAGATAGTGAACCCAAGGTAATGGTTTGTTCTTCAGAGCTCTCAACAGAAGAAGCAGTAGTTAGATGAGAACTAGTTTGTGGAAGAACTGCGGCAGTTTGCAAAGAAGCAGTTTGTATTGAGTCAACAGAATAGACGAGAGAAGAGGAGGTTAGAGCATTTGATGCTGCAGTTTTGTCGGCAGAATATTGCTCAGATGAAGCAATACTTAGTGAACAATTTTGTTCAGCAACAGCAACGGCTGTTGTAGTAGAGGCTTGCGAAATAGACAAACGAGTGTGCGCAAACGAGAACATAGTTTCTGTGACTGATGATTGCATGACAGAGTCAATACTTTGAACAGCCGAATTCGTGAGTGCAGAAGTCGCTGCCGAGTCTGCTGCATCAACAATAGCACTAGCTTCAGTCTGACCCGTAATTACTCTGCAATTATTCTGCACAATGGCCGCTTGTTTGGCACCAGTGGAACCAGTAACATCTTTGGATTCTACTTTTGATGCTTCCAGTACTGTACCAGAGGCTGATGAAATTATTTCTGTTGCAATTTCTGATAAATCAGAATCATTGGAAGCTGCAGTTAAAAAATTAACCACACCTGCTGAACTAGCTGCTGTGACATCACTAGTATTTGTAGAAGCAGAAAACGAGATGTTAAACGAATCCAGTGAAGTACCAGTCACAGCAGATGACGAATTTTGCGCAGCTGCAATGGTATTTGCAGCTGCAGCCTGTTTGAGCAACTGTGCTACAGTCAGTATTGATCTACCTCCCCTCACGCTCATCGACTCAGCTTCACTTATTGGCTTCTTACGATTCGTGCGTCTAGACGCCTGAGTGGTTCTTGCAGAGCCGCTATCAACAGCCGCACCTGGGCCAGCAGGCAAAGGTTCAACTGAAGATGATACCGATGTTTCAGTCAGCGGCGCAGATAGTTTGGCAAGCAACGTTGACTGACTGACTGACTGACTGACTAGCTGTGATGCTGAGAGACGTTGATCTGTTAGAGACGTTGACATAGAAGCTCTTGACCCGCTCGATAGTACACTTGACCTCAGTTTTCTACCCTCGGTACTACTGCTGCCGCTAGACGTAGAAAACGGTGATAATAAAGACACAGTTGCAGACACTGAAGTTGAGGCCGAATTTGATTTATCGTTCATAAAGTTGTCATCAATTTCTTCCTTGATCATTAAGCTATCATTCACTTCATTAAATGAATTATCACCAGTAGCAATCGTTGAGGTATCACACTCCAACAGCACATCAGTCGAGTTAGATGAGTGTCTATTTTCAACTCCACAGCTTCTCCTTTGTTTAGAAGAACTTGTGCTTCTTCTTGATCCCACATCACCAGGGCTGTCACACTTTTTCACACCTGCAAAGACTGGCTTCTCGATGCCTCCTTGGGTGGATAAAGATTTCTGATCAATGCCAATGTCATCGTTTTCTAAAACAACACAGTATTTCATTGAATGTATATCACATTAACTAGTCATTCATCATAGTATATCTATCAAATGCAGAGCTTGCAGTCGATGAGCGCAAGGGGAGGTTGCTACTTAAGTTTAAATCTGTTTAAAATTCTTTTTTAAATGTAAAGTAAGTAATAAATATTGTCCAAATAATATATGAATAAATTATCAAATAATATGGATGTACATGGTTATATTCGTGTTGTGTCTGGGTTTCTGAAGAATAGACTAAGCGTGTATTGCACGTGTCATAAAAGGTGACAAAGCATTAATATTCAAACCAACTTGAGACATAGCCTTCAGTTGGTGAGTGCCTAGTCTTCAGAAATTGCTACAATATTTCTTAAACTAATCAAAAAGCTTTCTAACAAGTAGTATACATGTAAATTATATCTTTTTTGTTTAAACTCATTATAAATTTTTCTACTAGATATTGAGTACATAAAAACTCACATTTTCGTCAAATAGGAAATTTTTTAGAAACTCTAAATATAGTACTGAAAAAAAAAACATCTTCACAATGAAAAGCAATGAGGCTCTAAACTGTCTAATTATCCACTGTTCATGTACTACATGTATGTTAATTTTTTGCTACTCTGATACATTTAAATGTTATTTTCATGTCATTGAATACAATTATTAAATAGAATGTAAAAGAATATAAAATGGTATCACAAATATTTCTTTAGAAACTGCATCTTCTGTTTAAGCTCAAAGTGACTATTATTAAATATCATCAATTAATATTATTTATTTCAAAAGTGAGATCTTTAGTCTAGTCCCTTGATATTAATTCCGCCATTGTATTAGCTAATGCGCTTGTCCATTCTAAACTTGATTACTGTAACTCTCTGCTAAATGATCTCATAAAGACCTCTCTAATTCGCCTCCAACACGTACAAAACTCTCTTTCTCAAGTCGTCTGTAATGTAAAAATACTCAAATCTCACACCTCTTCTCTTCTTAAGAAACTGCACTGGCTACCAGTCTCCGAACGTATAAAATTCAAGATAGCTTCTTCGAAAGCTTAAAGTACATGGTAAACCATCCTATCTATCTGATCTTTTAGCAAATCTATCAACCCTCTCGCAGTCTTCGTTCCTCTAGTAAAAACCTTTTCACGGTACCTAATAATAAATCTGCCATGGGCAGATGCTCCTTCGAGTTTTCTGCTCCGACAATATGGAACTCTCTGCCACAAGATCTTCGATCTTGTAATTGTATTGGTACTTTCCTTGGCAAGCTAAAAACCCATCTCTTCCTGCCATAGGTCTAAAATTTGACCCGTTTGCCCTGGATCTTGGACTTTCACTGTTTTGATCTCGCTTTCTCTTGTGGTCTCTGTGTACTCAGTCGTCGTCATGTGGTGCTTTGGCGCCTGTTTGTGTAGAGTCTGCAAGAGACGTCCCTGACATTGCCTTATGGCGAGGAACCGCACGTTAAATTCTTATTGATTGATTGATTGATCCTTGTTTAGATTTCTGGATTTTATCCCAATTGCAGAGATCAAAGTCCTCAGGGTGTAGGCCAGAGAGCTGTAGTCTTGGTCATGTTCTTGAGGGTAGTGGTCTAGGACAATATTAACTACAAAAATATATGAACAGAAACAGAGCCTTGCTGCATTT
Organism: Enchytraeus crypticus; assembly: GCA_905160935.1. NCBI lineage: Eukaryota > Metazoa > Annelida > Clitellata > Enchytraeida > Enchytraeidae > Enchytraeus > Enchytraeus crypticus. The sequence continues at coordinate 802,251 of CAJHZI010000732.1, read as the reverse complement.
AAGGGGTAGCTAAATGTTAAAGTCTCATCAATAGATTATGAGTCCAAAGGAAATTAAATATATAGAAAGTAGCAAACTTACCTAAAGCACAGTCTACAGAACGCAGAGATGGAGAACTCTCTAAGGATTTCATTACAACTTTACAATCAGCAACAGCAGTATGCATAGACGCTGAACTATGCCGTTCATTGTGCACTGGATTTCGACTCGGCCTTCTCTCTCTACTCACAGTCACTGCTGGGCAATCATCCGAAGCACTGCTGCAGCTGCTGACTGCTGCAGCTGTCACAGTCGTCTCCATGCTATCACACACAGTGCGTCGAGGCGTTTCATCAGACAGCTCTGCTGGTACCAATCTCTCAGCAGGTTCAGAAGCACAAGAGCTACTGTTATTCTCCTTTGTCAACACATTCAGCGAAATGTCTACAGTCGAGATGGTCGGCGCTGAAATTCTGTTGTCTTCCAAAATTCTATCTACGTCACCTTCAATCAAATTGGGACTTTCTTTATCATGTACTGAATTGACAGAAGAATTAGATTCAGAATCACAGACAGAAAGCAACATATTCAATTCTTTTTGTAAACTAATGGTAGACTCAGTTACATATCTACCAACAACTTCAGTCACACTATCCAATTTGGCAAATGCATTAAATTCAGTATTATCAACTAGTGGCAGCATCAGTTCAGGAATGTTATGAATCTTAGATTTATTTAACTCAGTATCGGAGTTCGAGAGTCCATTATCTACTTTTTTTTTTTTTTTTTCGCTGACTTTAGTGTTCTCATTATCAGTATTTAGAGCATCAGTACTTGAACCTGGTCTGACAGTCGTCCCAGATGCAGATTCCATGCCATTCGGCTCAGCGTAAGCAAGAGAATGATCTCTCATAACACTGCAATCTGGTTCACTCGCTGATGCGCTAACAGCGCTGCTCTGTTCAATCAATGCATTCACACAAGTTCTTACTGTTTCGCTACTGACTGACAAAGAGGATTTCATTTTAAACGCTGTCAAACTGCTCTCACCATTAACATTACAAATATCAATGGCTAATGAGCGAGATGATATTGGCACATCACTAGCACTACGAATTGGACCAGGTGATTCTATACGGAGGTCAGGAGCATAAATGCCATTAGTTGATATGAGTAATTCACCAACGCTGGAACTTAGTATTCGAGGCTGCTTGCACGGTGGTTCTAAGTCAACGTCACTGTCTCTTCCTAAAGCCCTACGACTACAGGGAGTGGCAGTAGACGCTGATAATCTTTCGACCATTGATGGCTGTGTGCTAATAGTTGCCAATGACTTATCGACCGCCGATTGTTGTGAGCTAGTATGAGCTGATAAATGATGGCCAATTAAACCAGCAGCTTTGGAGTTTGTCATTTCCGACAAAGGCGACTGGGAAGAATTAGTTGCTGGGTTTCCAGTAAAGGCCACAGGGATATCAGGCACTTTTGAGGCTGTAGCTGGCAGACTGGGCACATAGGGAGGAGGTGAACAAGAATGAAATATGTTACTAGATGTATTCTGATGCTGCCTTTGATTCATCTGCAACTGCTGAGACAGATGATGAAGGTTAACTGATACCTGATGAAGATTAGTTGGCAACTGCTGAAAACTTAAAGATCGCTGCGGGAGATTTGTTGGTACCTGATGAGCATTGGCAGGTAGCTGTTGATGATTAGCTGACAGCGACTGAAGATTAGCAGGAAGCTGAAGACTAACTGTTAACTGCTTAGAACTAGCTGAAAGCAGCTGAGGATTTATAGGCGGCTGCTGCTGCTTTAAATGCTGCAGCAACTGATACTGCTGCAGTCTCTGGTGTTGCTGCTGCTGCTGTTGTTGGTACTGCAGCTGCTGTTGATTTAGGAACTGCTGGGCGGCCTGGCGTGCACCAGGGTTCTGCAGCAGATTGACCAGCACCGGGCTCGACATAGCTGCACTCTCCTGATTGACAGCAGCTGTGAGCTCTGGCTTAGGCCAACCACTCAGCCCAACGTTCGACTTAGTCACATCAAACCCTGACAGCATTTTAGCCGAATGATGCAGTGCATTACAACCGCTACTACTGGCCATGGAAGTAGGATATAAGAACTGAGATAAGCCTGTACCAGCACTTTCCTCTTTAACAAAACCCACGTTAGACGTAGCGGCAAGACCTTCTTCTTTTACCTTATGAAAGGGCTGTTCAGCAGATGAATTCAGAGGATCTATTAGCTCACTAACTCGCTCGTTTTGAATTAGTTTAGCCTCAAAATTATTCAATAATTGCTGCTGATTGCTGTACATATGAGATAAATTACTCGAATTGCTTTGAAATTCCTTTGATAATGGTAACGTATAAATCCCTGAAGACGGTGCAAGCAAATGTGATGTCTCGGTAGAAAGAAATGAAAGTGCATCTAAAAATCCAGCACTGCTTACAGTAGTTCTATCGGTCGCTAAATTATTGCTATGTGACAAATCATTGGAGAAAAATTCCTCAATCTGTTTCGCGTCCAGCAACCAGTCCGCGTCGCTTGTAGACTGTGACAAGAAATTGTGATCAATTTCACTTTCTATCTTAATGACCTGATTTATGAGTCCTAGATGATCGGATGCATCACTCGTTAGGCACGACGTTTGGTTCAACTCATTGAAGATATCTAGATAGGATTCACTCAGAGCTGCATCGCTTATTCCATTCAGAAAACTGTTCTCCTTCGATATTACCGAAGATTTCTCATTACTATCCAATCGATGTTCCGTGGCAGTTGAATTAGCACGAACAGGAGATACGATATGTTCAAACATATTACTCTTCGCAATAGCACCGTTTCCATTGGCTTCTGAAAAATCAGCCAAAGCTCCATTGACATCCACAACACTAGAACAAATGTTGCTACTCTGAATTTTTTCTATTTTAGTGGTAGCATCGCGAGCATTGTTCTGAGATTGACTCGGAGAATCTCCACTGTCTAACGTCAACGAGATGATACGATCGCCTTCTATCTCGACCGCGAGTATGCCGAGATTTTTCAGCACGGGATCACGTCGTCGCGCTAGCTCCTCTAGCTTGCGCGCAGCCTCGATCGGTATGTTGAACGTCACACGCACGCTGTTCCACGGCTCAACCTTCTTCAGTATCAGCTCTCTCGGGCAGCTAGTTGACTTCTGCAGGCACCCTGAAAACAGAAGTTCAGAACTGTCAACAGACTGGCAACAATGATCGTAAATAATTATAAATCATTGAAATACTTCGAAATAATTATAATCATAAACCATAATTGGGCTGAGGTTGTGGTAGTTAACAGTTACTTGCCAAAGTGCTAACCTGTAGACTAAGAGTGCAAATCACTAATCATTTCATAATTAATAAGACTTTGAAAGACTAGAAACCGACATTAAAAGTGACTTAAAAGTGACCTTTATATAAAAGAAACTGTTTAAAACATCTTGTACCTTCAAAGACAGAGATTTTTCCATCAAGGTAGGAAAACAGACAAAATTAAACAAAAATAGATTTACACAAATTGTATAACCATAACACAGTAAATCAATATTTTAAAATAATTAGTATACGATATATATTACTAAATCTATTATTTCTAGTTTTATCTAAATAAATCAATTTAGGCCAACGTTATTAAGGAATACGACAAAATTCCTCTATATGCTTTCATTAAAGCTACTGTCAATTCTTCATAAAAAATAAACAGAAACATTCTCAATTTATAAATTTTTTATATCAAAACAGGTAGGCTTGGCCATTAATTAATACTACATAGGTCAGGGATAGCAAACCTGTAGTCTTTTTGCCATTGGATGAAGATGCAAGCAAAGTTTGCAACTTATTCTTGAAGTCTGCAAGTTGAATGCTGAAGTCTGGTGCATAGTAATTCCCTTTACACGTCAGAACTGTTTCGATGTAATCCAAAGATTGAGGACCCATTTGAAAACAGAAAGTTCAGTTACACTTGAAACCAGTACAATTTACTTATACGCACGTGTACATGTAGATGCATGGCATTTGAAGTTTTTCATACACTTTATTTGAAATACAGTTCTATTCTCATAACATAGTCCGTTTTGTAGCTAAAATACACACCCGTAGCATGCATAATACAAATTAAAGTATGCATATCTCGAGCATATCTCAAATAGATAAATTCCTTTATTCCAATTAATTTTCATTTGTGCATATTCCTTTATTCCAATTAATTTTCATTCGTGTATATTGAGATAATTTCTGAAATATTCAATTGATTTACTAAAAATTAATGATTTAAATACTGCGTCTAGTTTACAAATGCATATATAAGCTACTGTCCAGCCAAAAGGCCCTTCAAGGTGCATAATCCTCCTCTAAACTATTAGTACTATTTCCAAAGTATAATCTTAAGCTAATTTAAGAGTACTCCAGTGACCACTATTTGAATATGTCAAAACAGCTATGCCTATATAAAACCGCATAGTAAAAGTACTTCTTAGTTAGAAAAATGATTATTTCTGAGTGGTTTACCACTGCCTTTCTCAGCTCCTTAGTTGCCTCTTAAAGTATAAACAATAGGCAATAACAGTTTAAATAACAGTACATTGCTGCAGCCAGTGGCGATGTCGGTAAGTTATTCGACCGCGGATAAGTAAGTGCGGGATTTAAATCCAGGGCTCACCCGTCACTGACATCGCTTTCGAGTGAGGAAACTGACGTTAACATTAGCTTAACCAGCTTTTTAGCTGTTTTATAAATAAGCAGTTTCCTATTGACAATTTTTACCAGAACTGGAATCAATCCTATAAATCTTTATTAAAGCTCAAAAATTATATAATTAGCAAATTCAATGCTAATCAGACAAATATAAATTAGATACATTCTGGTATACTTCCATAAAGAAATTTCTAAGTATCAGCGTTGCTCGGCATTATCAATAAACTGCACAATTTTTACTGTAAGTTCAAGACGTGCATTAACCTTACAATTTTAATGAGAAATTTCATTGCAAACACGCATTCAAATTACAAAAACCAAAGTTGGTAACAAATTCTTAAATTAAAACAGTAGAATTGATTCTGACATACATTGCAGTTAGGCAAAGAAGCTAATATTATCGTTTCGAATCTCAACAAATTCCTGGACCCCGTAATATTGCGCATGACTCGTTACAGTAATCAACTCAAATTATTACACATTTGAGATATATACTAACGCCAAGCTACAGAAACATTCGGGACATTGTCAATCGCCTAATTCAAGTTTGTATCAAAATTCTCAAAGAATTCTTAAAATAATAAAATGTCGCCATTTGCAATGTCAACACTGCGCATGTCCTGACAACAACTTCATTGAATGTAACAACAACAACAACAACAACAAGTCAACGTCAACAACAACTTAACAGGTGAACAACAATAAGTAAAGTGCCACTGGCATTTATTTTGCGTGTCATCATTCTTACAATCAAACCAAGAACAGCATTTGAACTATAGCTACTTTATCAACTTGTTGCCTAAACTCTAAAGAATTATCTACCAATATAAGAATAATATTGATCAGCAAAGCACTCCTAGGATGTGCAAATTGGTGCTAAAATTAAATCTGTATTTGCCATTTAATCAATAAAGGGGAACCAATGATCTTTATGAAATCTATGATCGTGTATGATGAAGGAGATACAAGTCTATATTTTACGTACGGTGCCTTCTAAGTGCGACATGATGTGGATGCTTACGATGTGTGGTGTGTGTGGCACTTAGAAGGCACTGTACAGAGGGCACATGGAATTCTCTTCCATCCAATCTACGGAAATCTTCATTTGAATCACATCAGCCTTTGCTTTCCTATGAGCAGTTCCATAAGCAGTTGAAGACCTATCTTTTCCATCTCTCTTTTCCATCCAGTGTTCATGAGCAGGGACCTGCGCCTAAATGATGACTGTAGCACTCTAATTGCTGTTATTAAGCCACCTTTTCTTTAACTCCCTTTACTTTGGACTGAAGTTCTGAATTTTGGAATTTGCACCCTTTTTTGCACCGTCTTTTTTTGCTCGCTGGCTTTATTTTGTCTCAACAGTGCTCGATGCTGTCATTGATGACTGTAGCACTCTAATTGTTGTTATTATTATTATTCACCGTAATCTTTGATAAAGTTACCTGTTTTGTGTGAAATTTCCTGGAGATTGTTGGTAACAATGAACGGGATTTTTGCCCAGACAGTTTTGGGAACGCTGACATTTAATTAATGTTTATTTTTATTTAATGAAGTAATCTGAGAACTTCATCAGTAATCACAACAACAACAATTAGAGTTCTACAGTCATCAATGACAACATCGAGCACTATTGAGATCAAAATCAAGCCGGCGAGCAAAAAGAAGGTCCAAAAACGGTGCAAATTCCAAAATCCGGAAATTCAGTCCAAAGTAAAGGGAGTTAAAGAAAAGGTGGTTTAGGCGCAGCTCATGGACACTGAATGGAAAAGAGAGATGGAAAAGATAGGTCTTCAACTGCCTATGGAACAGCTCATAGGAAAGCAAAGGCCGATGTGATTCAAATGAAGCTTTCCGAAGATTGGATGGAAGAGAATTCCAGATCTGCGGTGCAGCATGCTGGAAAGAACGATTAGATAACTTAGAGCGTGAAGGTAACCTAGGTCTCACAAGAGTAATTAACTTAGAAGACCGAGTAACAGCAGGCTGTATTACTTTAATCAAGTGAGACATACAAGTTTGTCCAGGGATGGTGATGGACTTGTAGGTTAACGAAGCTGTTTTGTAAATGATACGCTCTTTAATCTTTAGCCAGTGCAAAGACTTTAAAATAGGCGTAACATGTGAGTACTTGGAACTACAAGAAATTGCTTGAGCAGGAGAATACTGAACAAATTGCAACCAATCAATCTCACAGCCAGGGAGATTTAAAAACAGGGAATTGCAGTAGTCCAACTTCGATTGCGCAAGAGCAGCACCAATTGTAGAAGCTGTCTCACGTGACAAATATGGACGTATTCGACGAAGATCACGGATATGGAAGTGTGTTCGTGGAAGGTTAGGTGTTTATCAAGGATAACACCGAGATTACTCACAGAAGACACTGGTGATATTTTAATATCCGAAGATAACGAAAGAGTTTTCCCTTTCAGCTTCAGAAGCTGTTGAGGTGTCCCAACCAACAAGAATTCAGTCTTAAATGGATTAAATGCTAAGAAATTAGCAGACATAGCAGACATCCAAAAGGATATAGACTGAAAACTTTGTTGCAGGAGGGTTTCAGCCTCAGAATAGGAGTTAGGGGTGAAACAAGAGTACATTTGAGTGTGATCAGTATATAGTTCATGATCAAGAGAATGAGAAGAGATTAGAGAGCTTAAAGGTGTTGTATAGAGGTTAAAGAGGAGAGGACCAAGAATGGAGCCTTGAGGCACACCGTACTTTAAGTGAGAAGGCGAAGAGATAATCACATTACTAAATTCCTAAATTTTACTAAATTACGAAAATCTGCGAATGCTATCATAATGAATGTACTTACAAAGAATTGTACAGTTGCTGCATAACCATTATCCAGTTGAAGAGATATACGCTATATTTGATTTCTAGTCAATTCTTACCCTAAATCAATCTGAAGGCGATATGAAGTTTTTTAAATAAAGCTGTAATGTGTATGCCAAGAACTTCGAAATAATATTTTGTTTCTGGGGTATTCTCTAAGTGGCTTACTTTCTCAATTTATTTATGACAATTGGCAAGGAAGAAGAATTTAATGAATATGTGTTGAGCTAGCACTATTGATACAGTGTTAAGTTACTTATCTAGATGATTTAAGGTCCTAACCAATGTAATATTTTACATCTTGAAAATTCAGAAGTTAAAATAAAAAGTTAATTTTATTTATAATAAACTAATATTATTAATAACATCTAAGATTTAACATTGTCGTTCCTCTTGTATGGACGATGTCAGGTAGGTTTATTTATTCCATTTAAACGGATTCACAGAATTGCATGAATTTACAATAATTACATTTTAATCAGTATAAATAGTTGTTCATGGTTATAGCATTCAACTACCATTCTATCTTTTATTAAATCAAAAATATTAAATCAAGTAGTCAATCTTTCCTGGATCTACAAAATTGCTGTTTGAAAACTTATGTTGACCTTAGATGATCATATAGGTATAATATCTTAACAGATGGATAGGTTTTAAAGTAAATGTATAGATTTTGAAATTTTTCAAAATCACTACCGAAATATACTCTGCTGTGTTTCTATTTTGTTAATAATTTTGGCAATAAACTCTCTCAAAGTCTTCGTTGGCAATTTTTAAGTCCAGCTAATCTTTTCCATTCTACTTCTTATATCCACATCTTAAATGGTATAATTTACTTTTAAATGTATACATCATTTTCGATCAATTACAAGTCATAGCTATGCTTGAAGATTACTTTGAATAATATTTCAATTGTAGATTTGTCGCATAGTTTAAGATATGTTATGATATGGATGCAATATTTAGCTTGCGATCTCCAGTTGTAAAGAGACTTCTAGAGAATGTTAAAGAGGATGAAAAGAATAAATTATTTGCAGACAAACTAGTGAAAAGCTTAGCCAAGAAGTTGAAGAAATCTACTGGAGGGTTGCAAGATTTAGAAAAGGCTATTGTATCCAAAGACCCTAATACAAAATGTGTAACAATTCCAAGGTAAGACCCTTATTTATAGATATAATTTTAATGTCAAAATTTGTTTTATTTATAAACAAATTTCTTGTTTTTTTTGGTATGGGGATGATTCAGGTGTTTTCCAAAAATTCATTTATCTTCACTTAGAATATATATGTGCATTGGTTGCAGTTGCTTTCGGAGAGATTGATTTGGCTATTGCAAAGAGTACAGTGAAACTGCTCATGTATTCTATTAAATCTAGTTGATTGATCTATTGGTTAACTTATAGATTGAAAGTCTAATTGACTGATTGGCTGGATGTTTCACTTGTTAATGTATTGGTTAGCAGATTGGTTGAATGATTGTTAGTTCAATTTATTGATTGATGGAGTGTGATTGATTGATCAGATCGTTGGATGGAAGAGTACAGGTCTCTCAGAAGAAAGGACTGCCACATGTCATGTACTGTAGACTATGGCGCTGGCCTGACCTAGGAACGCATCATCAGCTGCAAGCTGTCGATACGTGCGAGTTCGCGTTCGGATTGAAGAAAGACGAAGTCTGCATTAATCCATACCATTATATCAGAACCGAGTCGCCAGGTAAAAATAGCCACAATGCATAAACTTATGAAAATTCTGAAAAGGTTTACTATATACCCTATAGAGTCGATGTTCTGTTTTGCTAAATATTTAGCCATATTTAGCCATTGCTAAATTTACTGAAAGAGTAGGATCAATTGTATGTAGTTGATAAATATGAGGCCTTAAATCATAAATTAAGTAAATTAAATGATAAATTAAGATGGATAAGATTATGATTTGATAAATTTTTAACAATTTTTATTTTATTTAAATTGCGCAAGATGTTCAAGGAATTGTTGGACTTGTTTGGAATTGTATGCAAATTTAATTCTTAATCCTGTAAAAAGTGCAAATAATTTTATCTTTATACTTATAGGCTGTATGTAATATTACATTAATATTTAGAAATATCTATTACATATGATTACATAAATTTTGAGTACTATGTAGCATTAAGTTACTTTACATGGATAAGAGCAACATAAGGCTAACTGGGGCATGAATGCGACTATTAAGTTACATATTATTTGGCATTAGAAAACTTTGTCAAAGTTTCTCAAGGCAGTTCACGCAATAGAAATATTCTACATATTTTGGTTCGTTGTGTTCTTTTCACTATGCAGTGTCTATATTTTGCTTATTTTAAATAATATTTGAACAGTTTTTGGTGCGTTATAATTTTCTTTATAACTGTTTTATGATTTGTATAGCGTTGCCCCCAATCCTGGTGCCAACCCTGTCTATTGCTGACTTGCCCAAGAACCCGCCGCCATTGGATGATTACACGAACACTGTGCCAGTTAATGCAAACTTCCCAGTAGACTCACCTTTCTCTAAATGTGGTTTGTTAAGTCTAAAAGTTTCTCTTAAATAGCTAATCTGCGCTCTTGTTTTTCTCTTTCAACTTTCTCTAGCAAGCTCAAGACTTATCTTTTTCCACCATTGACATAATCAATCTACCCTGACCATTTTTGATCACCTTTCGTTTAGGACCTTACTTCTCCTTAGCACATTTCTTTTGCAGATTGGTCTGGGTGAATTGATCTGTAGTGATGTGTGCTGTTGGGGACGTCACTGACATCATCCCTGGATGAGGAAACGGATGTTAAATCATTATTATGATTATTTATTATTTATAAGTTTATGCAAATTTGACATCCTGATTATAATAATAATAAAATTAGAGGTTTAATGTCCGTTTCCTCATACAAGGATTCCAAGGCATAACTTGCATTGACTGAGTTACATATACTGTATTTTAACATTTGTATTTATCCTATTGGTTATCGCTTTAATAGTATAGTCATTTGTTATTTACATTTTGTTAATTCGGACTTAATAATGCATGCATTGCTTATATTAAAATTCAAAAAATGTAACAGAAATAATTAATTAAATAAGAAACGATGAACTATGAATAAGATGCCTACCAGTCAACACACTATACTCAGAAATACTCAACTAACAGAATAGTAATTGTAAGTATGTATAAACTAAATTATAGTACTTAAAATGAATTTATCAAAACTTTGTAATCTGATCTTCAACAGAGATGTTGTTGGACTGCTAAATATCCCATAAAAATAGAATCAGTGTGATACTTTTTATAATAGGGAAGAAACGTATCAGCTTATTTTGCAAAAAATGGACGCAATGCAACTATTACGCTCTTATCAATAATACTGTTGTTAAGCCATTGTAATAATGCTATTCTACTAATCTTCTTTTTCTAGTGCACTGTCTAACGGCAGGTCCACGGCTTGTAACTCTTCCAACCAGATCTATTATCAGCTTTTCGTTTCAGATCTATATAAGAATTTGTTATCAAATCATCCAGCATCCTCTTGTCTTGGTCTGCCTTTAACTACTCTATCTCTGACTGATTATGAGTTTGATTTAAGGTGTTATTGTTATTATCCGTTGTTTTCAGACTCTCCTCTACCTGGCTATGGATCTGATGACACTGATAGTCAAATTTTTGGTAATATCAATTTTAGCTCAACGGAAATTTTATTTCTTTGAATTGCGATAATATTTAAGTATTAATGTATAGAAAATTCTGTAGTATTTCTGAATATTTCAAATATATTTATCGTTCTAAGTATTTATTTTATTTTTATATAAATGAGTCAATCATTTCACATAATAGAGTTAAAAAAGTCTTGCAAAATACAGCAATTTACATGAAATGAAAAGTATAGGAAGTAATGAAATGGAAGTATAGGTTCAGTTCTTTTGAACTTGTCTCTAGTGATGTTTAAATTGGAGCTTTTGTCGAGTTTTCATACTTTTTATATTTTTATGCACTTATACTATTGATTGAGCCTGTCATATGTACCATATTAAATGTTAGAATTTTAAGGATGAATTAATCAGTATAGAATTTAGTAGATAGCTAATTTGCTTTTGTAGTATTTGCTGCATTAATATGCTGAAATTGTCGATATCGTATTAATTTTAGAGATATTCTGAATGGTTTTATCATAATGAAACATTGATATACTAAAATTAATCATTGTAGTTTAATTGTTGAATTTACTCTATTAAGAAGGTTTGATTAATTGATTGATTGATTAATTGTAGGAGGAGCAAGTGATGATGGAGATCTGCTAAGTAATCTAAGTGATGGTTTGTAGCTCTATTTATTTATTTCTAGTTAATTATGCTGTATTTGCTGTTTATTTTGACATGGTAAACAAATAGAAAGATAGAATTTATTTAATTATTTACTTACTATATCACATGTGCTCTACTGTTCCATTGGATTCCTTTTTCTGCGAGCTACTGTAATTTCTTATTTTAGATGAAATATCGCTTGCAGATAGATTTATCTAATGATGGAATGGTTATTCTTGGTCAATCAGTAAATACATACCAAAGTTATATGATTGTTTAAGTACTGATTTTAACTTGTCGCAATTTAAGCTCTAGCAGACTGCTAGAACTTATGTTATAATAGTGTGCACTGTGATTTGGGAAAATATATTGCTTCTGAGATGGTTTCCCATTGACTTTCCCAGTTCCGTTTCTGTTTAATCACCTCTTACGACACATACAGTTAATGGTTGGTCTATTCTTCTGTGCCCCTGACACAACATGGAAAAATAAAAATTCAAATGTTAAAATATACTTTCTATTTTATTTTGACTTCCATATTTGATGATTTTTCTGCTACTTATCTTATATGTGGTGATGTTTTGCAGTCTAAGCAAATTCCCCACTAATAACTTTATGCTTAATCTAGTTATCTAGACCACTTTGTTACAAATGCCTTTTTGCTGTTGAATTGTAAATATATGCGAGAGAATTAATCGGACCATTACCATACTTTGCACTACTAGGTATCTAACTAGAATGTTTTCAATGGGTAACCTTTTGGGTACATATTGTTCTAGATAAATACTGGTAACTGGTTTAAATGTTCAGTAATATTTCTGACTATTGTTATTCTTGTTTTCTAGATATCATTGACATGGATATTGAAAGACCTCTTGATCAAGGTTAGGCTGTAAATTATTATATATAGTTTATTCATAATTTTTTTTGTATTTGTAAAATTAATGTACAAGTTATATGGTAACTAATTTTGATCTTATTAAGTATTCACAATTTTCAATAATGAATGAAATCTATTCATATCCCTATCCCATTTAGACTCTGATTCCATAGAATACGATGGTGATGATGATGGTGACTTTATTCATTGTATTTAAACTAAGTATAAGTTTCACAACATAAACTTGTATCATATTTGTTTCATGAACTAAAATGGAACGAAGAAGAATATCATAAATGTTTCTTTGAGCTGCTAAGTGATAGTGAACTTTCAAAATATTGATGAGCTGTAGTCCTCATGTCTTTCTATTTTGCTGTGGAAGAAGTTTATAACATTATGCTGAGCTGATCCTTTAGTACGATTGTGATATCAGCGATATCATAGTTCTATCGTGATATCAGTGATATCATAGTACGATTGTAATATTGGTGATATCATAGTACGGTCGTGATATCAGTGATATCATAGTACGATCGTGATATCAGTGATATCATAGTACGATCGTGATATCAGTGATATCATAGTACAATCGTGATTTCAGTAGGTTGTGAGTTAAAATGGAATATCTTCTCGTCGCTGAAACATTACTATGACATGAAACCGACAATACTCGGCTTTAGCTTCAGCTTTTTAAATTTCTTCACCTGAAACTGAATCTCGGCTTTAGATTAGCTAAAAATAATAACACAGAGTGGTACTATTGTTCCAAGACAACATTAAACACTGTGGAACCAAATCCAACCGATGAGCAGTAAAACAGTGCGAACTAAAATCCGGGAATCCAGATACGAATAGCGCGTGCTGCGTGTTACAATGTCTCCATAGCGTAGAGGTAACGTCATGAAGTTTTAAATGACAGATCTTGAGGTGAATTGAACCCTCGTGGGTTCGAATCTCAGCCGCGCTGATCTGAGAGTAAAATCTCGGACATTCACTGGACTGGTTACACAGAAATTGGACTAAATTGCCTAACGGTTTAAACATGTGGTATTAAAAAGTGATAGATATCAGCATAGTCGATCATTTCACTGTAATACACGTTTACTTTACCTTTTACACTGATGCAGGTGCGAACCTGCAGCCTGTGTGCTACTCAGAACAGCCGTGCTGGTGCAGCATTGCTTACTACGAGCTCCAGTCTAGGGTCGGTGAAACTTTCCACGCCTCCCAACCCTCCCTCAGCGTCGACGGGTTCACTGATCCCTCCAGCTCTGAGAGGTTCTGTTTGGGGATTCTCTCCAACATCAACCGCAATCAGCAGGTTGAGATGACTCGCAGGCACATCGGTTAGTTGAGTCAATACTAGTCAATAGGCTGAGATGACTCGCAGGCACATCGGTTAGTTGAGTCAATACTAGTCAATAGGTTGAGATGACTCGCAGGCACATCAGTTAGTTGAGTCAATACTAGTCGATAGGTTGAGATGACTCGCAGGCACATTGGTTAGTTGTGTCAATACTAGTCAATAGATTGAGATGACTTGTAGGCACATTGGTTAGTTGTGTCAATACTAGTCAATAGATTGAGATGACTTGTAGGCACATCGGTTAGTTGTGTCAATACTAGTCAATAGATTGAGATGACTTGTAGGCACATCGGTTAGTTGTGTCAATACTAGTCAATAGATTGAGATGACTTGTAGGCACATCAGTTAGTTGAGTCAGTACTAGTCATTGGTTGAGATGACTCGCAGGTTAGTTAAGTCAATACTAGTCAATAGGTTGAGATGACTCGCAGGCACATCGGTTAGTTGTGTCAATACTAGTCAATAGATTGAGATGACTTGTAGGCACATCGGTTAGTTGTGTCAATACTAGTCAATAGATTGAGATGACTTGTAGGCACATCGGTTAGTTGAGTCAATACTAGTCAATAGGTTGAGATGACTCACAGGCACATCGGTTAGTTGAGTCAATACTAGTCAATAGATTGAGATGACTCGCAGGCACATCGGTTAGTTGTGTCAATACTAGTCAATAGATTGAGATGACTTGTAGGCACATCAGTTAGTTGAGTCAATACTAGTCAATAGGTTGAGATGACTCACAGGCACATCGGTTTGTATGATTGTCAATGTGAGCAATAGGTTAAGATAAAACACAACCACATGGGTTTGTATGATTGTCAATGTGAGCAATAGGTTGAGATAAAACACAACCACATGGGTTTGTACTACTATCAATGTTATACAGTTGACTGGAAATCACAGAATATTTTATGGCTGTCAGTATACTGAATGGGTTGAGATTAAATTAAAAAAGAAAAGCAAGAATCGGTTGAGATTAATGGAATGGACAGAATTTTGACTGTCAATTTTAGTCAATAGGTTGAGATTACATGCAGAAGCATGAATTTGTACGTCAGTCAATATTAAAAGACTAGCTGAGGCTAATATAATCACAACTTTAAGTTGTGATTCTCTCTCTCTCTCTTAGTGCACTGACAACTGTCCTTGGTATATAACGCCTCTACTCTTCTCTGTCTTCCGCCTTCCTCTTCATTTCCACATATGAGTGGGTCTTTAAATCATCTAACATACCTAATCTCGGCCTGCCCCTGCCTCTTTTTCCTTCCATTCTACCTTCTATGACCTCTTTTAATAGACCTTCCTCACCTTAGAATGTGTCCTATCCATCTGTTCTTCCTATTTCTTAATACATTTATCAACTGTCTATCTGTGCCAACTCTCTCTAGAACTTCCAAAATATAATCACAACTAAAGTTGTGATTATATTTTGTTAAATTATATCTAAATTATTTAGCTTTCTGATAATTGCTTTAGTTAATTAAATGTACCTAGTTTCAATGTTGATACTTATTATTAGATCTGGTTGTGATCTGGTTAGTCCTTTAGGTTGTCTTTCTACTTATCATCTTACTAATTTCTCTCAGTAATTCTTGGGGCTCAGAAAAATTGACGGGAATTCTAATTATTTGCACTATTAAGATTCAGCTATCCTAGAGGAGCGCGATTATTTGTTCTATTGCATGCAATGTTATTTAGTTTACTGCATATTTTGATAGAGATATTGTGTTGCTGTTGATTGGCTATAATTGTTCTTTTAAATCGTAATGCTGACGTCCTTTGCGTCTCATTTGTGAGAAGATGTTCCAGACCAGGATGTCTTCAATGGCTTCACCTCTGGCAGGAACACTTCCACAGATCATAGGACTCTCAGTCTTCCATATCATTGCCATTGGCTAAAGAAACATACGTATTATGTTAGCAATTTATGGTTTTTTGTTGTTGTATGCTGCAAGATAAATATAGAATTTTATATTAGTATGTAAGTACTGCTTCAATTATTACAAATAACTACTCATTATGTAGTAATAATTGCCAAATATTATGATGTATATCTCTCTTTCTAAGGTTCTGCAAAGCCCAGGTCCAAGATATATAATCCTACTCACATGCTGCATTTCACGAAGCATAAGGAGCACACCATCGATTTATGAGTTAATCCCTTCACTAATGGCTATGCCTTTTCCACGCATTAATGTAGCCTATAGCTTGGCTTTTGTTATTATCTGTGTTCTAATATTTAGAGAAGATTTTACACTGTACTATAGTTGTAATTACTTGTGAATTTCCCATTGCTATGGATTAAGGATTTTATTGTGTCGTACTATAGAGTGGCTATTATTAATGTTCAGGTAAGGGAGTGAGACTGTACTACATTGGAGGTGAAGTGTTTGCAGAATGTCTGAGTGATAGTGCAGTGTTTGTGCAAAGTCCAAACTGTAATCAGCGCCATGGATGGCATCCTGCCACTGTCTGTAAGGTTCCTCCCGGTATGTATTCTGTATTAAATTTCGATCTATATACTCACAGCACATATTTTTATAATCTTGTACAATGATGTGATATTTTTAGAAGCAGACTTGCTGCCACAGTTTGAAGTTTTTAACAATGTATATTTCAGGATTAAATTAGATGAAATGGTTGAACTGAGCGTATTATAAAAAAATTAATCGTCAGATTTCATTGCAGACATGCACAGCATCTGCAATTACTTTGTTGTTTAGATATCTTACATTTTAGTGATTGACTGACGTTGAACACAATTTTAATTAATGTTCAATTAAAAATTGAACTTTATTATAACTCATATTTAATGACTTATACTGCGCTATATTAAAATAATTCAACTTAGCGTAATTGTTTAGATTATACCGGAGTCAGAAATCGATATGGTATACTGTCATAAAAGAAAAATACCATTTTCAACAAAATACCATTTTTTCGTGCAGGCTGTAACCTGAAGATATTCAACAACCAGGAATTCGCCACCCTTCTGGCGCAGTCAGTTAATCAAGGCTTTGAGTCTGTGTATCAGCTGACTAGAATGTGCACCATACGCATGAGTTTTGTCAAGGGCTGGGGTGCAGAGTACCGGTTAGTCTATCTCCTACAGCTCGGTTATAGTCTCTCTCTTAGTCTCTTAGTGCACTGCCTACTGGCAGTTGCATAGTATATAACGCCTCCACCCATCTCTATCTTCCGTTTTTCTCTTCATGTCCACATGTGGGTGGGTCTTTAAATCATCTATAACATTCCTTTTGATATATCTTCATTCTTGAGGGATTCTGCTTATGATTCTGCCTATGCCTTCCTCAGCTTCGACTAACATTTACTGGGTAGGGGCATCATCCCCTGAGAAAACAATCCTGTTTACCCAAGAATTTCTAATGGTAAGATGTTTAACATAGTTTTCGTACCACAAAATATGTTTCAGCGGCAGATGAACTGCAAACCGCTTCGTAATTGTAACGGTCATTACAGGCGAATCCCCCTTGAATAAATTTATTGATTTATTTCATGATGTATTCATCAATTATTGTCTCTCCATTGTGGAATGTATTTTACTTTGGAAAATTAGTTTTTGTCTGATTGATTCAGTAGGTCATATATTCTATAGATTGAGAGATTCCAATAGTTCGGTGTGTAGAGCGTCTGATAGCTTAATATAATTTTAAATTAACGATTCTGAAATGAATTTAGTTTCCCTAATTTTCTTAGATTTAATTCCCGTCCATACTGATCACTTATATTGACAACCCGGAACCTGTAGCAGTTAGTGGTGGACTAAATGGACTATGACTAAATGGCCTGTGTCTATGACTATATGGGCTAGGAGTAAATGGCCTGTGTCTATGACTAAATGGGCTAGGATTAAATGGACTATGACTAAATGGACTATGACTACACACTAAATGGCCTATGATGATTTAGACAAGCGGTACTATAAGTTATAGACGTCGTCGTATGCGATCATGTCCATATATAATAGGAGGCAGGGTTTGGTTCATGGGTAAAACGTGCACCTCAAAACCATAAGACCTTGCTTCTAGTCTCATTTCAGCTCTGCAACAAGTAAAACATGGATGTTGGAAGATTATTTATATATCTTCACCAGTGTCTCTGTATCAACACATCTAAATGTACTGATAACTAATAATCGTGCAGAGAGAGAAAGAATAGTAGAAACATCTGCAAGTAAACAAATAAACCACAATGCGTGCTGGATGTCTTGTATACAACTAAACAAATAAGAAATATGTGTTTATGCTGATGTCTTGTATATAATTAAACATATAATGATCACTATAAAGGTTTAACGTCCATTTCCTCATCCAGGGATGATGTCAGGGACGTCGCCATAGCACTAATCACTACAGATCAATTCACCCAGACCAATCTGCAAAAGAAATGTGCTGAGGAGTAGCAAGGTCGTGCAATATAAGAAATATGTGTTTATGTTGTTGAGTTGTTCTCATGATTTCAGTCGCCAGACGATAACGAGCACGCCATGTTGGATTGAGATTCATCTCAACGGACCGCTGCAGTGGTTGGATAAAGTTCTTCTGCAGATGGGCTCTCCTCGTCTGCCCTGTTCCAGCATATCCTAACCTGCTCTTTCTCTATCCCACTTTGAGAGGGTTCATAAGGTGAAGAGATGATGAGAACGTGGATTGGCTGGCTAGATGTGACGTGTTGAACACTGGCAGCTCTACTACGATCTACCATTATCTTTAAACCCCCTCCCCCCCACCTCACCCCACCTGTCGCCTCTTTCGCTGCTATGCGGATGATTGATAGGCTGCAGCAGTTTGCAATAGTACTAATATTATTGCTGGCTAGAGCCAGTGGCGATGTCGCTAAGATACTCGACCGCTGATCAGTATGTGCGTGGTTCAAAATCATGGGCTCGCCCGTCACTGACATCGCTTTCGAGTGAGGAAACTGACGTTAACATTAGCTTAACGAGGTTTTTTATTAGTTTAGATACCATTCGAATACAGTTTTCATTAGGACAACTGCTAGATTGTCTACTGAATACATACTGCTCATCCACTCAGCCTTGCCACTGTCACGCAGCTTTCTGGTCTTTTAAGACGGCGGAGGATATTTAACTATTATAGTTATTAACTTTAAACGCCTACAACTAACACTTGAGGTATTTTCTTATGAATAGTCCGATCGGTATCTTGCCTTGCTATTTCACAAAATTAGATAATGATAGCCTGTAGTTGTACAATGCTTTGATCTGAATTACATTTACTTGAAAAGACCTGACACCAACTTTTATCATTGAGTCTAATCTATCTGTCAAGTCTCAAACCATAGTCATTTGTACTCATCCCTTCAGTTCATCTAAATAATTATACTCAGCAACTGACTCTTATTTTACTTCTTATTAAGAAATATGTCGAATAATCGCTAATTGTATATTTGTTAGTGTTGAATTTCGTACCGGTTACTAATTAATCGCTTATAATATTAAATCTGTTGTAATCACTGTGACTTGTTTCTTGTTCTTGTGCTAAATCTGCTTCTTCATAATTAGCAATATGTTGAAGTCATATCGTCGTAGAGCTATGAGGTACTGCAGATTCTCTTGCATCCACTTGCCTTTACTAAATCGGTGACACTCTATAAATATCTTGTGATATGAATATATGTTCCGAGTTTAATGAATTAAACTGTGTGCAGTAATCAATTGCAGGATATCAAATTATTTTCAAGCAGTTGTCAAGCTTATTTTATAGCAAGTGATTTGGTTATTATGTTACATCTACAATTTCTGCGAAACATACATCTACTAGTATTTTTGATTTGTAGTATTTCGAAAGACTGTCGTACAAAAATATAATCCTAATGTATAGTCTGGTTAAATTGACACTAGTTGGAATTTTTTTAATGTTGAACCTTTTTAGTATTCATAGTTACTTACTATTCATATATCTCGAAATATGGTATTATTTTTGTAACTAAGAATACTAATTATGGCAGGTATAATGATGAACTGAAACTCTATTGCATATACAGTTCAGTGTTTCATTTGCTGCATCCATTATCATCACTGAGACTAAAACATAGATTCATTTCTTCTGTGAAAACTTTTATTCGTTTCCTTCTTGCCTCTGGTATTATGATCCTATTTCTCTTTTGGGTTCTGACAAATTGCTGGTCTAGGCATAATCATACAGGTTACTTCTATGTTCCCCATAGAGAACTCCATCGATCAACTAAGATAATATGAGCACAAAGATTGTACATTACTCTAAACTTAAACTTGCCTTTTGCATGGAAAAATATGACTACTGTGTTGGTTTACAAGTGCAGTCTTCAATTATCACGTAGTCTCCTCTAACAACATACAGTTTACGGCTGATCTGTTTGTAGTGGAGATGCACCACAGCATTCCAATTATGATTCTCCAGTATTTAACCAAACAGTAAATCTGTATGATAATAAATTTGTGCAACAATTGTTTTATTATAATGCTACGGTGATTCATTTTATTTATACCCTTTTGAATCATTAGGTCTAGTGGTTATAGTTGGAATTGAGAGCTAGGGAAGGGTAAGAAAGTTTTGCCCCCCCCCCCGTAATATATTTACAGCTCTCCTAGTACCTAGCAGGGGGACGCGCCCCATAAAAATTAGAACTAGGGGAAAGTAGTCCCCCAATTGTAACCACTACATAGAACTATGTTTAATGACATTATCATCAAAGCACGAACTACAAAATTCAATCTGCATGAAAATTCCAACTTCGTGGGCCTATTAGTGTCTATAAAATAACTTGCATAAGGCTATAGTGTATCTTTTGTACATTGGCTGTTAAATAGTGTTTTTGAGTCATGTAAACTTCTGATCTTTGAGGGAGTGTCATTGGTGTAACACTATAAGTTAAAACAGCAGGAATGTTGACAATTTTTCTTATTAAATTGTGCAGTTAATTAAATTAAATAATTAATTAAGTTAATTAAATTTAGCTATAATGGTTGTATCCTGATGAGGTTATTGTGTTTATATTAATTCGTTGTTCATTGTACTTCTGTATTGTAGATCTTCAGTTAATGTTATACCTGTGACATGTGCTTAGACGTTATATTGGTGGAGTGCTTTAGTCGTGGGGATGCAGAGGAAAGAGGAGCTCAACGTTTACAATACACTGTAACAAATGTACAAATATTCATTTGCGGCTAAATCTGCAACATAACTTTATGCTATTATCCCAAGTCAGGGTTTGTTTTGATTATACATGTTGCTACGAATGCGATTTTCTAGTACGATATGTTGACATCATCTATTCAACTGGGTTCAATCCGAAGCATCGGTGGTAAAGTGGTGTAGATTGCTAGGCTTTATATCATCTTTAGGTAATCTTGGTGGAGTGCTTTAGTCGTGGGGAATGTAGATGCTAGAGGAGCTCAACGTTTGCAATACACTGTAACAAATGTACAAATATTCGACTGTACAATCGATTGTGCTAATCAATTGATCAGTTGTTGTGTTGAGAAGGCTGCAGAGATCAAATATCTATGGCACTCCCTTCATATAATAGCTCTGTCTCTTAATGTCTTATATCGGTTGAATGGCCAAATCGCTAGTAAGATTGCCTAAGACAAGCTGATAGCCGAATGGCTAGCATCAGCTTACCTAACAAATAGCAGGTTCAATTCCCTGCCAGACCGTCTGTGACAGTGGCTCTTGTGATGTGGAAACAGACGTTTAGCTTGACTTTACTTTCTTATATTTTATGCTACTAAATATAGATCGCCATTGTAAATAACAGAAGCTTATAAACTTTTCTGATTGCAGTTTGACTAGAATTTTAATTTGGAAGTGGTTAGCATGCAATACTATTTTGCTGTTGTGTCAATATTACCAGAAATAAATAATTTATAAATGTTATTCAAACATAAAGATAATTTATATTTTGAATGATTCTCGATGAATATTTTAATTTAACGGATTCTGATTTGAGTTTTTAGTTCTCTGATTGAGAATATATTTGGAATTAATTGTGAACTACTTGGTTGATTTCTTTGAGTCGCGCATATTTCTGAAGATAAAACCCACATTATAGTGAAGTGATCACCTGTGATGATATGTGTCACTCTATATTTTGTACAGGGGAATCATTGGGATGAACCGGTGGCTTGTTGGCATGTTTGACGGATCAATAGGTGCAGGGTTAAATTCCAGTGCTCTCCCCATCACTGACATGCTAGCGAGCAGAGAACTGACGTTAAATGTAGCTTTTTTAATACAATATGTTTAACCATGAGGCAGTTTAGTCAGTCCTGTCAATGTCTGTGATTTTAAGCTCTGATCAACTCTATATCGTGAAAGGATTCCGGAACAGGGGACATGTATAGAAAGTCATCCACACAAAATTATTCTTGCTTTAAAATTTCATCTCACTCAGTATCTGCATTTGATCAATTTGTTTATCCAAACTGAGCAAGTTACATTACTGTTTTATTATTTAAAGAAAACGAGTCGAGATTTAGAGCAGTCGATTTAACTGCGCGTCAACTCAAAAAAGTTAAGCAACTTCGAGCCTGAATAGTACATTGCGGTAACCACCTTGTAAGACCGAGTGTTGACAGCTATGAGTGAAAAAATCCCCTGGGTCCCCAGAGCACAGGTTCAACGTACAAAACTCAGGAGGTGCTCAGCCGAAATATGAAAAGATCATTATCGGCAGAATAGAACCCAACAGTCGGCCGATTTCATTGAAAAGAATCCCGGCCATCGTTTAAACAGCCACGACAATTGAGCGATTAAATTCGACATAAGCAAAAAAATTTAAGAAAGATCATTTACAACAAGACACATACGTAAATCTAGAAACAGTTTTTATCCAACATCTTTAAATTTTAGACGTCCAACGCTCTCTTCTATACGCCTAATACAATCAGTTCTTATCTAGAATTGTCTTTTCTTCTCGTAATTATTAAATAACTTTAAATTTTTCGTTTAGGGATTCCTATGATGATTGTCCACTTTATGCTTAACCTACATCAGAAGCATTAGCTTGTGCGTGCAGATTAAATGTACAACACAAAATACTTTGTCAGAGATGCAGTACACTTGATTAATATGATTTAAATGCGTTTTATTATACGAGATGTCGATTGGACTGGATGCATACTCCGACCAGCATAAAAGCGTTACACTCACAGATGTTTCAATTGTTATAACGATTGCAAGGCAACAAAATACACAAGCCAGACAAAGTAGGTTCTTAACTGCATTACTACGATATGTATGAACGGTAACAGACACGCTGCATAACCTTACAAATGAACTCAACAAATAAACATTAACTACTCAAATACAAATTGTAGTACACTATCTACTTACACGCCAAGTTGCTTGATTGTACCATCTTTTACAAAACGGAGCTTGCTATTGTTTCAGACTTTACATAACTAAATAATAATTTAGTGTGCATATATGACTATTAAAATTAGACCTCGTAGCAGTATAATATAGCCTTAGTGTCATGTAAATCAGCAGTGTAACACTCAATGTAAAACTCACAATTTTTACTTGATCCAAATTAAAATTTTACCAGAAAGACAAGAATATTAATAGGCTTTCTTTAAAATTTATTTACTAATGAATGCAGGGGACAGGTTGCCAAAAGAATGGAGGTTGAGTTATTTAGTGCCTGTAATCTAGGAGAAAAGGGAAAGTTCCAGATTCGAGAGTGTAAGAATTATTGAGGTATTACCGTATTAAGCTGTTGAGTCGTACAATGAAGGCATCGGAGAGAGAGGCGGAGAGAAGGTTGAGAGGTTCAACAAGGACAACCAGCGCAACCAGTTTAGATTTATGTCCGGAAGGTCGACAACAGTGCATATCTTTCAGTTGAAGAAACTGATGAATAAGAGAGGAGAAAGAGGAAGAAGATGCAGATGGTATTTGTTGACCTGGAGAGGGCCTCTGATAAGGTTCCACGAGAGCTGGTGTGGGAAGTTCAGAAGAAGAGGATAGTTAACAGGAGGTATGCTGAGATAATTATAATCAAAGATGTGTACAACACGTGACGTCTAGTGTGAGGGTGGAGAGAGGTCGCTCAGATAGTGCTTAGGCGAAGATTGGGGTACACCAAGGATTAGCCCTAAGTCCATATTTATTTATTTTGATTATTATGGATGAGTTGCTTATGGCAGTTATTAAGGAGGCCCCATGGTGCATGCTATTTGCAGACGGTCTGGTGATAGTAGGAGATACTGTGGAGAATGTGAGCAAGGTGTTTGAAAAAGTGAGAGAGGCATTGGAAAGTAAAGGACTGAGGGTGAGTATGGAAAAATGGAGCATTTGGAGAGTAGCTAAAAGCGTGAGATGATAAATGCAAATAGAGTAGTAAGTCAGGGGGTTGAGCTAAAGAAGGTAACAGAGGCCTATAATAGAGGATGATGGGAGTTGCAAAGGATGTTACTAGTAGGGTTCAGGCTGGGTGGGCAAAGTGAAGGGCGGCTAGTGGAGTGTTGTGTGATAGGAGAATCCTACTAAGATTGAAAGGCAAATTTTATAATTTTGCGGTGAGGCCAGTAATGATGTATGGTTCGGAATGCAGGGCATTAAAATGAGAACATTTGCAGAGATTGCATGTGGCAGAAATGAGAATGCTGATGCTAATGTGTGGTAAAACTAGGAAGGTCTTAAAAGGAATATGTGAGGATGAATTTAAGTGTTTGGTGTATTGATTGGCTCAGTCGCGATAGAGATTATATGAGCATACTGTGAGAAAGACAGTTGAGGATGTACTAAAGAGAGTTTGGAGGGAAGAGCTGGATGTTAAGCTAGAGAGAGGTAGACCACACCTGACGTGGAATGCAGTAATTAAGAAGGACATGAAAAATTAGGGATTGACTGATTTGATGATGAATGAATGCGTTCTATTAATTTGCAAACTATTTTCTTTAAATCATCATTTCTTTTTGTAAGGCGTCTATTTGATTGCCGTAATATCTTTACTTTCTTACGAGCAGACCATAATCGCTTAGTCCGATTTTCTAGCAATGACCTTAGTGCTATTTCATCCAAACAATTTCTACGATTGCAATAGTTATGTTCTTCATAATTAAATGTATGTCTAGATGTATTAGATGTGGCTCTTGGAGGACTGGAATCTGTTGATAAGGAATCTGACGACTGCTGTACGTCAACATTTGATGATAAAACAACTGACTCACTCTGTTTCGGCGGTGTTCTTGAAGTTTGAACCCCAATAGTTATAACTGCTCCTAAAACAATGAGTGCACCATGATTCAGAGGCATTCCTGAAGGCTGAACCTCAATGTCTTCAACAGAATCATCTGGCTCAATCTTTATAGGCTCTCGTGAAGTTTGTAACTCGATACTCGTTGTTGAAACAACTGGTTCATGATTCATGAGCTCTGTTGCAGTTTGACCCGAGATGCCTGTTTGTGAAACAACTGAATTCGGCTGTTTAGGAGGCTTTTGTGACGTGGCACGGCTTGGCCTGAGATTTGAAGGA
Source organism: Enchytraeus crypticus (assembly GCA_905160935.1). NCBI lineage: Eukaryota > Metazoa > Annelida > Clitellata > Enchytraeida > Enchytraeidae > Enchytraeus > Enchytraeus crypticus. Next base: position 776,655 of record CAJHZI010000732.1, on the reverse strand, counting down.
CAAGCTTCAAATACAGAAGGAACTGCACCATCTCGTAAACGTACCACACAATGACTTGTTCTATCCATGTCCTCCTCTCTGAAATGCTTTGAGCACACAACAGCACTAGAGGATGGATTGAAGTTCGGTCGACCCAGGGCAATTAACCATTCTGCGCGAACAAATTGATCAGCCGGAAATCTACAATAAAAAATTGGGTTTTTAGCAATTTTGAAAGACTGAACAAAACTAAGCAGTGAGACTGAGGGGGCCCAACAGCCCCAACACTGCTAAAATCTGAGGAACAATTCCTCAAATTTGCTTTTATGTTTATGATAAAGCCTTATATATGATAAATGTATGCCTCCCCCAAAGAAGGTGAAGACCTTTAAAGCTTTGCTTTCTGAAGACTTGCTTTAATAGCAAGTCTTCAGAAAGCGGTGCTTAGGGGTGCTAGGGGTGCTTTTCAAACTAAAACATTGGCAACCTACAAACAGAGTACAGAATGAAAAAGAAACTTAACAGAAAACTTTAATTTCATAGTAAAATTATGTAAAACAAAGGAAAAAAATTCTGTTCTAACTTGTAGTGAATTTCCTTTTGGACAATTACTGAATGGTATGCAAGTTTACTCCTTTTTTAACAGTAACACAGTAGTAACACTAAAAACTTTTAAACAAACTTATTTACACCCCTCGTTGGACTGCATAGCTTGTTTGTGTCTTTTCTACAACTTATATTAGTATGCACATATATGTCTGTATGTATGTATGTAGGACTATCTATGTAAATTATGGAGATAGGTATTTATGTGTGTGTGTTGCTGTGATGTATGCATGTAAGAATAAATAATGTACCATCTAGTCCATAATGTATCCTTTCAAAATGCACCTTCCTCTCAATCAATCGAGCAGTTTCATAGCTGATTAACAAATTTCTCATTGTTCTTTCCTTTCTACCATATGTGCACGAACTAAGATCAACGTATTAACCTCCATTCCGCTAATAATTCGATATTTCAACAAGGTTCCAATTTTAATATGCATCACTAATTGACAGCGTACTCTACTGTCCCTTTGGGATGGATTTGGTTTCATAGTGCTCAATGTTGTCATGGACTACAATACACTCTAATTGAATTTCGTATGTATGTATATATGTTTATACGTAAGTACGTGCGTGCGTGCATATCAACATACATACGAAATAGATTAGTATATATTTATGTACATAGGTGGAAGTGAGTTTACAAATTAGAATCTCAGGTAAATACAACATGGTCTTGTGGAGAGGTGGGGAGGATAGGCAACCATTGTGAAAATTAATGAGTGCACCATGATTCAGAGGCATTCCTGAAGGCTGAACCTCAATGTCTTCAACAGAATCATCTGGCTCAATCTTTATAGGCTCTCGTGAAGTTTGTAACTCGATACTCGTTGTTGAAACAACTGGTTCATGATTCATGAGCTCTGTTGCAGTTTGACCCGAGATGCCTGTTTGTGAAACAACTGAATTCGGCTGTTTAGGAGGCTTTTGTGACGTGGCACGGCTTGGCCTGAGATTTGAAGGACAAGCTTCAAATACAGAAGGAACTGCACCATCTCGTAAACGTACCACACAATGACTTGTTCTATCCATGTCCTCCTCTCTGAAATGCTTTGAGCACACAACAGCACTAGAGGATGGATTGAAGTTCGGTCGACCCAGGGCAATTAACCATTCTGCGCGAACAAATTGATCAGCCGGAAATCTACAATAAAAAATTGGGTTTTTAGCAATTTTGAAAGACTGAACAAAACTAAGCAGTGAGACTGAGGGGGCCCAACAGCCCCAACACTGCTAAAATCTGAGGAACAATTCCTCAAATTTGCTTTTATGTTTATGATAAAGCCTTATATATGATAAATGTATGCCTCCCCCAAAGAAGGTGAAGACCTTTAAAGCTTTGCTTTCTGAAGACTTGCTTTAATAGCAAGTCTTCAGAAAGCGGTGCTTAGGGGTGCTAGGGGTGCTTTTCAAACTAAAACATTGGCAACCTACAAACAGAGTACAGAATGAAAAAGAAACTTAACAGAAAACTTTAATTTCATAGTAAAATTATGTAAAACAAAAGGAAAAAAATTCTGTTCTAACTTGTAGTGAATTTCCTTTTGGACAATTACTGAATGGTATGCAAGTTTACTCCTTTTTTAACAGTAACACAGTAGTAACACTAAAAACTTTTAAACAAACTTATTTACACCCCTCGTTGGACTGCATAGCTTGTTTGTGTCTTTTCTACAACTTATATTAGTATGCACATATATGTCTGTATGTATGTATGTAGGACTATCTATGTAAATTATGGAGATAGGTATTTATGTGTGTGTGTTGCTGTGATGTATGCATGTAAGAATAAATAATGTACCATCTAGTCCATAATGTATCCTTTCAAAATGCACCTTCCTCTCAATCAATCGAGCAGTTTCATAGCTGATTAACAAATTTCTCATTGTTCTTTCCTTTCTACCATATGTGCACGAACTAAGATCAACGTATTAACCTCCATTCCGCTAATAATTCGATATTTCAACAAGGTTCCAATTTTAATATGCATCACTAATTGACAGCGTACTCTACTGTCCCTTTGGGATGGATTTGGTTTCATAGTGCTCAATGTTGTCATGGACTACAATACACTCTAATTGAATTTCGTATGTATGTATATATGTTTATACGTAAGTACGTGCGTGCGTGCATATCAACATACATACGAAATAGATTAGTATATATTTATGTACATAGGTGGAAGTGAGTTTACAAATTAGAATCTCAGGTAAATACAACATGGTCTTGTGGAGAGGTGGGGAGGATAGGCAACCATTGTGAAAATTAAAACAATAATTATGAAAACTCGTTAACAAACACAATTTACATAAGCAAATTGAATGAGCTATAAAAATTTATTTTCTAGTGATTATGTGAAACTGATCCTTGTTAGAATCTTCTTAGATACCTCCTAAAATCTAAATTAATTAAAATTACCGATGAAAAGTGAGTCCTCTATCGCCGACTCTATCCCTCCTTTCAATACAACCGAGGACCGAACAAGTCGGCATCCTCTTTACTCAATTTGAATTAGAATTAATAACAGAAGTGTTTTACTTTGACTAATGTTATTGTTATTCTTATAATTCTGGCTAAACAATATGGCCGCCAACTGATCAATCACATAGGCTTCATAAACATTGCGCAGTGGTTAACAACAACAACAATAATAACACACATTATAGTGAAATGATCAACTATGTTGATATCTATCACTTTTAATACCACATGTTTAAATCCGTTAGGCGATTTAGTCTATTTTCCGTGTAGCCAGTCCAGTGAATGTCCGAGATTTTACTCTCAGATCAGCGCGGCTGAGATTCGAACCCATGAGAGTTCGATTCACCTCTGGGTGAATACGCTTAAAGTGCTACTGTTGTCCATGACAACACTGAGCACTATGGAACCAAATCAAAGCCGATGAGCAGAGTGAGGGGTCCATAAACGGTGCGAGTCAAAACCTTGTATTAGAGGCGAATTGAACCCTCGTGGGTTCGAATCCCATCCGCGCTGATCTGAGAGTAAAATCTCGGGCATTCACTGGACTGGATACACGGAAAATGGACAAAATTGCGTAACGGATTTAACATGTGGTATTAAATAAAAGTGATAGATATCAACGTAGTTGATCATTTCACTATAATGTGGGTTATTATTATTATTATTATTATTATTATTATTATTATTATTATTATTATTACTATAGTCAGTCCAAGGAAGGGTACTAGCGGAATGGAGGTTTAAGTGTTGGTCTCAGTTCGTGGGCGTTTGGTGGATAGGAAAAGTCACAGAAAAAGTTTCTCAGTGTTTGGTTACGATGTAACCCAAACTAAAATTTTGGAATAAGAAGATTAATGGGAGTAGCCCTTAGAGAAATAATAAAACAAGAGTAAGTATTGCGCAATAATTTCGAAGTAGCACTGTCATTAAACTAGACCACCGGAACCATAGCAGCCAGTATTAATGGTAGTTTTCTGTTCGGTTTACATTACCAACTTTCTTAGATATTAGTACCTCTTTTGGCTAAAATTTATGCTTTCGCAGACATATTCAGTCATGAGTTAATTATTTGAGTAGTTATGCTCTTTTTCTCACTGTGGTCATGGAAATCAGTAGCACTCTAATTCTGATATTGAAAGATTTTTATAAGTAACATTTTCTGGTAAAGTAGGAGTCTAAATGTTATTTCAGATTTCCCAGAGTTCCTATAACTAAACTAGTTTTTAAAGATTGGTTTTACCCACATATAACCACGTTTAACCGTTATATAAAAACCTGCGCTCAAGCATTAAATGACGACCTAACTTGATACCGTCATTAACCTTAAATATCTCCAAGCTCTACTCTAAATTAATATTATTTTCAAAACAATAATTATCCTATTTCAGCCATTACAAATATCTAAATAAGACAATTTTTGGGCAAAAGAACAACTGCAGTATTGAAAAATGTCGCGATTGGATACCGTCGACAATTAATTGCATCATGACTGGCAATTTGCATAATAAAGTAAACTGTGACAGTCACAATTGTTGGAAGTTCTTGTATCATGATTAAAAATATTTATTTAAAAAAAATTTCACTCTAATTAAATTCAAACCATAATAACACTAAAAATTTATTTAGCAAATAAAATAATATTTTATAATATTATGATTACAATAATAATAATATTATGATCATAATTATCATAATTATTATATTATGATTATTATTTTATAATATTATTAACATTTTCTTAATTAAATAGAATATAGTTTATTGCTACTGAAATTCAAATTCAAATTTTTCGAAAATGTAGGGGATAGATTCAAATAGTAGGCTGAGCGGCTTCGCAGCCAATAGCACGTTTAGTATAGGACATTGTCTCTAGTGTATATTTACTCTACGGAGTAGCCAGTGGGAGTAGTTTACGGGCCCATATTAGATACCAGGAGACCTGCAAATACACTTACAAGTAAAAGTAGCTGGAATTCGAACTCTCGATGTTTCAATGCATTTCATGATCTGTCATTTGAAACTTCATGACGTTACCCCTACGTATGCTATTAAGACATTCATTAAGGGGGAAAGTGAAAAAATCTGAACGTTCCCACACTATCAATTCCCACTTAAACACAAACTTTATAACCACTGCATTAAAAGTTTTATCAATCATTTAAATCATAAATAAATAATAATAAATAAATAATAAAGGTTTAACGTCCGTTTCCTCATTCAGGGATGATGTCCCCAACGGACATCAGGGATGTCCCAACAGCACACATGACTACAGATCAGTTCACCCAGACCAATCTGCAAAAGAAATGTGCTGAGGAGAAGTAAGATCCTAAACGAACGCCAGTCCGGTGATCAAAAAACGGTCAGGGTAGATTGCTACTATGTCCATGTTGGGGAAAGGTAAATCAGACCCAATGCTTAATTCATTAAATGTACTGATCGACATACTGACTGAGGCTGTACTGACGTTAAAAACCAAGCCCATATAAATATTTTCTACATAATAGATAAGCTGCAATCTGCATGTGTCGTAGAAGGCGACTAAAACACTAAGATCGATATCGACGTCAGATAGGGCTAGGGCATTCGATTGGTAAGCGCCTATAGCTCCAGAAATTTCAACAAAATTTAAACGAATGGAAGTCTCAAATATGGGATTGGCTGGCGGTGTAGTGTAAGACAGAGCGGATTTGAGACAGTCTATTTGTATCCCGACCCTGGTTAAACTGGGATTGGAGGTAGTATAATGATGATGATGATGAATATATTAGCCTCGATAAGGTTTGTATTTTAGGAGTAAAAGCAATGTATACAGGATGAGTAAAAAAAAGATAACACCTGCAAAAAGTTTGAATATCTCAGGAAATTGTTAATATTTTCAAATCAAAATTTTACCAATTACCAAAGGACTAATGTTTGATGGGATGGCCAATTTTAATCAATAGATTGGCCAGTTATGCAAGTTTCAGCAGAGCAACCCCCCATTTTTTACCTAAAAATGGCGTTTGCTACAACGGTAAGGGCAAATTGCACTTCATTGGCGAGAAGGAAAAGGTGAACCCTCAGTATTACGTCAATACTTTACTTTCCAAGCTGTTTGATGATTGCAATGCTCTTCAACCACATGGTTTCATCTTTCAGCGGGATTATGCTCCGGCTCATGCATCTCATCTCGTTATGCACAGGAATGGATCAGCGAGAGAAACCCGGATTTCCTCATGAAGAGTGAATGGCCTCCAAACTGTCCCGATCACAATCCTCTGGATTACCATGTCTGGGGAACCATGCTGCATCTCTATCAGAAACACCAGTCCTAAAAATAAGGCAGAACTGCAGGAAGTGCTACCTACCATCAATTTGGGAGAGACTGCCCCAACTGGAATCAACAAGGCTGTCCTAGCGTTCCGAAAGTTGCTGCAGTCCTGAAAAGCAACTGGAGAAAAGCATATCGAATAGTCAGCAATGCTAGCAGATACAACTGGTTCTTTCTGAACCACCATAACGACCCTTTTCAGAGATAAAATACAAATAAAATAAAATGGAATTTTTATTTACAGTACGTTAAAAAATGGGGGGTTGCTCTGCTGAAACTTTCATAATTGGTCAATCTATGTACCAAAATTGATGAAAATTGGCCACCCCATCAGAAATTAGTCCTTCAGTATTTGGTAAAAGTTTGATTTGAAAATATTAACAATAGCCTGAGATATTCAAACGTTTTGCAGGTGTTATCTTTTTTTTACTCACCCTGTATTTCGTGGATCATCTGTATATTGCGTTTTCCTCGCTGAGCTACAGTAACTCGGCACATTGGAGATACTGAACTGAGTTAAACTGGCTATGAAAGTGAAATAAAGAAGGCGAAAAGTTCAAATGCCACCATGAGCCGCTTTTATTTTTCGATGAATTACCGTATAATATGACTGTTAATTAAAACACGATTGAACTCGGGGAAAATTTGTAATAATAATAATAATAATAACAATTAGAGTGCTACAGTCATCAATGACAACATTGAGACAAAATCAAGCCGACGAGCAAAAAAGAAGGTCCAAAAACGGTGCAAATTCCAAAATCCAGAAATTCAGTCCAAAGTACTTCAGGATACATTAATAAGTATAAATTCTGTAGGCTCTAATGTAATGTTACTGAGATATTACATAGTTAAGTAATATTTATGGTCTATGGACTTTGATAAAATTTAAAACGTCGAAATCACACTCCTATATAATGTACTATTTTCGTAACGGCGCGAAACGAATAAATGCTAAATTGTCGACTTATAGTGAAATCATTAATAATTCATTACTGGAAAACGTTAACTAATTGTAGTTCACAGATAAACGTAGAGTGAGGATAAATATTGACAACATTTCTTTAGCTTTCTCTCTCTCTCTCTCTCTCTCAGTGCGCTGCCTACTGGCAGGTCCATGGTAAATAAGGCCTTCAATCTTTTCTGTCTTCGGCTTTACTATTCATTTCCACATATGAGTGGGTCTTTAAATCTTCTAACATACCTAATCTCGGCCTGCCCCTGCTTTATGAGTGCTAAATTTGTGGAATTCCTTAAGAATTGGTTGGTTAATAGAAATTGGATTAGAAAGTTTATTAGAATATTATTAATAAGGTTATAGCTTATTAGTCTATAGCAAAAGAGGCTTTTAGTTATGATGCGATAATTTGAATATTTTACAATACAATGAAATATAGTTTATTATAGGGGCATACCGGATTTGATTTTTTCAAATACGACTGAACCGGAACTGGATTTCAAACAAATCCAACTGGAAGCGGATTCGGATTTGACTGAGTTATAATTGTATATTAAAAACTATATATGTCATGGTCCAAGAAGTCATTAACTGCCTCAATTAAGTAATCATTGAATCATTAATTAAGTTATCAATATATACTCTTTCAAAGCATCACCATTACGACATCAACTAGGTTATTAGTGTATCGTAATCAAATAATCATCTTGAAATGTCAATTTATTACTTTTTAATTAAAAATGGGAAACCACCTCAGAAGCTATACTTTTCCCGAGCTATATAGGCTATATTAGGTATGAATAAGTCATAGACTTTGTAAAGGGATTAACTTGTTAATCTAAGGAGTGCTCTTATGGAGCAAGAAAACAGACTTTGAGTATGAATACGTACCTTGAACCTACCACTTGGCAGTGTACTGAAGAAGAAGAGATATTAAAAATGATTGCCAAATCCGGTAACAAATCTGGTGGGATTTGGCAATATCTGCCAGAACCGGAACCGGATTTGGTAAAGGTGCCGGTATCCAGTCAAACCGGAACCTGAAATTGGTACACCCCTAACTAGTTTATTATAAAAATAAATGGTTTAAGCTCTTTCAGAATTAGGAAGTTTGTTTGGATAATAATACACTTGACATGAAGGCCTTCAGGTAACATTTGCTCTGAGGTGTTGAACAATAAAGTGCATATCTAACTAGCAATTTTTAACTTAAACATTACATGTTATTGTGGAGTGCTGACATACAAATGTTTTGTAATTGTTTTGGACTTGTAAATTAAGTTAATGCAATAATAAGTTTGCAATAATTATAATTGATTAGTAGTCTACTAATAGGTAAAACAATTTAAAAGTTAGTACATATCTGTAACACTAATAAACCAATTAAGACCTAGGAGGGTTGGTAGAATCCTGTTTCAATAAAAAGAAATAAAGACAATGTAATTGTAGTGGTTAAGTGTATTTCATGACACAATTTTCTTCACAGTTGTTTCAACATAGTCTGTTGCTCACTCAAAATTCAAAATAATTAATTTTACAGAGATTACTCGAGCGATCATGTAACTATGATAGAAAAGGATGCTCGTTTTTAGATGCAAAAAGAAGCGTGTCATTTGACAGGAAACAAGAACAAAGTAGGAACAAAATACATTAGTATCAATAACAAATGTGTAACTAAAGACAAAAATAAACGATGTAACAAAAAGTTGGAGAGAATATGTGGAGGATTTGTGTGACTAAAATACTAAAAGGCTAACTGCAGACATAAATTAATGTAAAAATTGGTGATAGAAGATCATCAAAGAATGCCTGATATAATGAAAGAAGAAATTATACAGTCTTTACAGATATGAAGAATTAAAAAGCATCAGGAATTGATGATGTTCTAGCAGAATTCCTAAAAGTATTTGAAGAAACACTACAAGGACTAGTGAATACCAGTATATGGCCTGAGGATTTTATCCCTATTCCTGACAGAGAAATGCTGTGGATTGTTTTGACTACAGAGCAGTGAGTTTAATATCGCATGCGTCAAGAGTCTTAAATTAAGAATAATAAATGAACACATTCAATCAAACGCAGAAATGGTATTACGTAAATCGCAGTTTTAATTTAGAAAAGGATCAATAGCAAGAAAAACTATAGAGGTCATTTGCATCATATGTGTATGAAACTTAGAGAAGCAAATGAGTTTTTATATGCTCTGTGGATTTTTGAGAAATTGGAGTGGACTTAAGCAAAAGGAAGCTTAATTAAGAATCTTTACATGAATCAAGAGGCAATTATCAAAGTTCAACAGGTGTTATAGAGTAAACTTATGATAGATGTAAGATTTTCAAATGATCATTGTATGATTGTTAGCGTGAAGCGGGTACTGCTTTAAAGTATGGAATGAAAATTAATATCTCAAAAACCAAATTGATGAAATTGTCTAGAAAAGGAGGATAAAATATAGGACACACGATTACAAAAATATGGAACAAAAATTAAATGGAGGCAAAAATAACTAGCAAAACAAAAATTAAATGGAGTTCTGAAGCAATGGAGACGTTCAGTAAGAGGAATGAGCTACTAACGAAAAGTTTGAAGAAATCCATGAAGATAATGATTGTAAAGACTGTAATGTGGACCACGTTACCATATGGCTGTGAAACATGGACTTAAGAAATGAAGATATTGAGAAACTGGAATCATTAGTAGTGTCGCTGTGGAGAAGAATGGAGAGGATCATAAGGACTGACAAAATTACAAATTAAGAAGTCATACATAGGGTTGACATAGACAATTGATAAATACCATATGGAATAGAAAGAAGACTGGATGGGTCATGTCATGAGAGAGAATGGTTTACTAAAGAGAGTAATTGAAGGAAAAATGAAAGGAACAAAAGGTTAGAGGAGGACCAAGACTTTGGATGCTGGATTATTTAATAACTAATTCATATATTGATATGAAGAGAAGAGCAGAAGATAGAAATATGTGAAGGAGTTATATGCCATGGACCTGCTAATAGGCAGTGCACTAAATGAGAGAGAGTAAGAGAGAGTATGATGTGAATTTCAATAAATGTATTGAATTTTTAGCAGTAACATATATGTAGATATCATTTTCCATTGAGGGACGAACAAAGTATGTAGACGTATATAATTTATTGTAAGAGGATTCTTGAAACTAATACATTGTAATCTACAAATTCATTTCCTTAGCAAAATTAAATAAATCAATATGATTACATTTGAAATTCATTAGAGTTATCTGCAGATATTTACTTACAAAGCTTAGGCTACAATGTCATTGATATATTCATAAGCTAACCTAACTTAACTTTTGCCTAACTGTAATGTTTACTAATCCGGAATCCATTATTATATCATCATCACCAGATATTTAACCTTCAAAGCTTAGGCTACCATGTCATATCCCTAAATTAACTTAACTTTTGCCTAACTACAATATATACTAATCCTGAACTCAGCTGCTTTCCAGCTTTTAAATTTTGTGGTGCACAGACAACTGAGAGGTTTAACGATGTTTAAGAAGCAAATAATCTTTATTTTTCTCAGTTGTGGTCTTTTCTATTTCAATAGAACATTGAAAGACTGATTAAGAGCATTGTGAGTTTGCATGCATTAATTATAGGAAGCATTTGAATACACCCTAAAAAGTTAAAACCTACATGGCACTATTGGGTCAGCACTAATGTAACCTTAGTCACTTATTTATAAATAATTTGCATGAAATTACAACAATTCTTATTACCTTAGCCTAAGCATAATCCTAATGCTACAATATCAAGGGAATCCTTAAATAATGACAACTGTTGAAATGAATGACAGGAGCTAGACTTCACTTAAATTTTGTGATTAGTGTGGCCTCTTCAAATTACCAATAAATTACACCATTCCTTCAACAATAATATAGAGTATCTGAACTTATGTAACATGCTAGCAATCTAGACCAGGGCTCTACCCATTAGCAACTATGTAATTAAGCACAAGCAAAAGATAATATAATAAAATAGCTAGTACAAATAGTTAATTTGTGCTTATGAAAATAAAATTTTTGTAAAACTTTTGTGTAAATAAATTGAAAATAATTTGTTATAATATCTACTTTAATACCAGCACCTTTATTCTGCAGATCTAGTTTATATAACTTGAGGATATTTGTAATGAAAAAAATTACAAGAACTAGACTTAGCATAAAATTTGATGATTAGTGTACCCTCTTGAAAGTAGCATTGAAGTGCTTCATTCCTTCAACTATGTTTCACAGTATCTGAATTCACCAAAAATGTTAGAAATTTAAAGCATTGCTTATCACACAACTCTGAAATAGCTATGTTATTTATATATGTAATCAAGGGGAAACACAAAATGATAAACATTATAATAAATGTAGTTAATTCCTGTTTACAATTTGAAATTGATCACCTACCATTGTTTCGATGAATTAGACGTATATTAATGGTCATAAATAATAGCTCCCTTAGATAATGTGTTTGCAGAATATACACTGAGTATAGCTAATGTAATTTACTTAAGATATTAGTATCAAAAATTTGCATCAGTGTTCATTTAAGCTGCTACATCATTGCGGAAAGTGTAGAATATAAAAATTTATGTGTGTATATAAAAATAATATTTAATAAAAAATAACTGTAGGCCTACTTTTAAAAGTAGGCTATATTTTATTGATGAGGTATAGAAAAATTAAAACGAAAAATCTCTTCATTAACTAAAATATTTTTTAGAACAGCTGTAACAGATTTGCATCACTTTTTACTTGTAAAGTAATGGTCATAAATAGTAGCAGCTGTGTTGCTTCAGAAACTTATAGAATCATTAATGAATATTTAATATAATAAAATAAAATATATTTCTACCTTCTTAGAATTAGCATAGATACTTAATTTTAACATGTCATCATTATATTAGAAAGTAGAAATTATTTTAGAAATTAGAAAGTGGGATATCTAAATATATTTACATCTAAAATAACTACACTAGTAGGCCTATAAGTATGTTTTTTGGAGACCCAAGTAAAAGGTGCATTGACTACAAAATGAAATATACCTTAAATAATTTCCCTTATGTTGATTTAAACTGCTTGGTGATTATAGCCCTACCTGTATTTTTATTGGAATAAAGACCTTTTTGTATATAGATTTGCATGCAGCTTTTGAGGGTTTTATGCACTTCTATCATCATCATCATCATCATCATCATCATCATCATCTTCCTTTGAATACCAGTTTAACTAGGATTGGTATAAACTTTTCCACTTGTTTTAGACAATTATGAGCAAATTCTGGAGTGTAGGTGCTCACCAACCGAATGTTAGTAGTTTGTCGCCTTTTACGGAAAGTGCAGTCCATGGTTGGTTTATTTTTCATTCAGCAACATGGACATAACGCAGGTTTTATAACTTCTGCGATAAAAAAAGATCTTTGAAAAATTCCTATTTTGTTGCCGAAGATGTCGTGTCTTAAAAAAACTGAATGAATTGTTTGTTTAATATAACTTTAGATCTATTGAAGTTCCAAATGCTAATTTATCATTTTTGCAAGAATCTATTTGAAAAATGTGGCATTATTGAAAAGTTTATGTGATTAATGTATTTATTTCAGAATTGCAGACCAAACTGGGATTGTCATGACATGTATTTAAGCAGATATAATGTCTAATATGTTGTGACACTGTAAATGATCTAGAAGTTACTAATAAAACAAAATGCCACCTCTAAAAAGGCGAATGAGTGCTTCTTGCTGCAAATCTCGACAGACCTCATATAAATTTATGAAGGAAGACTCGACAAATAAGAGGCAGTCCCACAAGAAGCACTCTTCTAAGGGTGATGACAAGGATCAGGATGACTCCTGTGAAGAATCAGAATTTGTTGAAAATAATAAATATCAATCTACTCCAATTTTGGAGAAAACCTTTCCCGGTATGATATGGGATGTTGGATTTGTTGGTCAGGACAGCGTGTTCGTTTGCCATGGAGAAGGTGTTGACATATGTGATGCTAATCTGGAGAGAATGGTACATATAGAAATGAATTTACCAGGGGGAGCGTTAGGGTTATCCAATGGCAATTTGATTGCTATTGACAGGAATTCTGATAGTGTAAAAATGTATACCCCAGCGGGTTCTTTGATTCGATCATTTTCTGCTGGAAGCAGTCCTCTTGCTGTGACGGTAGATTGCGAAGAGCAGCAAATCTTTGTTACAGACATTCGCGATAAATGTGTGCACAAATATAGTCTCTCCAGTGGACATCTTGAGGGAACAATTGGTAACAGCTCTAACGAAAATTTTAAATTTCAGTGGCCACTCTACATTACTTCCAATGAGAATGATGAAATTATTGTGTCTGATACAATAAAAAAGCAACTGGTGTCTTTTAATAGTAATGGTGACTTTCTAGCTTCTACCTGCCTTCAAACTTCTGATGATAGCAGGCGAATGGTTCAGCCGCATGGGTTAGCATTTATGAAAAATGTTGGTCTAATGGTGGTCGACACTTCAGTTGACTCGGTGGAGCTGTTTGATACGTCTGGTCAAGTTCATATACAGACTCTCATTAACTACGTACGAGATGGGTATAAACCTAAGGTTGTTGGTGCCAATTGTGACGGTCGCTTCGTTGTCGGAGGCTCTGGTGGTCTAGTGAAGTTGTACTCACTGAATTCAAATGATTTGTACAGACCGTACCAGAAATCAAAGAATGAACAGAAAGTTCAGAGGGAGCGATCATTAAAGGAGAAGCTGAAAACTGACAAAGAATTTGATACCAATTGGGAAAAATGTAAAGTGAAAACGGCAAGAAAGCGGCCGCGATCGAATAATCGACTTGTTCATGTAGGAAACAATAGTACAAATGTAGAAACTGTCGAACTAAGCAAGATGGAAAATGTTCTTGAAGTGGACACATCGTCAGTAGTAACTGTAGCCAACAATCTAATCAAATCTCAACCTGATGAACCATCTATATATAAAAATGATATCGAGGCAGAATTTAAGTTCCGAAATGATGACTGTATCGTTATTGATGATGATGATAATGATGATGAAGGTGATTTCGACGAGGGTAATGTTAACAAATCTGAGCACAACGCTTGTGAAGAGTCCTCGAGTAGCTCTTCTAGGTGTATCGATCCTGCATATCATAAACATTTTTCAGAAACGGATTGTAATAACTCTGAAATTGGAGATGGAATTGTTATTTCCAATGTTTCAAGTATTAAAGAAGTTTATAATGCTTCTGATCATATTCACGACGACAATGTTATAATGCTGGACTAACAGACTTCTAGAAAACGCTTAAGACATGTCAGTTATCATATTAATTAATATACGTTACACGGGTAACTGTTTTTCTATGTTTTTTTTAAACGAAAGATTCAGTGTCATTTTCACTAAAAATTAATGTTAGGGACGTCTGTGCGACACACGTCATTTCAAGCTTAATTCATCGAGTATAATGTATAAATTCTTCTTGAAGAAAGATTTAAGTTTTAAATCAATTTGTGGGCATTGCGTTGTATTAACATAATTTATATAAGATCTATTTCCGTATTAGATTTCTTTTGTTGTTATTATTGAAGTTTTCGTGACAGGCGATACTGAAATGACTGATATGAAATTGCTTTGTGGATCTCTGCTCTTTTTATTTGGTGTGTCAATATTCTTTTAGCATATGCGAGAATTTGCAACTTCTGACAAAATTCTGTAGTTGAAGTCAATCTGGAGCATAGCAGCTTTAAGCTACTATATTCCGTATATTGTGCATAATATTTACAAAATATCTTAAATCTATATTTTCCTGATTGTATCCATTTTACTAATGTCCATTATCATTTAATTTCAAAAGTGAAGTTTAAGAATTCATTTATCATTCAATGACCTCTTGAGGTTTTTTCTCTTCATCAACGGGGTAATGAAACTTATAGGTTTTGTGATTTTGTTATTTGCTTGTATGCTATTTCAAAATAGTGTCTCAATATATATCTAGGCAAGTTACAGCCGTAAATGTAGGGTTAGGCCTACATTTTACTATTAGACCTAATTAGGTTTGTTTATATTCCTATTGTGCGTTATTTTTAGTAGCTACTCACAGAAATATGTAATTGTTACTGTGTATGTATTTGTAGGCCTACCTAGTGTTTAGAATGTGTATCTGTATTTGACTGTATAGAATTATAGCCTATGTTTAATTAAGTTTAATGTGTCATTCTATTATTGTACTGAAGAGGAATCTGATAATTATACAAGTTGCGTGATGACATTGCAGTTCTTTTCCACATTCAAAGATGCGCTATTTTTGATCGATTGACTGGTCCTCTTCCACTAAATTGTCTTCAGTGTAGATTATTTAAATTATCCTTTTTTGATTTAATTTTTGATTTCAGGTTTAGGGTATACATGTGATTAAACAGTTTAGTTCGCCAATTCTACATATCTTCCTACCGATTGGATGACCGAACGGATAGCATGCTTACCTTAGAAGAGGAAGGCTGTCGGTTCGAATCCCAACCAGATCGTCTCTATCAGTGTCCCTTGTTATGTGGAAACAGACGTTAAACTTAGCTTTGCGGCCTTACTCTGTAGGCCTATTAAACCTATTAATAACGAATGTATTGTGTTAGCTGGGCAAGTGGCCCTATTAGTTGTGCGACTTTCAGGCACGAGTCTCGAGAGTAGGTTCATGAAATAGAGGGGTTAATTGGGGGAGGGCTTGATTCTAGCCCCTTTATATTTATATGGACTAGTGGTTAATAGTTGGGGGTGCTGAGTACCGATTTAGGGTTCTTAGTCCCCCCCCCCCTTCTAGTATCGTCCCTGTCGGTTTTAGATTTACGTCGATCCCTGGACCGTGGGAATTGTGAGCTAGTGGAACTCACAATTTTCGGGCTCCTTACATAATATAGGCCTACATGGAACCTTGTATATATAGGCCTAATATTGGTCCAGAGCGGAGAAACGCACTTTAGAAAGACGAAAGCTAATGGAACTGAGTTAATGTCGCTTTAAGTTCTTTTCTTGACTTCCATTGTCTTACATTTAATTCTATGATTCAACTTTATTTTTTGAAGGCTACACTTCGTGTCGACTAATCGACGTTTAAGTCGGCTTAGCTTTTATGGACTTGAATAATTTTATGGACAAGAATAATAAATATATTGTTAATGAGTAATTTATATAAACCCTAAATGAACACTATCAAAGTAGTACTGAGTTCATTAGTGGCATATTAGGCTAAGTCAGGTCATCGGAATGCCGGCCCATTTTATAAGTACGCGACTTTATGCTTTTATAGATCTCACGTGCCTATAGATAATTATTAGTTACAGGCCTATAACTTTAATTTATATGAATAAATAGGCCTATTTGATTTGATGGAACTACATGCTACGCTAATATATTGACAGTAGCCTAATCATAGTCAGTTTTCCGTGTAGGCCTAATCAACCAGTCCTGTTAATGCCCGAGATTTTATTTTCAGTTCAGAGTGGCCGGAAATGGAACTCACAAGAGTTCAATTCACCTAATAATTAATAATTATGATTTATCATAAGAAATTATAAGATTACCAGAAAACACGTGTACACCAATAAGGAAAGCTCTTAAACATAGGCCTAGATTAACAAGTAATAAATTAAAGATAGGTATGGGAAATAAGCAGAATATAATAAGACAATATAATAAAGATTTAAGTTTAATAAAACCCAAATTTAATCTTGCGGGTGGTGATGTATATGATCTCTCCATGACTCGTGATTGGTGGAGGAGGATGTTTGTAAAAGAGTATTCTAGTGTTCACAAAGAGAAGCCATAGAGTTGATATTTAATAATAAGCGTTAGCTGATATCTCTAACCATTGCGCTATTGAATATTGAACCGCCTTCTTTTTCGCCTATTTCATAACAGTTCGTAAAGTTTCATTAAAATTTTCTTAATCAATAAATTGTTTACCCGTATTGTGTCCGGGTTGCGGCATAATAGACGAACGGTGGAATGCACTTATCGTAATAGGCGACAAAGCACTACGATCCAGACTAACATCAGAAAGGGCATTCGGTTGGTGACTCCAGATGTTGCTACAACATTTTATGATCCCGACCTAAATAAACTGTGATTCAAGGAAAGATGATCGATAATGATGAGGAGGAATATTTTCCCCTTAATAAAATTTGTTTAACTGTACTTTTTATCAACTGCATGACTGTTTGCCCGTGTCACCGTGACACGGATACTGATGCACTAGATATTACAATCATAACACTTATCTGGGCACAGATACAGATTTATCTATTTACTCGCCAGATGGTGTCGTGTTCAATTCTCATTTCGACTGATTCGCCAGATGAAACAGTATTAAATGTGGATATTGAGAAGATTGGAAAGGATTAGCTAGACTGTGACTTGGACCCAAAAGGTACAAATGAAGAAGTTCTAGTTAGAGTTGATAGTGACAGACAGTTGATAAATGCATTAAAGAAATAGGAAGAAGAGCTAGTTAGGGCACATTCTAGGGGGGACGTTTACTAATAGAGGTCGTATAGAAAGCAGAATGAAAGGAAAGATAAGATAGCAGAGGCCTACGCCTTTGTTAGGAATGCTAGATGATTTAAAGATCCACTCATATGCAGTGGTTAAAGTGAGAATTGAGAGCTAGGGCAACGGTCAGAATTTGTCGGGCCCCCCTGTAAGGTATTTACAAATCTTCTAGACTAGGAGTCCTACTATAGCCAGTAGGTTTATGGGTCCAACCCTAGCAGGGGAGAGTACCTCAGAAAAATAAGAACTAATTAGGTGAACCGAATTTCCTCTGTCCCCCCCCCCACTTTAACCACTGTTCATTTGTGGACATGAAGCATGAAGAGGCTAACAGAAGACCCAGAAGAGTGAAGACGTTATATACCGTGGACCTGCCATTTTAATAGGCAGTGCACTATAAGAGAGAGAGAGAGAGAGAGAGAGAGAGAGGTTCTTTCGCCAGATATTACCGTGGAAATTCTCATTGCAGCTGTACTGATAAAAAAAAGCTATAGCTAATGTTAACGTCAGTTTCCTCACTCGAAAGCGATGTCAGTTACGGGCGAGCCCAGGATTTGAACCCCACACATATTGATCCGCGGTCGAATATCCTACCGACATCGCCACCGGCTCCAGCCACATCGCCACCGGCTCCAGCCGGCTCCAGACTGATCGTACTATAGTTGAAAGTTTACATATGCCTGGTTCACAATTGTGCAAACTCGGTTGTAGGCCTACACAATTTCAATGTGTAGTTTGTATGCATAAGTTCTTTTTTGGGGGGCAATTCAAAGAAGACATTTATATAAGGCCTTACCGCTTTGTAGACATTTTCCATGTTGCGACCAGGAGCCAATCACAGCGAATCACAGTTATATTTTGGAATTTTCACCATTTTACCTTCTTTTTACTCACCGGCTTGGATTTGTTTCAATATTGCTCGATGATGCCATGGACAATAGTAAGTGTTGTAATGTTATCACTATCTGTTATTTAAGTAGGCCCATGCATTATACGCTCTCCACAGGTGGTATTAAAAATGATAACATATAGATATTTCGATCCATTCTACATGGAAGAACATTTTCGTAGGCCCTATATTAATTAACGGTTTCCGTAGCACACGAATTTCGCCTTTCCTACTTTCTGCTTCCTATTACTTATCAACTCTTTACACAACCTACCCCACAGCTCATATCTCCGAAAAGAATTTAGACCTACTATAAATTTACTAACTTTTTAAAATGTATAAAATTAAGAATAATTGAACCTTACAACAAGCAAATTCTAAAGCATAAACAGCTATACAGTAATTCGACTTGATTTCGGCAGCATTTGGTTCGGATCTTAGAAATGCGATTAACGGTAAACATGCAGATTAAATTCATAGCTTCAAGGACTGGCTGGCTTGTTTGCTCTGCTTTCATCGTGTGTTTTGTTTGGTGTGAGAACGTTTGATTTGCAATCAATTCGATGCCTGATCGATCAATACATTTCAATTAATGGAATTGCCTACACCATGAATGTATACAGACTATGTTTATTCAGAATAGGTCATATTTTATGAAGTAGGCCTAATTTACGAAGTTCTCCTTAGGATTTGAACCTCAGTTCTGTATATTTTAAGTCCAATCTATAGAGAACTACAGAACTAAATATAATTTATTTTTGGAAAAAAAGGTCGATCAACGTTCGATTTAACCTTCGACTATGACAGAGATTATTATATAAACTTTATATTAGAGATGGGAATTTTATAAATTTCCAGAATTCGGGTTCGGTTCGGTTCGTTGAAAATGAAAGTTCGGTTCGGTTCGGGTTCGGTTCTAACAAGGGTTCGGGTTCAGTTCGGGTTCGGCTTGCTTTCCAACTCGCAAGAGTTCGATTCGAGTTCGAAATGGTTTGGTTTAGATAATGTTGCAATTGTTTAACATTACTTATAATAATCATGGTTATGAAAAACATGCTTAAAATGGTTTATAGTAAATGTGCTTAAAGAAATACATGAAGTCATAATAACTGCCACATTATTCACCTAAGTAAAAATATGACTGAAAAAATGAGAGAAGTGGTATTTATTCCTGTACATTTCTTAAAATATTGTAAGTTGACCAACTAATGTTCATAAAATAGATATTTGCTTAATTGCGGTTTCTGAAATATTCTCCTTGATTATAATCAGCTAATGGAATGCTTCGTCAATTTAAAAATAAATTTAGTCACTTGGCCTATTAGAAGCATTTATAAGCATATAAGTGGAAATGTCTTGGCTAAAATTTGATCCAATATTTCAGATATCTCTTCATGTCCACATATCAGTGGATCTTGAAATCATCTAACATTCCTGATCTTGGTCTGCCTCTGCCTCTTTTCCCTTCCATTCTACCTTCTATGACCTTTTAATAGACTGTTCCCTCTTAGAATGTGTCCTATCTAACTCTTTTTCCTATTTCTTAATACATTTATCAACTGTGTATTTTTGCCAACTCTCTCCAGAACGTCCTCATTTGTAACCTTTTGAGTCCAGCTAATCCTTTCCATACTGCTCCATATCCAAATTTCCAATGCCTGCAGTTTCCTGATGTTTTCTTTCCTTGATGTCTATGTTTCACGTCCATATTATAGCGTGGTCCATACCAAGGTTTTCGGTATCTTTACCTTAGTGTCTCTCTTTAGGCTTTTTGTTAAAAGTTCTTTCCTATTATCGAAGGCTTCTTTTGCATTTGCAATCCTACTATATATTTCAGTCTCACATTTCCCATCATCTGTTATAGTATGACTTAAATATTTGAAAATCCTTACCTGTTCCAATTTCATAACATTTAATATAATATTGATTTCACCTCTATTCTGGGATACTCTCACCACTTTTGTCTCTTTGACGTTAATCTTCATTACATATTTTAATGCCGTATCATTCAGACTATCCACTATCTTCTGTAGGCCCTTCTAGCTTCCCGCTACCATTTCTTTGTATCGCTACCATTTGAAAATTTGTGTCGGAACCAGCCTTACCTGAATACATGCTGCTAGATACTGTAACACATGTAATTGCAAAAACTAATATATATTTGTATTGTTCTTGCTATTTTTATTTAATGTCAGGCTGGGGAAGAAGAAAGGAACTCCAAGAGTTTGGTTCAGTTTGGTTTGGACGAAGTCTGGGTTCGGGTTCGGTTTGGGTTCGATCAGAGTCTGGGTTCGGGTTCGGTTCGGGTTCGGTCAGAGTCTGGGTTCGAGTTCGGTTCGGTTCGGTCAAAATTCTAGATTTAGGGTTCGGTTCGGGTTCGGTTCGATTCCCATCTCTACTTTATATAATAAAGAATCCTAGAACTCCATTCTCTCTGTAACAAAATCATCATCATCATCTTCTTCCATTTAATTCCAGTTTAGCTAGGGTTGGGATGCGAATATAGATATTCTCCATTCCTCTCAATCTCTCCTCTCCTCTCCACTCCTCTCAAAACAATCTTCTACTTCTTCTAGTGCACTGCCTAACGTGTCATGTAACTCTTCCAACCAATTCTATCCTGAGCTTTCCTTCTCATCTCTACATATGAATTTGTTATCAGATCATCCAGAATCCCATGTCTCGGTCTTCCTCTAACTCTTTTCCTTGCATTCTTCGTTCTATTACATCCTTTAGCAAACCACCCCATAATAATATGTCCTATGCAGCTTTTCTTTATATTTCTTTTCACATTAATTTATTTACTCCATACCATAAAATCAGTCAACCCTCCATTTTTTCATTCATGAAATTTTTTAAAGCAATTTCGGGAGCCTAGATGCTCACAAACCGAATGCCCTTTTTTGACGTAGGATTGTATTTTAGTCGCCTTGTACAACACGTGCTAGTCTATTCTTCAAACAACCGGACGCAACACAGAGATTTTTCTAAGTCTCAATGCAACAGAATAAAAAGAATAATCTAGCCTTTAAGGCATGAGCTCTAAATTTGAGTCATATAAATCAGTATCGTCAGTTAAGCCAACCTTCTGTTTATCCATCAGTATAGGATATAGAGTTTAAAACCTATTACAAGGGATTGAATTTGATTCGATACTAAGAATATAGCCTATATGTTGGGACCTATATTTATAAAAACACAACTTGTTAATGTTAAAGTTGATAAAAATATGACTTGATAACGTAACACTTGATAAAAACTTAACTTGCTAACTTTAAAATTGATAAAAACATACCTTCATGATAATGAATTTGATAAAAACATAACTTGTTAAAATTAAAGTTGATAGAAAGATGACTTGGTAAAGCTACACTTGATAAAAACTTAACTTGTAAAAATTTAAGTTATAAAATCACACCTTAATAAAGTTAAATTTGATAAAAACATAACTTGGTAAAGTTAAAGTTGATAAAAACACACCTTCATTATAATAAATTTGATATAAAACATACCTTGATAAAATTAATGTTGATAAAAAGATGTCTTGGAATAATTTAAAGATGGTAAAAAGAGATGACTTGGTAAATTTAAAGTTTATAAAAACTTAATTTGTTACAGTTAAAGTTAACAAAAAGACGACTTGATAAAATTAAAGTTGATAATGACATGACTTGGTAAAGTTAATGTTGATAGAAACACACCCTCAAAATAATAATTTTGATAAAAACTTAACTTGTTAAAGTTAAAGTTGATAAAAATATTACTTGATAAAGTCACCGTTGATAAAAACTTAACTTGTTAAATCTAAAATTGATAAAAACACACCTTCATGATAATAAATTTTATAAAAACATAACTTGTTAATGTTAAAGTTGATAGAAACATTAGTTGGTAAAGTTGCAGTTGACAAAAACACCTTGATAAAATTATGGTTGATAAAGGCACACCTTAGTAAAGTTAAAATTGATAAAACATGACTTGGTAAAGTTACAGTTGATAAAAACACACCTTCATTATTATAAGTTTGATATAATACGCACTCTGTTAAATTTTAAATTGATAAAAACTTAACTTGTTAAAGTTAAAGTTGATAAAAAAGATGACCTGATAAATTTAAAATTGATAAAAACTTCACTTGTTAATGCTAAGGTTGATAAAAAGATGACTTGGTAAAGTTAAAGTTGATAAAAGTGATAATTTGGTAAATTTGAAATTGATAAATCACACCTTGATAAATTTACGGTTGATAGAAACACGCCTTAGTAAAGTTAAAGTTGATAAATACATGACTTGGTAAAGTTAATGTTGATAGAAACACACCTTCAAATTAATAAATTCGATAAATGCATAACTTGTTAATGTTAAAATTGATAAAAACATACCTTCATGATAATAAATTTTATAAAAACATAACTTGCTAATGTTAAAGTTGACAAAAACATGACTTTTTAAATTTCAAGTTTATAAAATCACACCTTGATAAAGTTACAGTTGATAAAAACACACCTTAGTAAAGTTAAAAATTGATATAAGCACGACTTGTTTGAGTTAATGTAGATAGATACACACCATCACAATAATAAATTGGTATAAAACACAGCTTGATAAAGTTAATGTTTATAAAAATACTTAACTAGTCAAAGTTAAGGTTCATAAAAAAGATGACTTGGTAGATTTAAAGTTTATAAAAACTTAATTTGTTAAAATTAAAGTAGATAAAGATGACTTGATAAATGTCAAATTGATAAAAACTCAACTTGCTAGAGTTAAAGTTGAAGAAAAAGATGTCTTGCTAAACTTAAAAGATGATAAAAATAAGATTTGATAAATTTAAAGTTTATAAAAACTTAATTTGTTAAAGTTAATGTTGATAAAAGATGACTTGCTAAAATTGAAAGTTGACAAAAAAATAACTTGATAAATTTAAAGTTGATAAAATCACACCTTGATAAAGTTATGGTTGACAAAAACACACCTTCATGGTAATAAATTTTATAAAAACACAACTTGTTAATGTTGAAGTTGATAGAAACATGACTTGACAAAGTTAATGTTGATAGAAACACACTTACAAAGTTAATGTTGATAGAAACAGACCTTCATAGTAAACATTTAATAATAACTTGATTAGTTATAGCTAAAGTTGATAAAAAAGATGACTTGATAAGTTTAAAATCGATAAAAAGTTAACTTGATAAAGTTAAAGTTTTTAAAAAAGATGACTTGTTAACTTTAAAATTGATAAAAATTTAACTTGTTAAAATTAAATTGGATAAAAAGGATGACATGATAAATTTAAAATTGAGAAAAACTTAACTTGTTATAGTTAAAGTTGATAAAAAAGATGCCTTCATAAATTTAAAGTTGATAATAATATGAGTTGGTAAATTTAAAATTGATAAAAGCTTAACTTGTTATAGTTAAAGTTGATCAAAGAGATGACTTGGTAAAGTTAATGTTGATAGAAACGCACCTTCATAATAACAAAATTGATATAAAACACATCTTAATAAAGTTAATGTTGATAAAAGGAGATGCATTGGCAAACTTAAAGATGATAAAAATATAGCTTGGTAAATTTAGAGTTGAGACATGCACACCTTCATAAGAATAAATTTGATAAAAACTTAAATTGTTAAAATTAAATTTGATAAAGAGATGACTTGGTAAATTTACAGTTGATAAAAAAGATGACTTGATAAATTTAAAAATTGAAAAAATATCACTTGATAAATTTAAAGTTGATTAAAAAAGCACGCCTTCAAAATAATAAATTTTATAAAACATGACATGTTAAACTTAAAATTGGTAGAAACATTACTTTGTAAAGTTAAAATTGATAGAAACATGACTTTGTAAAGTTATAGTTGAAAAATATGCCTTGTCGGAAAAGTGTTACTGTTTATAAACACTTAATGTTAGCACATAAAGCCACTTAACTGAAAAAGTGTTTACAATTTACGAATATCACAACAGCAGATGTGTAGAATGAAACATACAGACACATACAAACAGAGATACATGCAGAGAATCTGTCAAATTATGTAAACAATAACAACAAAGTGCTTACGTAAAAGTGCTGATGTAAACAAAACAAAAGTGTAGACGTAAGAGTGCTGATGTAAACAAAGAAGTTGCTGATGTAAACAAAAAGTGCTAACCTAAAAGTGCTGACCTAAAAGTGCCGGTCAGCATTACTTTAACATATCATTAAAAATATTTTGCAATAATTCTGATTAGTTCTAAAAATATATGTCACAACCCCTGTTAGCATTATTTTTTATACATTATTTAAATATTTTACAATAATTCCGTATACTTCTGAAAATATATGTCATAACCCCTCTCAGCATTAGTTTTAATATTATTATTAAAATATTTTACAATACAATATTTCTAAATATATCTATAAATGTATGCAATGGAACCTCTGTCAGCATTATTTTTTTAAATATATTATTAAAATATTTTACAATAATTCTAAATATATCTATAAATATCTGCAATGAAACCTATGTCAGCATTATTTTTATATATTATTTTAACATTGCACAAAAACTAAGTAAATATTCTGTAAAAGATCACTTACCTGTTTTATTCGTTGAACAAAATCCATAAATTGAGTACATTTTTCTCTAACTTCCTTTGTTAAATAGGACATTTCTAAGCTAGAAATCTACAGAAGCCGATACACACTTCGGAAAGAGATGCTGCTGCTCCATCGAAAGATTTCAAATAAATAACAACTTGCAGAATTTACAGGCATATATTGCTAGCCTACATGTGATTGCCCAATGACCTGTAAAAGTGCTTACAGACATTGCACAATATTCTAGAACATTCTAGGACATTCTCCGCGTCAGGGCACAATCTGGTTTATGTCGAGACTTGTCTAGACAAGCCGCTGCAGAGCCGCCCGGTAGTGCGTCATCATCCCTCACCGCCTCACCCTCCCCCACAGCAGCGCCGCCGCTTACAGCAACGCGCTCGCAACAACGTGACGGCCCGCAGCAGCAACGCGCCACCGCCGCAGCAGCAGCTGCTAGCAGCTGCTAGGCTATAGGCAGCTGCTAGGCTACAGCCTAGCAGCCTAGCAGCCTAGCAGCCTAGCAGCCTAGCAGCCTAGCAGCCTAGCAGCCTAGCAGCCTAGCAGCCTAGCAGCCTAGCAGCCTAGCAGCCTAGCAGCCTAGCAGCCTAGCAGCCTAGTAGCTAGTAGTAGCCTATAGACTAATAGTCTAAACCGTAGCTGGGCAGTCCCAGAATCGGCCTTTATATCTACTCATGTAGTAGGTGTACCTTTGGTACACGGGCTCATTTCATAGGGCTTCATGACCATACATAGGTGATAAGTATCAAAGAACGAAAGAGAAATTATAAGGAGAGACAGAGAGAGAGAGAGAGAGAGAGAGAGAGAGAGAGAGAGAGAGACAGAGAGAGAGAGAGAGACAGAGAGAGAGAGAGACAGAGAGAGAGACAGAGAGAGAGACAGAGAGAGAGACAGAGAGAGAGAGAGAGACAAAGAGAGAGAGAGAGAGAGAGAGAGAGAGAGAGAGAGAGAGAGAGAAAGAAGACAGAGAGAGAGAGAGTAAATAAGCATAGACCTAAACGAGAAATTCAAAAACAAATGCAAGTAAGGAGCTTAGGTTGAATGAGAGGCATTATCACACTGCAATGGCCTGCAGAGCCGTTGTTCTGATGAGACTGTGCTATTTGTTTGAACAGTCACAGAATGTCGCGCGTAGGTGCTTAGCTAGAAATCATCGTCTAGGAATTATTAATTTAAGTAGAAAATTCGTTAAACATAGCTAATTAAAATCTTACGAAGTGAATTAACTTTTACTACAATTGCGTTTTTGTACAGTCTCTTTGCTTTGGATTTTTCCTCCAACTGATCGAGTTATCGAAATGTAACTTAGAAACTTTGAGAAGTGTTTGTGTTTTGTAAGAGTTGACTTTTATCGAAGATGAGACACTCAGATGGATATCGTAGATATGGATGACCCACACCAGGAGTCATTTATCAAAATTAAGGCCATTTATTTGAAATTAGACTACATGTACTATAGGCAGAAGTTAAATTCATAACTGTAAGAAATTCAAAGATTAGCATTGTTTAAAATTGTAACACAAATATTATGGCATACATATTATAGTGAAATGTTCAACTATGTGCATATCTATCACTTTTAGTACCGAATGTTTAAACAGTTAGGCAATTTAGACGATTTTCCGTATAACCAGTCCAGTGAATGTCCGAGATGTTACTCTTAGTTCAGTGCGGATGGGATTCGAACCCACGAGGGTTCTATTCACCTCAGGATCTGTCATTTAAAACTTCAAGACGTTACCCCTACGCTATTAAGACATTCAATTTTAATTAATGTTTTATACTGTAGCTTCTTCAAGGTTATTAAGCTGTTTTCTGCACAGAATTAAAATATTTATCAGAGTAACCAGTTTATTATAATACTAACCTCGACCCGACCACAACTCCACGAACAATAGAATGTTTGTATTCCCTATATACTCGTACAATCATGTTTAAGCTTGTAACAGCAACTATAAATAATAAATAGCAAGAAATAGTCTTTATTTCAACTAGTGACAATCACACATAGGTCTGTAGGACCCAGACGAGGTTTCTTTTTCTATTTTTGGTTGAGTAGATGGTTTGTCGGCAAATTGTTCGACAGCGGATCAGTTCAAATCGGTGATCTTCAATGACATGCTATTTGAGCAGGAAACAGACGTAAACTAGGCATTAGCCACTAGATTGACAAATTTGGATATCTAACATATTTCGTGTTTTTTGAAAGAGTACAGTATACTGTATCCAAATCCATAAAGTAATTTATACCCTACATCGAAGAAACAGTTATACATGTATAATAGCTTTTACTAAGCTTCGTTTTATTGGAATACTTTAACAGAGACGCATGGTTTATGTAGAAATTAATTAAATGATATTTGACAATATACATTAGACGTTGATTTATTTTTCTTATAGATCTATTCCAAATACATTATCATATAATATCCACATTTCTGTACGTAGGTCTTTGTTTTCTTATTAATAATTCTTTTATTGAAATATGCGTATATTGTCATTATTCCTGAACCTATCGTTTATTTGGTTTCTAATTCAGATTATGCGAGTATAAAAACTGCAGCTTAATTTATTGGACGGTCTCTATATTTGGCAGTCAATAATTTTCCGGAGGTACCGTAACTCCAGAATAAGCCAAAACCATGGCTACTATGAGAAATTCCGCAACTGGAGAACTGCGTAAAGAAAAATCAAAGAACAATCTTTCAGAGATTGGAAGGGACTCAGGGAATCCTTATGAAACTGAGTCCAGTGAAACTTCGGCGGATCCTCACAAGCTGAGCACCATCGCTTCCACCTCCAACGAAGATCTGAGTGGATCCGCAGAAGACATCTACAACACACTCTCTGCTGGATCAGACTACGACAGAGAATACATGGGAAGCTTCGATGACGATCCAGAAAGAAGCATCATCAGTGGTGAGGCCAGTGAATTTGAAAATTGCGAGGAACAAGATCTAAGTGAAAACTTTCCTCTGGATCCCAGTGATGATGATCCGAATGATAATTCGGAGTATTCAAAAGGACAGGAAGATTGGCGGGAAGATTCTGGAGACGGAGTGGTGTACAAGGAGAATTTTGATGAGCAAGGAAATCTTGGCGAGATACTTTACGATTCAAATGAGGATGGAGAAGAATTTGAGAAATTTCTGGAAGAAGAGCAGTGGGAAAAGATAACGGATGATGAGAATAATTCGGCAAGTTTGGATGACATCTCGATGGCAGATGAAGAAAACCAGCAAGATTCAGGGGTACAGCTCGCGGCAAGAAATAATTATCCTCTCAACATGAAGGAAGGCAAAGAAAATAATTACAAAGGACCCAGCCAGATCACACCTCTACCTTCATCAGTGGAAATAAAACAAGAAAAGCCAGCGATTAAAGTAACTCCGCCAAATGAAGATGCTAAGACTGAAGATAAGGAGAATACAAGCCTATCTTATGCGGATAGCTTCCGCAAGAAGCTCGCAGATCTTGGAAAGGTTTTCAAGAGTCCTTCAGTAGCATTTAAAGAATCAGTTTCGGTCAATTCTCAAGAAAAAGTTGATATAGCGTCATCAAAATCAAAAGTGAATTTTGCTGCACCTCCCGCTGTAAATAAGGGCATGCCGAGTTTTCATACGGTTAGACCAGAATCATTTGCAAAAACTGCTCCAATATTAACTCCAGTTCGACCGATAACGAGCAATATAAAAATTGGAAGCAAAAGAGTAAAGCACCCAAATCTTAAGGATATCAAAGGAATTGGACTGGACTTGATGGCGGAATTCTTGAAGTCCAGCCAAGTTGACGAGAAATATCAAAACGTTGAGGACATGGAGGTAATATTCAATTGTGAATCAACCATTGGCAACATCAAGGAAAACGGAAAATATAAACCGTCCTTCAGCTGTCAGGTGGTCGGTCTCCAGCCTAGAGGAACGAAGAGCAGAAGCTTTGTGGAGAGCTCGGGAATTGTTCTACGAGACGACACTATGAACTATCCCTACGACAACTCCTACCGCCGAGCAGCCGTCACCGTGGAACTACATCCTCAGTTCGACGTTGTCGATGCGCCCTGGATCTTGGATCAGTGCAGGAGATACAAGCAGATGTTGGAGATGCAGCAGATCATGGATCTGGACAAAGCTCAGCGGAGGACAGTGAGATCTTCGCAGTATTATCCCCAGATTACGAAGGGTAATAAATACGACGTGCTGACTCGAAGGATGGAGTACGGTCGTGCAGAGCCTTACAGTAGTCGACAGAGATACGTGCACAGGTCAAACTACACCGATCCCGTATTCAAGGATCTGTTGACGGGATTTTATGGAGTCGCTTTTTATGGCAGTGGATACTGCAGCACTTACGGAGGTTATCCTCTGTATGGATACAATTACATTGGTCGTCCATACAGCAGTGTGCATGGTTTGTATGACAGCAACATCGTACGCACTGAGGAACACGACACGAGACACACTGGAGGACGCTTAGGTATGTATGGCACGTCCATCACTGAAACGACCACCACTACGACAACTCATGACCGACCTAAAACCGAATACAAAATAACGGTTCCAGCTAAGAAAACAACAACGACAACTTACACAAAACCTGAGCCTGTAAGGCAATATACAGAAATAACCGAGGTTACAACTACCACTACAACTACGGAGGAAGAGGAAAAGAAGAAGAAGAAACAGAAAGAAATCGTTATTCAGCAGCCGAGACGTGAGAAGAGCGAGACGCGGGAAGAAAGGACACAAAGAGAGGCCCAGGAGTGGATGACAACGACAACTGTGACCGAGGAAACTACGCACCATCAAGAAGAACCTCCTAAGAAGGTTCTGGATCAGACAGACACTGCAAAGGTTGTGCGAAGAAAGAAACGTCAGCATCGAAATCCGCATCAAATGATGACGATATGTACGTACGACAGCAAACACGGAGTAAATTCCGACCAAATGTTTCAGGCGTCAACCACCAAGAACGTTATTGTGAAGGAAGCCAAAGAACCAGTGGAGCATGATTTGCTGAGTCACTCAACCTCTGCCACTTTGAACATAAATCCCTCTCCTCAACAAAGAATTAACGTCGTCACCACCACCACCACGACCACAGTCACAGAAGACGAAGAAGAACCGCAGCCAAAAGTTGAGAAGGTCATTCATCGTAGGTTACCGGTCGTGCCTGATATCAGAATAACTGAAGAAACGATCACGACTGATCGTCGAAGTAGACAACCAGCGAGACACGAGTATGAGGAAACAGAGGAAGTGCATCAGACTAACATTCAGAAAGCCTCCTCCTACCCTGAGCTCCACGAGACTCGACAAGTCCACACATCCCAGGAAACGATGCGACGTCTGAGTCCCGTCAACGACGAAGATCTCGGACAGTCATCTGACAGCATTACCTACGTCTTTGTCAACCGAGCGCGAAGTCTGAACTCTGTCTCTCAGGACGACAACACTCAGGTGAATCACCTTCAGAGTTCCATCTCTGTGCAAGACTGGGAAGATCACCAGTTCTCAAGGGTTACTCTGAAGAAGAAGACCTCGGATACTTGTATCCAAACAACTGGATCACTGGAAAATCTCCACTACAAGGAGCAACCTTCAGCCAGTAGAACCCGGCTGTACATTTACGATGATCATCAGAAGTCTGTGCCTAACATCAGATACAAGGTGATAGCTATGGACGGCGAGGAAAAGCGTTCTCAGTCCATGTCTGGCTCGAGACAGCATATAGAAATAATCGATCAGAGAGACCACGAAAGAAGAGATTCAATCAGCCTTGGTATCCCAGACGAAGACACTATCATATCCATTGTGAAAGCTTACATAACGAACAACATGCCGGCAGTTGCTAAGCAGAAACAGGTGGTGAACGGCACTGATACCATTTACTACGGAGGTAATCGAGTCATCGTTATCGACAAGCAAGGAAGCAAGAAGTTCCCGCACAAGAACACTTCACGCACCAATGAGCTGCACATCAACATTCCAGCTCATATGAGCTCCTCCAATCTACGCGATAGACAGATCAGCGAAATTATAGAAAACTATCTGCGCAGCAGAAATCTGGAAAAACAGGAAACGGAAGGGACCGAGAAGGATCATCACTTCCAGGTGTTTTCTCAAGCTCCTGGAGAAGATAACGGTTCTGCTGCTAACGTGTTTGTTATCCACGACAACGGCAAGGAAAGTCTAGCTGCTTCCCAGCACCGGATCAACAACCACGGCGGACTGGTTTATATTAAGGACAGCGATGGAGTTGATCGAGGCTACAGCGTAGGCTATGCTCAGGAGAGCTTCGGAGCGATAAATATCTATATTCACGAGATTCCACGAGGTGAGTCCAAACCAGATTCCGCCCCTTTGTCTCCGAATCCAGTGCGCAATCAGAATGTGACGATTCATCTGAAGCACGATAAGGATGATGTTCCTACTCTAAAGTCTCCCAAGTCTCCGCTCAGTGATAAGACCAACACATTCAACTTTAACATCGTGACGAGCAGAGAGGAACACCAGGAGTCGAAGCAAGCACAAGTCTGGGACGATGAGCTGGAGAGATTGAGGCTGGAGAGACGCAAGATTCTTGGACTGCTGGGAAAGGAAACCAAGACCAGTAAACTACAGGTACAACGCTCTCAATCTTTTTTTATTCCGTATAGTCACATACATCATCATCATCTTCCCTTGAATCCCAGTTCAACTAGGGTCGGGACACGAATAGACTGTCTCAAATCCTCTCTGTCCTACATCATGTCATCAGTCATTCCTCTACTTAAGACTTTTCCGTATAGTTACACACACATGTAATACGCATATGCGGTAGAGTTTTGCATTCTAGTGGTTGGTGTATTTGTAGTTTTCAGTATTTCCTCCTTTTCGCTTCCATGGTTGTTAATCGTTGCCTTTTGTAGGTCCTACTCTCTGTTTCTCTCTCTCTCTCACTCTTTCTCTTCTCTCTCTCTCTCTCTCTCTCTCTCTGTGTGTGTGTGTGTGTGTGTGTTTGTGTGTGTTGTGTGTGTGTGTGTTTTGCTGAAATGAAGGTCTGTAGCATGCAACTATTTCAAAAAATTCTATCCTCAGCTCTCCTTTTCTTCGCTATAGACAAATATGTTTTCAATTCAGCTAACATTTAATAACACGTTCGCATATAATGGTAAATAGGAAAGCCGGTGATGGAATTAGTTTGAAGAGCTACAGGTAAAACATGGCCACTAAAACCAAGTACTTAGTCATTGCCTACTTTCGAAGCCAAATCTGACTATCTAGCGTCAGATATCGGCTTCGATAGAAAGCCAATGACGGGACAAGAAATAGGTAGAAATGGAGAGTATATTGAGACTCTACCATTAGTATTGGCTCAATCTACTAAGCAATTTATTATAGTGTAGATTTATGTTGAAGGACACAGTATTATTTTAATTGCTACTTTTTATATTTAATCTTATATCTCTAATTATGTAGTTTATTTGTAACAGAAAATAAATGCATATTATATTCAAATATTTAAATATTTATTAATTCTGCACTGTAATTCTTCCTTTTAATATAACGATGACAAAAATTCATATGATATATTCTATAGTCCCTTCTGATCTAGGTTTAAAAGTAATGTAGCTTATTGTATTGTATTTAGATTCCATACATATTACACTAAATGTATATATGATGCAATGTATATTTTACTCAATGGATATTTTACTATGCAAAGATTCATTGTATATTTTGCTGTGTAATGATTCAATGTATATTTTACTATGTAAAGATTAAAGGTATATTTTACTATGTAAAGATTCAATGTAAATTTTACTATGTACAGATTAAAGGTATATTTTACTATGTATAGATTCAATGTATATTTTACTATGTAAAGATTCAATGTAAATTTTACTATGTAAAGGTTCAATGAATATTTTACTAACAAACAGAGCTATGGCTCTTTTATGGTAGCCTCTTTCGTATTGTTGTTTGTTTATCTAACTACTTGCACGTTCCTATGTTTGTATAATCTGTGCTGTGGTGAACAAATAAACGATACTAAACGGAAAGGGAAACGGAAAATGTATATTTTGCTATGTAAAGATTCAATGTATATTTTACTGTGTAAAGATTCAATCTGCAGAAGCAAATCTGAATTATTTGAACGGCCAGACCGACTCGCTACTGGAGAGCATTGAACCGGACAACTTCCGTCCAATCCCAATTAGAGTCCCTAACACAGAACCGGACGAGGTGGAATTGGAGCTAAACGTAGCCAAGAAGCGCTACATAACCCAAGGAAGAGAACGCAATGAGCTGGAGGACAAGTTGACGGAACTGGAAAACAGTAAGCTTCGTTCAGCTGCAGCCCGCAGACAGCTGCTCCGGATGAAGTTGGGAGGAAACTATCGCAGCGGAAGCAATCTTGCGCTGGACTCACTTGGAAGGGACGCCATTTCCGTGTTGAACTTTCCTCCTCTGAACACCGGAGGGTTCATCGAGAGAAATAATTATCTAAACACAGGAGGAAGTCTTTCCAGACTCACCTCAAATTCCAGAGAAATCATTCCATCAGTCAAATATTCCACCACATCGAAGAAACCGTGGATGAATCTCAACACGGCTTTATTCAAATCCGCCACAGCTGCTCTTCAGGAAGCCAACAGAAAACCTACCGGGCAGTTCAGTGGTTTAAGACAACCTGCTGGAGCTATACGAAGAGCACCGCTACGATCAATTGGAAACAACAACCCGTATCTCGCTCGCACCACGCGCAGTAGATACTCACTGATGGATTCATCACCCACTGGGTTAGACTACAGTTTCGACAGTCAACTCTCTTCTTCCAACCACAGTCCTTACTTCAATTTCGATGACCTCACGTCGAGTTTCGAGAGACTGAGCATTCCGTTCAGCTTTACTAGTTCCGCTGTTCCAACGTCTCCAGGATCATTCCGCTACAGCCACGAGAAGCTCCACATCCCAAACCTGGATCTGAGCTTCGATGAGACGGGAGGCGGGTCCGTACATCTCGTGACCGGAACCGGAAGTGGCAGGAGGATTCTGACGGATAATCTGTACGCGAATGATTCAGCGGGATTTGATCTGGAGAGACATATGAGAGAGGCCCATAACGTCAGCATCGGCTCCGGGAACTCTCCCAGAAAGTGAGTTTTAAAGCTAAGATTAACGTCAGTCTCCTCACGTGAAAGCGATGACAGTGACGGCGACCCCAGAATTTGAACCCCGCACATACTGATCCGCGGTCGAGTAGCTTACCGACTTCGCCACTGACTCCAGCATTAGATGTATCTGTTGGAGCTAGGAAATTAGGTTTTGTCTTGTTCCCTAAAGCATATCAGCGATTGCTGAGCTAAAAGTGCATTTAACCTACTCTTAATATAGAAGACCTTAAATGGTTTGACTAAATGATTTAATTAGTTAATTACCTTCATCTTCATCGTCATCTTTCCATGAATTGGATTGCTGAGGAATAAACCAACCGTGTTCTGCGCCTGTCATAAAGGCCACAAAGCACTAAGATTCAAATCAACGTCTGTTAGGGCATTCGGTTGGTGAGCGCCTAGACTCCAGAAAGTGCTACAAAATTTTTTAATCCAGACTCTATATAAAGTGGGATTCAAGGAAAGATGATGATGGTGATGAATATTTTTCCTTTAATCACATTTGTTTAGCTTTAACTTTTGTTGATGACGATAAAAAGCTGGTGAAGCCAATGTTGACGTCAGTTTGCTCACTCGAAAGCGATGTCAGTGACTGGCGATCCCAGGATTTGAACCCCGCACATACTGATCCGCGATCGAATAGTGACATACTTACTGACATCGCCTCTGGCTCCACCCAGTGGCAATAATGATAACGATGCTTATGATGATGAAAATGCTGCTGTTGATGATAATGATGCTAATGATGATGATATTGTTGTTGTTGATGATGATGATGATGATGATAACGATTCCGGTGATGATGATGATAACGATTCCGATGATGATGATGATGACGACGATGATGATGATAACGACGATGATGACGATGATGAGTTGTAATAATGACGCAGGTATAGCTCAGCAGAACGATTGAACTCAGTCCAGATGAACCACCGAGACTGTCCCATCTGTAACAGCTCCAGCGTCACTGATCTGTCCAGCATCAAGGCATGAAGAGATCTAGACTTATATTTATGTTTATTACTACGCTTATAGAATTGAAGTTTTATATGACAGACCCTGAGGTGAATTGAACTCTCGCGGTGTCGACTTCTAGCCGCGCTGATTTGATAGTAAAATCTCGGATATTCACTGGACTGGTTTTAAGAAAAATGATCTAAATTACCTAACAGATTCAACGTGAGGTATTAAAATTGATAGCTATCAACATATGTATAGTTGATCATTTCACTATAATGCGCATTAACTTTATTAATAAGACTACTAAACAATAAAATGAGGGTAGGAATGGGAAATAAATACACATTAATTAAACAATGTAATAATGATATACGTCAATTAGATACCAAATCCAACCATACACAGGGAGATGTTTATGACTTTGCACAGGATCGTGATAGGTGGAGGCAGAGGGTTGAGGAGGCTGCTCTGGTGTCCACCGAGTGACGTTGCTCAGAGTTCAGTAGTAATAGGCCTAGTTATTAATAAGAATTTCATTACCGTAGCACATTTCGATTAGAGCTATTAGTCGGTGAATTTATTGAAACTACTGTTTGAAGTAGAAAGTAGTTGTGCAATGTGCATTAGAGGACATCATAATAATTAGTCGTATTGCAGTTCAAAAATGACGATTATGTCAGTATCAGAAGAAGAAGGCGCAAAATTTAAAATTGTAGCTAATAAATGTTCTTTTAAAAGGCCAATATGTCGTGATCAAAATTTTCGAAATTAAGCCTGGGCCTATATGAGATAAAAGATCTTATAATATCTAAGAGTAGACGTCAATGACGACAATTTTGTTGCTTTTGACTTTATTTAAGACAAAAATTAAAAAATATATATATAATATATGATATATAAACAAATCTAAAGCCTCTTCCATCAACGAATGGAAGAGGTTATAGGGGATTGGCTGATGATATGAAAGGAGTGGAGAAGATCATTCGTGTCCCGACCCTAGTTAAACTGGATTAAAGGGAAGATGATGATGATATATCATCGCGGAATCGCCTAATTACGTGAATACCCTGACATCATCCTTGTATGAGGAAACGGACGTTAAACGGTTAAACCTTTATTATTATTATTTGTATAACAATGTTGTTATGATAAATGAATTTATTCAATGCTATATTTGAAACCTTTTTAATAGCTAAATGTAAAGCATTATTGTAAACCATAAAAAATACATTCATGTACATTTATGTTTATTTTGTTGGCAGGAAAATCAAGATGAAATAAATGATTTCAGACGAGATGGAGACAGATACACAAGGTTTAAGAAAACTCTTCTTTTATTGATTTTGTAATTTAGAGTAAATAATTTCAAATTCAAAGTTTTCACATTTAATTGAAAATTTTAATTGTAATTTTAAATAAATTTATATTGCATGTTAAAAATATAAAAGTGAAGCATTTCTATGTAATTAATTTAATTCTTCCTGCATTTTTTATTTATACCCAGTTTCGAAAATGTAGTAGGCTACAGAAAATAAATCCGATAAAACAATTTCACTAATGTGCTTAAATTTGTCAACCTTTGTATGCCATCCAATTTTACACAATGTGCCTGGAGTCAGAATATTCTTTTAAATAACAGGTGGTGGCGTTATTAGTCTTCTTGAGCTATATGCAAATGGTAAAACAACGGTGCAAATATTTTTAATTTAATTGGCTTTAGGTCAACCTGTACATAATACATTTCAGCTGCTAATTCGGAAAAGTATTGAAATAATGATGATAGCATGTAAAGCAAAAGTAAAACACGTGAAACTAAATAAAATAAAATGATTAATTATTTAGATAATTAAGCCTAAATTGGATAATTAAGCTTTAAAGTATTACATTTACACAATTACGTTCAGGTTTTATATCATACTATTATTATCAGATACAGTCCCGTTAGAATTCAAACCAATGGTCAATTGCTTAATTTTTTTATAAGGTAAGAGTTTCACAAACTCTACAATCAAATCGGTGCAGTAGTCGTACAGTAACTGATGTGCTATAATAATATTCGTTTATTTGTTTGTATTCAATCTGACAAACGCAGAAAGTTACCATACAGAAATTCCAAAAGAAACAGCATAACAAATTACAGATACCTATAGCATAAACAGTTAATAGGCTACATAGGCCACTGATTGGAGCCAGTGGCGAAGTCGTTAAGATATTCGACCGCGGATCAGCAGGTGCGGGTTCAAATCCTGGGCTCGCCCGTCACTGTCATCGCATTCGAGTGAGGAAACTGACGTTAACCTTAGCTTTACCAGATTTACATATAATAGAGATGAAACAAAAAATTGTTTTCGATAACATTTACTACATGTACATTAAAACCTTTTATAAATGAGCTATGTGGTGTGTAGTACAACCACAAAGAAGACGACGAGCTACAGAGAGCCTCCTCGCTATGATGACGTGTCACTGTCCAGCAGGGACTCGGCCTTCTTCAGTGACCCCGCCTCTTCCGTCTCCATCAGCGGAGGAGTGACGGGTGGAAAGAATCTGACGCGACCATCCAAAGCTCAGACCACCACCACTCGTCATGTGTACAAAACAATCTCTCATCAGTAGACTCCGTGACTCCCTAATTGGCTGAAGCCAGTGGCGACGTCGGTAAGATACTCGACCGCGGATCAGTAGGTGCGGGGTTCAAATCCTGGCTGGCCTGTCACTGACATCGCTTCGAGTGAGGAAACTGACGTTAACCTTAGCTTTACCAGCTTTACTCCTATGACCGATGACCTTCATGAATCGTATGACCTTTAGTATATCAACGGCTTGATAACAGATTTTATTGCCGTTGTCAACAACAACAACAACACGATTAGTCTGTTACCGTGGTCCGTAACAACATTGATCATGATCTTCCTTTCTGATGGCGGAATAAATTAAGACTGCCTGCCGACAATAATTTCTATCAAAACCTCAGTCGTTATTTATGATAACTTCGAGCACTTTATTCTAAGTTTTATTAGTCGTAGGATTTTGCATTACAATGAATTAGCAGTTGAATTAAGTCGTTAGATGACTGATGTCCAGTAGTCCTTTCGTCAGTCAATATAAATTGCGAATCAGAGATGGCATGCCATTATTTATTAAAATGTTGAGGTTTTTTATATCTCTCTTAAATCAAACATCGTAACAATCGAGTTCGTTATTTAAAATAAATTACTTCTTTAGCCATATTGATAAATTAGCTTTACTTTAATTAGCTTTGAATATTTATCAACTAAGATTCCATAAATTCATTTGTTGGCTTATAATTAATACAAGGACAAGAACCTATGGGTTGAAAGTTCAATATTCATATTATTAGTGGGATTAAAATTTGCTAATTAATTAATTACATCTCTTGAATTACTTGGTCTCCTCTTTCATTTATTTTTTGCTAAGTGCAGCCCATCTCAGGACCCTTTGCAAAACGGACGTACTTAGTGCCAAGATTGTAGGCTAAGCTATTGACATTTCCATTTGTGACTTTATATGTGACTTTTATTAATTTTTTTATATTAGTGTCTAATAGAGTCTAGATTTCATAGTGTTTCCTTTATATGAATATATTTTTTTAATCGTTAAACAAGTTTTCCCTTGATTTTTACAATAAATTTGTAGCTCTCAGCAAGATGTGATTTTGCTTAGAGTAGCTGAAATTTTCTGTAGTTTTTGCAATTAACTTATGATTTTATTTGTATTCTTATTATTCTACCGCAGTTTTGTGTGCTTTATAATTGTTAATAAAATTAGCTTTAAATTGTCTTGTAAAAATGAATTAAAAATTTTATGAGAATAACTTAAATGTAAAATTTTCTCACTAAGTTGAAAGTCAGGTGTAACACCATGATATAGATATTTATTTATTAGTTTAATTCAGGAACCAGAGCCTATACCAACTAGGAAGGCCAGTTAATTGCCATTGCTTGAACGTAGCATTGGCTACGGTTCCTGCAGGCTTCCAGTAGACGATGTTTTTCTGGCATATTATTCCGAACAAAAGCATTGTTATTACCATAGTGATAGGAAAAATAAATGGCAAACGAGACAAGAGTCGGCAGCGGATGACTTCCTTTACAAAATGAATTTACATGTAGATGTTTCATTTCAGATGTAGTAGTGAAACTTCTGTGGAATGGTACGAGAAGACTTTAGTTGTACTACTTGTGATACGCTGCAGATAACGAATGTCTCAATAGCCCAGTGGCTATCGAGGCGCGTAAGGTAACGCCATGAAGTTTTAAATGACAGATCCTGAGGTGAATTGAGCCCTCGTGGGTTCAAATCCCAGCTGTACTGATCTCAGTGTAAAATCTCGAACATTCACTTGACTGGTTATACGGAAAATGGACCAAACTGTTTAAACACGTGGTGTTAAAAGTTATAGATATCAACAAAATTGATCATTTCATTAAATGCGTGTTTGCTTTTGACAACGTGAAGAAATGTTCGAAGTACTATAGCTAACTTTGCTGCGTACTTTTAACAACGCAGGTAATACGTACGTAATAAGTAACAGGCAAGAATTAAGTTAACAATTAACGCAGGTTTTTTCTATAGAAACAAGTAGGCCTAGACTTATTTATGTGTGTAAATACTAAATAGGCAATAAGCAACACGCATTATAGTGAATAATCAACTATTTTAGTATCTATCACTTTTAAAACCACATGTTTAATCCGTTAGGCAATTTAGGCCATTTTCCGTATAACCAGTCCAGTGAATGTCCGAGATTTTACTTTCAGATCAACGCGGCTGGGATTCGAACCCACGAGGGTTCAATTCATCTCAAGATCTGTCATTTAAAACTTCATGACGTTACTTCTACGCTATTGAGACATTGTAACAGGTTTGAACTAATATAATTCGTATTATACATGTATAATATTAATGAATAGTAACAATTAACTGATCTAGAGCTGTTGAAGTTTAAACTCTAATAGTTTATTAGAAGTATAGTTGAAGTACTGCAAAGTAGGCCTACATGTCTTGACTGTTTTTTATATTTGCAGTCTCAAGATAAAAACATTAGGGCCCACTTAACATTAAATATTTTTAAAATAGACATTACATATTCTTTCCTATAGTATTTTATTACTGGATGCAGTACGTATAAGTATAAGTCTAAACATAGTAGATTCAATAAAGGTATCTTATTTGGTGTTAAACACTTTGTCTTTTTGAGAGTGAACTTGTATGGCTCACTTGATTAAAATGATGCAGCCGGATGTTACTCTGTCTTCTCTATTAATTACTCTTGTGAGACCTAGCTTATACCTTCACGCTCTAAGCTATCTATAATCGTTCTTTCCAGCATGCTGCACCACAGATCTGGAATTCTCTTCCATCCAATCTTCAGTAGTCTTCGTTTGAATCACATCGGGCTTTGCTTTCCGATGAGGAGTTCCATAGGCAGTTGAAGAATTATCTTTTTCATCTCTCTCTTCCATACAGTGTCTATGAGTTGCGACCAGTGCCTAAACCTCCTTTTCTTTAATTCCTTTTGTCTTTGAACCAATTTTCTAGATTTTGAAATTTGCACCTATTTCGCTTTTGTTCATGTGCATTTCTAAGTAAGCCAGGTCGCACAAGAGTAATAGTTACTATTAATAATACTAAATAATAATAATAATAATAATAATAATAATAATAATAATAATAATAATAATAATACACATTATAGTGAAATGACCAACTACGTTGATATCTATCACTTTTTAATACCACATGTTTAAACTGTTAGGTAATTTTGTCCAAATTCCGTGTAACCAGTCCAGTAAATGTCCGAGATTTTACTCCCAGATCCTCGCGGCTGGGATTCGAACCCACGAGGTTTCAATTCACCCCAGGGTCAGTAATTTAAAACTTCATGACGTTATCTATACCTCTAACCATTGCGCTATTGCGACATTCAATAAAAGTAAACACGCATTATAGTGAATAATCAACTGTGTTGATATCTATCACTTTTATTACCACATGTTTAAACCGTTAGGCAATTTAGACCATTTTCCATTTAACCAGGCCAGTGAATGTCCGAGATTTTACTCACAGATCAGCGCGGCCGGGATTTGAACCCACGAGGGTTCAATTCACCACATTATCTGTCATTTAAAACTTCATGACGTTACCCCTACGCTATTTAGACCTTCTAGAATAGTTGATTACAAGAGTAATCCACTAGTACCATTCCTCGGACTGACTTCCCGGATTTTGGCTTGCAACGTTTTTGGACCCACACTCTGCTCATCGGATTGGGTTTGGTACCATAGTGCACAATGTTGTTATGGACGACAGTAGCACTCTAATTCTGTTGTCGTTGTTGTTGTTAATTTAGAAAAATTGAGTTTACAAACGAAAATAAGAGCGAAGTCGGTAACTAATGTCATTTATTTTAATGTTGACAAAATTGTTTTGGTATTTTATTTGTTTATTCAAATATAAATAACAAATATGCTTCGAATAGGCAGTCTAAATGTTAGAGGTTTCAACAATGATCTAAAACGTAAGATGATAGCAAATGATTTTAGACAGTATAGATTAGATATTATGACAATACAAGAAACACATGCTAAAACAGAAGATATAACATATATAAGCACAATACAAAATGATCAATTTAACATATTCAACTCAGGAACAAAATCAACTAGTGGCGTAGGAATAATAACAAAAAAAGATTTACATGGAAACTTCACAATAGTAGACGATAGAATTTGTTATTTTAGCTGTGAACTAAACAAAGAAAAATACGCCATCATAAGCGCCTATGCTCCCACTTTACCTGTAAGCGAAAAACAACCAGAAATAAGAGACAAATTTTATGAAAAACTTGAAAGTATAATGAATAAATTTAATAATAGAACAAGCATCATAATGGGGGAGATTTCAATGCAAAAACCGACTCTGGATTTAAAACATACCCAGAAAATATGGGAAAATTTGGTAAGGGGATAATAAATAGTAATGAAGAAAAACTACTAGAATTCTGTAACAAATATAATCTAGTACTATCAAACACTCTATTTCAACACAAAATGGCCCACAGAGCTACATGGACTAGTAAATCAAAATCAGTAAACACTAGATCAAAAACAAATCAAATTGACTATATCATTACACAAATAAAAAACAAACACATGATAGAAAGTAGCTTGTAGTGATCTTGTAGTGGTCATTGGACAGATACAGATCATAAACTAGTAATATGTCAAATAAAATTTGAAAAAATATATAATAGAATAAAACCAAATATAAGAAAAAATGTTTGGAAACTAAATCTGGAAAAACTAAGTGACAACGATATCAAAGAAAAATTCTAAGTTAACATGCAACATGATTATGATAAACTTGTAGAAGAAAATGAAGAAATAAGCTGGAAGAATCTTTCAGAAATAGTAAAAAATAGTAGTATAAAATATCTCAAAT
Source organism: Enchytraeus crypticus (assembly GCA_905160935.1). Classification (NCBI taxonomy): domain Eukaryota; kingdom Metazoa; phylum Annelida; class Clitellata; order Enchytraeida; family Enchytraeidae; genus Enchytraeus; species Enchytraeus crypticus. The sequence continues at coordinate 733,676 of CAJHZI010000732.1, read as the reverse complement.
CGGAAGAAAAGCATGCAGATAAAAAATACACAGTAAACCCTTTAATTAGTAAACTCTCTGCAAAGCTAAAAGACCTAAGAAATATAATAGAATCCACAACAAATGAGAACTTGAAAAATAAAATGAAGAAAGAAAGAAATGCCATAATGAAATGTCTACATAAAGAAATAAAAACTGAAAATAGTCAAAAAGAAGAAAGAGAAATAGAAGAACTCGCCAACACAAAAAATGACTATCAAAATGTTCAAAGTCTTGAGAAAGATAAATAGACAAAAACCAAAAGAAAAACTATTTTTAAGAGAAAACAGTAACATAAATACAAAATGAAAATGTAATAAATACAAAAATAACTGAACACTTCCAAGATATATTTTACAACCAAAATACAGAAATATTAACTGAAATTAAACCTGAAAAAATGAAGACACCTTTCTCTACAGATGAAATAAAAAATGCTGTTAGGAAATTAAAAACAAATAAAAGCCCAGGATCTGATGAAATCACAGCAGAAGAACTAAAAAACTGTCCTGAAAAAATTTACAATGAAATTGCAAAAATATTCAATAAAATGGCTGAAACAGGAAAATATCCAGAAGAGATTAAACTAGGAATATTAATACCCCTACAAAAACCAGGAAAAGTAAAAGGCACATGCAGAAATTTAAGACCCATAATTTTATTAAATCTTATCAAAAAGATACTGTCAATTGTAATGATAAATAGAGTATACAATATAATTGACAAAATAATACCAGTCACTCAAGCTGCCTACAGACCAGGCAGAAGTACCACGGAACACGTCCTAACATTAAAACTTCTTATCGAAAAAGCAATAACAAACAAAAACTCAGAAATAGAAATCATGCTTCTAGACATGAGTAAGGTGTTTGATACTATCAATAGAAAAAAATTATTAGAGGATTTAAGTAAAATAATTGATCAGGATGAACTGCATATAATAAAACTTATCATTGATGATGTAATTTTAAGAGTTAAAAATGGAGATGTAACTGGAAATGAGTTTGAAACTAATATTGGAATACCACAAGGAGATTGCTTAAGCCCGGTACTTTTCACATTTTACCTTGCAAATAGCTTAAACATGAGAACCAAATTCAAATAGCAAACCAAATTGAAGAGCACTCATACTCCAAAGAAAATATACCATATGAAGAATTAATTCCTAATCACATTATAGAACATAACTATAGCATAAAGCGAGAAATGGGTATAAATATTGATCAGCAGTTTGCAGATGATATTACATATGTAATCACATGCAAAAATATAACAGACAAAATTCAAAAGGAAGTCAATGATAAACTGAATAAGAGATATTTAAAACTAAACACAGATAAAACAGAAAAATATACCATTGGAAACAAAAATGATCAGGAATGGAAAAAATGAAAATATTTAGGTTCTTACTTGGATACTGAAAGAGACATGATCCATAGAAAGCAATTGTGTATGGCTATTTTTAATAAATACAAGATGAAACTAACAAATAGCAAAATAACAATGAAAACAAGAATAAATATATTCAATGCTTATGTTACGCCAGTTTACTTATATAATAGTGAGCTATGGACATTAACTTCAAAACAGGAACACGAAATCGACATATTTCATAGAAGTCTATTTAGAAAAATACTTAAAATATATTACCCTCACATTATAAGCAACGATAACTTATACATCAGAACAAATGAAAAAAAAGGAGTCTTGCAATTAAAACACGAAGACTAAAATTGATAGGTCACTTACTTAGGTTACCGAACAATGCACCTGTAAAACTTGCTTTAAATGAGAATAAAAAATCTCAGACAAAACAAAGAGGTTGTCAAAATAAACATGGATCAAATTAGTAAATAAAGATCTCAAAGATATAAATCAGAATTTGAACATATTAGATGAGAGCATCTGTGATCTGGCTGAGGATAGAGCGAAGTGGAGTCAATTAACCTTGCAGCCTACTGCAGGGTCCAAATAGGATGTAGCACAGTCTCAGTAGCAGTAGTAGTATTTTATTTGTTATTCCAGTTACTTATTTTCAGAAAAGATTTACCAGGTTCTAATGAAATTCACATATTTAATATTATTGTATAATCAAATAATAGTAAATGATATGCTTGGACTGCCGAGTACGAGTTAACTTGTAGTCGGCCTCCACGCCACTGGTGCCAACTACAAGTTAACTCGTATTATTGACTATAGTTTTCAAGCCTAGCTGCGGCCCACTGGCATCCAATAAACGACAACTATTGCCTTTGCGGCACCTGGAGAACAGGCTGTACTAAACTTTTAACGACTTGTTGTTGCAATTTGATAATTTTAAACCTATATTTCAAGAATAAGAACAAGAACAAACAGTATTCAAGCTGATAGCAGAAAATTTCTAACAAAAGCAGTTATTTTTCATATAAAAGTATTTTAAATTCAAAATGAAACTCTTACACTACAGTGTCACTTCACGTGCCAAAAGTTTTGAAGATCTTCCCGTAGTCCTGATTCTCATGATACTCTCCAAAGCAGGGACACAATGCTGGTTTAGCTTTGCACCCGTCACAGAAGTATCCTGTCTCCTTTCTCTTCTTATTTCTTGTGCAGACTCAGCAGGGTTTGGTAGGACATGACTTCTTGGTTGTAGGTGGTAGTGTAGATGGCACATGTGTGCCAGAAGCTGCAACTTGTTCCGTCGTCGTTGTTGGGAGCTCTCCAATAAGACCTCTTATCACAGCTTCTCTGAACTGCAGCAGTCGAATTTTCGAACGTGCTGGTCGTTCTGCATTGCACTGGATGTGTGCATTGTGTATGGCGATTTCTAAGAGATGAAGTCCGATCTTTTTGTACCAACGTATGGTCTTGCACAGAGCTGAGTAATTGCTTAGCATCTGATCTGATTTGTCGACACCAGACATATCAGACATTGTTGTAGTCGCGGACAATATTTGGTTTCAGTCTATGCTGTTTATGTCTATTAGTCACATCAACCATTTCTACTTTGTGCATGTTGCTAATGGTTAGCACCTCACGCTTATCTTTCCACTTGCAAACTACAACAGAGCCCAATCTTCTCCCCTCAAATTCTCTTCGCTTTAGCTTCTTGCGTATCACTTCCTTTTGGATTTCTCTTGCGATTTGAGCGAAGATTTCCTACTATGTATGTTGACTGTTCGTTCATTTTTTCAGTAAGAATGACTGAATTGTAATAATAATTATCAGTGTACAGAATGTGACCTTTCCCAAGAAAGTCACTCATGAGATGAAGCACAATCGCCGCAGTTTGTCCCATTTCAGAAGGATCATCGAACGCTTCACCACTATATATGCAAATACGCAACAGCATACCATCAGATTCTGCCAAATCAAACAGTTTTATTCCGTACTTATGACGCTTGTTTTTGATATACTGTCTAAAAACCAGACATCCACACCAGAGAACCATTGATTCATCCAGAGGGAGCTCATGCTGTGGTTTGTAGATCTGACTCATCTTGGTGTTGAAGTGGTTCATCAAGGGTAGCACCTTCTGCAATCGCCCTTGATTCTCATGTTGATTATCGGCGAAGTGCCAGAATCTCAAAAGAATTTGAAAGCGATTTCTACCCATGACTCTTTTCCACAGTTCTGTAGTGTACAATACATTTTTGCTCCAATAGTGAGAGATTGTTGGCAGACAAACCTGACCCATTTGCAGCAGAAGTCCCAAGAGGCGTTTCATCTCATCTCTATTGGTTGGCACCCACTCATGCAAGCGTGATTCGTGACGGAGGGGACGGTTCTTGTTGATTGTCTGTTCTGCGTACAGATTTGTCTGCTCGACCATGAGATCGATTAAGCTGTCATCCACTAGCAAGCTGAAATAGTAGCTTGCGTCTGCATTTGTTGGTACAGGAATCTGTAGTCCAAGGCTTGTGTTGTCGAATCTAAAGTTTGGTGGATCACTACTTTCGTTTTTGTTCCAGTCATCAACAAAACGGGCACTGCAGCTTCGTCACTGCTTCTATCATCTTCACCTTCATTTGAAATATCGTCATCAGCAGCATCTGGAGCTCGCATGGTACCACAAACACCTCTGCCTCTTCCTCGTCTGATGCGAGTCTTTGATTGGCGTTTTGAAAGTTTAGGAATGTTTGGACTGGCATCCTCTTCATTACTGTCAACTTCATAACTTTCAGTGGAACTACTTTCTGATTCGTCCAAGCTCATCGGGTAGTATTCGCTGGTATCATCTTCAACTGCACCTTCAGATTCACTGTCCTCTGCAGCAGAAGTTTCCATAGGAAATTCTGAATTCAGCAACATGTCTACTACTTGATTCGTTTTATATCGCTTAGACATAGTAAAGTTTTATACTTCCTAATATGCAACAGAGGTATCCGCTAGATAATCTGAGTTCAAAAATCTACTAAAATAGCGTCTAGAAAGAACGTTGATACAATACACGTGTACTCTACATAGAGTAACAAGCGATTAGCCAACGCACAATACAGGTATCACTGTAACTTGAGTAGACTGGACTCGACTACTGGTACTGGCTTTGCTCTATTGGCCTAGCAAACTATACGTCTTTGACAGCATTTGGCCTACAAATGTCCCGTATAATCTCACACGCAGTCCCCTGCTAACTGTAGTCATCTGCTGCAGCTTACACTGCATTGCGTAGCTCACACATAAATTACAGTGACATTAGGAGTCATACATGAGCTATGAGATAACTCGTAGTCCGGCACCTGACAACCGAACTCGGTTGCCAGGTGCCGGACTACGAGTTATCTCGTAGTAGACTTTTAAATCCTGTATTTCTAGTACTATCCATAGAAGTAGATATAGCCTAAAAAATTTGAATTTGCATCATTAGTTTCAGAAATATAATAGTTGGCACCACGGGTGCAGCATCATATATAATTGCCGGCAGTCGACGTGTTAATAGTGATGAGAAATTAACAATAGGTGCTGAACGATAATAGAAGATATTTTATTGCGTATGCAAGAAATCAATTTCGCTTGTGGCCAATATCAGAATATAATCATCAGTAAGCTACAAATCCGTTGTAGCCCTAACTCTGCGACGAAATTTCTCTGGCAAATGCTGGCAAAAGAACCTATCTTTTATTGAGGATTATGATAGGCACTGTCAAATTTTTCTGTGGGCATTGTACTATGTATGCTTCCTGATGCTGTTGTATTTGATTTTAACATTAATTAGATAATGTTCAATTTAATATGTAGCAGAGGTGTTAATTCTCTAAGGTATTTCAATTGTTATATTTATTATATTTGATTAGGTATTAATTAATGATTAGGTATTACCATGGTGTTCGTTTATGTCGAGATTCTATCTGAGTTTTAGTGATAAAGTTTCGCAATATAATGCATAACATTTTCAGTCTCTAAGTCATAAGCAAAATGTTAAAAAATTTGGATAAAAGGAACTGTTACATTTTTTAGTGACTTACAATGGAATGTAGGTGCTATAAACATAAATTATATTTCAGTCACTATTTTAACTTGTTGTCTTTAATTACTATATCAAATTTAATATCTATTTTAATTAAATATCTTTAATACTATTATTCTAATATCATTTTATCGTAAAGTCATTACATTTTAATTCTTCATCTTTTCTATAATATCTAAACTATGTAGCTCATGGCATAATTTTTATTTTTTGAGTCGCATTTCAGCCTGCCGTAAATTACAAATTTATCAGTCACTATGATGGCTGCTTCTGTGGAAGTCAGCGTTGAAGCAATACAAGAATGTCAAATACAAGAAGTCACATTAGATGGACAGGAAATCTATGTACAGTGAGTATTTGATTTTCTTTAAAAACTCTTACCATCTTCGCCACTCTTTGGTGCCAGTGGTGATGATTCGACCGCAGATCAGTATGTGTGGGGTTCAAATCGTCGTTCGACACTGACATCGCTATCGAGTGAGGAAACTGATGTTAACGTTAGCTTTTGCTTTTAATCATTTTACAACAATTCTTGGTTACAAGTGATCACTGATGAACTAGTTTTTTATTTCAAAATAAACTATACCACTAATGCATTCAAAATATAATTTGAATGGGAGTGCTACGAGATATTCTGTGCCATGCCAGCTTAATTTCATATTAGTTTTCGTATGGAACTGTAAGAATCTCAAAATACCTAGATAAAAAATAGCAATAGCGCCTTCCATAACAAATCATAGTCTTAAACTCAACCCTAACTTGCCTATAAACAAAAAAAATGACTAAAGCAAAATTAAAGCAAGCTACACCTTCAATATTAGCTATCAATGTGTGTGTTCACAGTCTGATTATGTATTATCAGGTTTTGAAGTGGAATGACCTTATTATATTTATTTTTACTGCGCCAAATAGAGGAATCTATAGTCTATAAGATTTCTCATTCAAACTGACTGCATTATCTCCATTTTCTTATAATTATATATATTTCCGCTCATTCATAAATATATGGCAAAAGTTTAGCAAATGTTATTTAAATCTAAATATTAGTATTAAATAATAAAATGGCTTAGCTAGACAAATACAGTCATTTCTAATGCATTTTCTGATGTTTAAAATGTATATATAATTTAAACTTGTAGAGGGGTTAATCTGCTGCTAGGTATTAAATATATTTTTCCTTGATTGTGATTATTTTGTCAGGCCCCTGACGCTGTCAGAGAACCTGACAAAGCTCGCTCATAAGATTGACTTCTTCAAGGATGAGAGTGCCGAGAAGGGAAAGCCGACATCGGAGGGGTTGAAGGAATCTGACGATGAGGAGGAAGAGGAAAAGACTGCCGTGACCATCCAGCAATCGCTCTGGCCCTGGGACTCAGTCAGGAAGAAACTGCGGTAAGTGAAACATGCGATACTGTCTGTAGCATAAAGTGAAGCAAGCAACACTCTCTGTAACATAAAGTGAAACATGCGACACTCTGTAGCATAAAGTAAAACATGCAACACTGTCTGTAACGTAAAGTGAAACATGCGACACTATCTGTAGCATAAAGTGAAATATGCGACACTGTCTGTAGCATCATCATCATCATCCTCCCTTAAATTTCAGTTTAACCATGGTCGGGATACAAATTGACTGTCTCAAATCCTCTCTGTCCTACACCAGACCACCAGCCTATCCCCTATTTGAGACTTTCCATTCGTTTGACACTATCTGTAGCATAAAGCTGGATAAAAAAGGCTTCTGTTACTGTCAGTTTCCTCACTCGAAGGTGATGTCTGTGAAAGGAAAGCCCAGGATTTGAACCCCGTACATACTGATCCGCTGATAAGTATCTTACCGGAATTGCCACTGGCTCCAGCATAGACAGCATTGCATGGGGAGGGGGCATTTAGTACACTAGGTTTAGTTGCACGTCACTGAACTGAGTTAAGCTATATCAAGCAAAGTTAATACATGGATGTGTGACCGTATTGGCTGATCGAGTGCTGCTAGCTTTGAATGGAAAAATTCCCCTAGGTGTTGGAAAGTTATTCTGAAATCTGCGCCAGCTGCAATCAGTGTGCTATCAAACGTAAATATTACTAATAAACATATACAGGATTGACCTAGTTTTCTTATGTCTGACATACTTTTTGCTTATGTATTTACAGTATCATAGTTGAACTGAAGTCTGCTGCTGCAGAATTGCTGGTTTTACAACTATTTAATTATTACCTATATCTCAAATCTTATTTTTAATCGGGACTCTTGTTTTTGTCTCATTGTACGTTAAACAGTGCGCTTATTTTTTCTCTACTACTTTCTGATAGGGACGCCTCGACAGAGTTGGCAGTATTGGCCGATGTTCTAATGCTAGTCAAGCAGAAGACACAAATGGCCGCTGATCCAGTCCTCAATGAATACGCAGACTCTAAGAACAGCATGCTCATGGCTTCCAAGAAAAAGGTTTGTTCTGAGCTTATGCTTGTAGGTCTTGAACATGTGTAGATTAGGTTTAGCTAACACTAAATTGCTACTCCTAATTTGCTTGCTCTAATGTGCAGGTGTGATTAAATTATATGTTCAAGTCATTGGGCTGAATCAGTGGCTTGGTCGGTTAGGTGTCTGCCTGTAGATAAGTATATGCAGGGTTTAACTTTTTTGCTTGCTCTGTCTCAGATATGCTTCTGATAGTTTTATTCTAGACGAGCGAAACGTTTAGATGAGCGAAATGCTCTCAATTTACCAGTTTCTACTAGTTCTAGGGATGGTCCTGTCGCAAAGAAGAGTCTATGTTATTTTTTGTGATTTTATAATTCTTTTCTTTAGAATGAGTTTTTGATGATTTAGTCGTTTGCTATTTATGTATACTTATTTATACTTTGCCAGTTATACTTTGAATTAATGAATTATTGAATTTATTTTGATTGCTTGAATGATTGATAATATAAAATTTAAGTGACTTGTTTTCGTAAGCTTTTATTGTTAGATTGAGTGGTTTGTCGACTGCTAGAATAAATTATTGAGATAATTGACTATTGTATTGATTGACTGGTTGATTATTGTAGGCTCTACAGGCAGCAGGCAGTATATTAAGTCGAGGGTATGACAGACTGCATCGCTCCCAGGACACTGCGGCTAAATGCTCCACTCCTGATTTTCACTATGAATTACTTAAGCTTCGTCGACAATGGAGGCTGAAGAAAGTTGGAAGCGGTATACTGGGAGATCTCAGCTACAAATCTGGTATATTTTATGGCATACTGATATTTATTTATAACAGTAGTTTAGCGGATCAGTAGGTGCGGGGTTCAAATCCAGTGCTGTCTCTGTCAGTGTCATATTAGCAAGCAGTAAACTGACGCTAAACTAGGTTGGAAGGTGGAGAGGTGTACTCTTGTACCTTTACAAGATTACGATCAGTAAGATATGAGGAAAACCAAGATACCAAACCAAGAGGAAAGACGCTGTAGGAGAATTGGTGATCTATGGTGTCAAAGGCCGCAGAGAGATCGAGCATACAGAGTCCAGTGACACGCTGAGTGCTCATGGCGTTAGTGATGGTGTTGCAGTTTGAGAAAAGAACAGTTTGGATCTAGTCAGTTATGGTTTATTATATGGTCAGCTATTTGCAGATGCAACAGTAAGTATATTTTCCCCAATTTTATTATACTGAAATTTTGTTGAATTTATATGCCCTCTTAGAAATTAAATGAAATTATTAAACTGATTGTCATTTTCTCTACCGCAGTTCTTATTAATTTTATCGTTTTGGGGGAATTGTATTAAAAATATATAAAAATAATAAAAATAATTCTTATTTTTTATTGTAGTTAAAATAGCAAAATTTTAGTAATTTTTAGTACATTTGTGTTGAAGTCATAATCGTATATTATATTTTAGTAGTATACTATTGATGGTTATATTGCCTTCTATAATTGTTATAAATTTGTGCGTACTTTTGTGTTTCAGTTGGTTCGAGGTACTGGCAGTCTGGCAGCTTTGAAGTTACGAAATCCCCCGAGACGGCTGACGGTCTAGACAACGGTAGTGGTCAGAGGAGTAACAATGGTTCTACCGGTGCTAGTAGTCTAACTGTTGCCGTGCCTAGTGAACTGGAGGGCTTTGCCTTTATACACCTCTCAATCGTTGACTCAAGCTCCTCCCCCGATGGAATGGGTTTGTGTGTTTTTGTATGTGTATTGAATTCTGCATCTGTCTGTGCTATGTTAGTTGTAAGTGTAAACGTGTGTAGCCCTCATTGAGCAGGGCTGGAGTGTTAAACTTTGAGGTCCCGACAGAGTTGCCGGCTGGAGCCAGTGGCGAAGTCGGTAAGATATTCGACCGCAGATCAGATGGTGCGGGTTCAAATCCTGGGCTCCCGGTCACTGAAATCGCTTTCGAGTGAGGAAACTGACGTTTACTTTAGCGTTTTAGCTTTATTTCTCTTTAATTTAGCTTGCAGATGATTTTGATTTATGCTCGTACAGGTAATAAGATCGCGAGTATTTTTGGCGATGCACTAACAGTTCCCAAGCGGCCGCTCGCTCACATCAGTGTCACCTGGCAGGCGAAGCTGGAGTCGGCTCAGAACGTTCTGTTCTGTCGTGAAGCCTTCAGCCGCCTGGCCCAGGAGGCGGTACAGAATAACTCAGCCGTTCCACCGCACGTTGTCGTAGGAAATCAGATCGTGTGTCATCTCTTTCACGGCCTGTCACTCCTCATAGCTTTCTTCCACAGCACTGAACGCACCGACAACGAGCGAGCGAAGGCTAGTATCCTGCCGGTGAGGGTGAGGAGTAGACTTTCCGGCATGGGCGGTAATCGACTGGATTCCTTTGGCGGCATGCCAAGTGGAGTGAACGCCTCCATACGTAGCAGTTTGTCAGGTGTGTTGTACATGCCAAGTGGTTAAGTTTTATTTGGTTGGTTTTTTAATTGGAATGGAAATGATTTTTTTACAAAGCTCTGCGTAGTGTACTTTTTATACTGTATGGTTGATATTTCTGTAAAATAGTTTTTGTCAGCAATTTGTGAAAGTATGCACGAGAAAAGAAGCGAGTTTAGAGAAAGTTGGAAGAGTTTGAATTATACTGAAAACAATTATTTTGATCTAATTGTATGGGAATAACAATTCACGAGTCGTGTCATGTTGAGTCATGACTTAATGAGTCATGACATTCCTGACGTAATAAAGAGTAAATATTTGCAAGTTTTGTACTTTATTGTTTGAACCGTATAGTGCTAGGTCGAAAATAAATTGTAACTATTATTATTAATATCATTTACCAGAGTCAGCATCATCATCTTCCCTTTATTCCCAGCTATATAAGGGATACCATTAGACCTTCTCCACTCATCTCTGTCCCATACCATATCATCAGTCAGTCCCACATAATCTCTTCCATATCATGAAAGAGAAATGTATCTTGTCAATGTCATTTACCTGAGTCATCATATCATCTTCCCTTTAATTACAGTTTAACTAGGGTCGGGAGACGAATGGACCTTCTCCACTCCTCTTTGTCCCTTATCAAAATCTCTTCCATTCGTTTTAGAAAATTTTGAAGCAGTTTCTGGAGGCTAGGCCCTCACCAACTGAATGCCCTTTCTGACGTTGGTATGGATCTTAGTGCTGTAGTCGCCTTCTACGACACGTGCAGTCGCCGGTTGGTGTATTCTTCACACAACCCGGACACATCACAGAGACACTACACCAAAATACAGTACAATGTAAAATTATATTGTATTGTATTGTAATAATTTATTGATAATTAATTAATAATAATTGTATTGTATTGTATTGTGTATTAATAATTAATTGTATTGTATTATTATTATTTTGTTACACAAAAAAAAAACAACCCGGACACATCACGTGGAAATATCATCAATATCATATACCCGAGTAATGCTAGTAATTATTACGTTGTTCCAGGTGTTAGAGAAGAAGTTCAGGAGGACTTGTGGGAGGAAGGTCTGAGGCTGGACCGGGTGCTGGAGCACTCGGTGCACCAGCTGGTGCGAGAGAGCCACTTGCGCACCAGTCAGCACTCCATGCCTCACCCCGTCACCGCAGCGTTCAGCGCCACCAAGAGGCGTCGTGTCGCTGGACCACGGGGCTACCACACCACTGACATCAATGAGCTGTCCCACACGTAATCAGTCTACCTCTTGTGCTATTCTTGTTCTAATTCTTGCGTTATTCTTGCTATTTTGTTCTAATTCTTGTGTTATTCTTGTTATTTTTGTTCTAATTCTTATGTTATTCTTGTTATTCTTGTTCTAATTATTGTGTTATGCTTGTTATTTTTGTTCTAATTCTTGTGTTATTTTTGTTCTAATTCATGCGTTATTCTTGTTATATTTGTTCAGATTCTTGTGTTATTCTTGTTATTTGTATACTAATTCTTGTGGTATTCTTGTTATTTTTGTTGTAATTCTTGTGTTATTCTTGTTATGTTTGTTGTAATTCTTATGTTATTCTTGTTATTTTTGGTGTAATTCTTGTGTTGTTCTTGTTTCTTGTTATTTTTGTTCTACTTCCTGTGTTATTCTTGTTATTTTTGTTCTAATTCTGTGTTGTTCTTGTTATTTTTGTTCTAATTCTCGTGTTATTTGTGTTATTTTTGTTCTAATTCTTGTCTTATTCTTGATATTATCTTTCTAATTCTTGTGTTGTAAAATTAATATGGGGTGGATTTAGACCCCAAGAGTGCACTAAATTTATTTCGGAAGAGCTGGTCATCGGAAGTTTTAATAATATTTAACATTGAGTTCTTGTAATTTAAATTATTTTAAGAAATAAATTTAGTAAATGTTATGAATATTTAATTTATAATGTTTAAGTGTTATAAGGAAGTACATTATACTATACAGTATATGTACAGGTATATTTGTAAAATCCACAACTTTATTAAATTATTGAAAAATTAAAATATTTTATCATATTGATTTTCGAGAAATATTCTTCGGTGATGTGTCATTGCTAAAATTCTCTCTGGTTTATTGGTGACTCAGGCATCGAGTTAATCAGATTAATGCATTATGATATTTTTACTATTACGTGTTTCAGCGAGTCAATGCTGGAACAAATCGTTCGACAAGCTAAGCACACCGTCGTTAGACAAAGGTTTGCCGTTATCTGTTAATCTATGTTATTGAGATAAGCTAACAAACATGGCCTTGTGTCGCGTCTATGTTCTGTGTTGACATATGCTAAGAAGAAGAATGCTCGATGTTGTTTTTTGTACTTACATGTCAGGGGAGGCAATACAAGAGTCAGTGTTGCATGTGGAAACTGATGTTAATTTTATTTTGTATTTATATATTGTTAATTTTTTGTTGATTTTGTTTTAGAAGCTTAATGGTGACCTTTGATTAGAAATTGATTGATTGATTGATTGTACTAAGAGAAGTGAAACTCTTTAGAAGGCATAGACAGATAAACTTGGCAATTGCTCACAAATGCTGCAGTAACATTACAAGATTTGACTGATTTAGTATAACTAGGTTGATTGATTTAGCTATGGATAGGTTGATTGATTTAGTTAAGGATAGATTGATTTAGTTAAGGATAGATTGATTAATTTAGCTAAAGATTGGTTGATTGATTTAGTTAAGGATAGATTGATTAATTTAGCTAAAGATTGGTTGAATGATTTAGTTGAATGATTTAATTGATTAATTTAGCTAAAGATTGGTTGATTGATTTAGTTGAATGATTTAATTGATTAATGTAGCTAAAGATTGGTTGAATGATTTAGTTGAATGATTTAATTGATTAATTTAGCTAAAGATTGATTGATTTAGTTGAATGATTTAATTGATTAATTTAGCTAAAGATTGGTTGATTGATTTAGTTGAATGATTTAATTGATTAATTTAGCTAAAGATTGATTGATTTAGTTGAATGATTTAATTGATTAATTTAGCTAAAGATTGGTTGATTGATTTAGTTGAATGATTTAATTGATTAATTTAGCTAAAGATTGGTTGATTGATTTAGTTGAATGATTTAATTGATTAATTTAGCTAATGATTGGTTGATTGATTTAGTTGAATGATTTAATTGATTAATTTAGCTAAAGATTGGTTGATTGATTTAGTTGAATGATTTAATTGATTATACTATTAGGAAGAATCTCAATTTGAAAGGGAACACTAGTACTACAGTAAGCCCGTTTTGCTCACTGATTAATCTATTTGTTTTGACTGATTACATTAGCTTCTGATTGATTGCATGATTGATTGCATGATTGATTGCATGATTGATTGCATGATTGATTGCATGATTGATTGCATGATTGATTGCATGATTGATTGCATGATTGGTTGCATGATTGGTTGCATGATTGATTGCATGATTGATTGCATGATTGATTGCATGATTGATTGCATGATTGATTGCATGATTGATTGCATGATTGATTGCATGATTGATTGCATGATTGATTGCATGATTGATTGCATGATTGATTGCATGATTGATTGCATGATTGATTGCATCTGTTTTACAAAGGTGGTGAACCTGTTAAACGGAAATGTTTCGAATATTCAGTGACGGGCTCTGCCGTAATAACTCAGTGACTGATATTGATTAATTTACTAATTGATTGATTGAGTTGACGATGATATTAGAACTGATTGTGTTCAGTGATTGATTAATCTATTAATTGATTGATTGACTTAATGATGATGTTTGAACTGATTATGTTCAGTGATTAATTAATTGATTGATTGATTTAACGATGATGTTTGAGCTGATTGTGTTTAGTGATTAATTAATTGATAGATTGATTTAACCTATTAAAGCCCAAAATGTTTCAGCACATTTTTTCAAGCTGTAATTCATAAATTGGTCTCAAACAGTCCAACTGATGATAAAAAATAATAATTTTAAATTTTTCAATTTTAACCCTACAAATGGGGGCCTGTTTCCAAATGGGAACATTGGGCACATACGCAATCCAAAATATAAGCATCTACGCAATCCAAAATATAAGCATCAGCTATAAACTCTATTGCATGCAATTCATGCAATTATCGCTGTAAAGTGTCTGCTGAATTTTGAAATAATGTAAATTACTCAATTCTCATCAGATAAAATAAAAAGCTAAGGTTAACGTCAGTTTCCTCACTCGAAAGCGATGTCAGTGACGGGAGAGCCCAGGATTTGAACCCCATGCATACTGATCCATGGTCAAGTATCTTACCGACTTTGTCACTGGCTCTAGCCGGTAGGCCCCTATTGTATACCTGCATCCAGATGCAGGTGTACAATGTGCTTGTGCAATGCCAGTAACGAGATCGACATGTACCGTTGTTCATGGTATTAGCGTACGCAATGCAGATGCATCGGAAAGTGACACTTGTCGCATTCCAGTCTTCCAGTCTACCATTCGTGCCACAGAGTCTGCATCGGGACTGTTTTCCTGTTGGAACTACATGTAGGTGATGCTGAACGCCATCAGTGCGTACTTCAATCTTTGGTTTAGCGCATGGGCCAGTTGGTGGCCCAGAGGCTGTTCCTGCTTCGTGCAGCAGCATCCGAACAACAGTTCTTCTGAAGGAGAGCTGATCGTGCTGCCCACCCACAGCGACATGAAGGCACCAAGCAGCTTCTGCCATAGAGTCGATATTGTTGACGAAAAGTGACCGCCAACACTTATTGGAACGGAAGATCGGTCGGTTGGCTGTGAGAAATCTCTCCAGGAAGCCCACTTCACCTTTATGGGAGTTTTGACTTAAGGCTGTGGCATTTCAAAAGATGCCTTTCTTGCAGAGCTGCAATGTTTCGCTTTACTCATTGTCAGAGTTGGTCGTCACAGTAACGCATTGATCATCATGCCACTTGACGGCCATCACAGACTTGTTACACTTGAAGCCAAAAATCCCACAATCTTCCTTTTTCAAGAGGACAAACAAAGGACTCATCTTCAGCCTAGTCTTCCTGACCGAACGGGTAGCTTTCATGTTAATATATAGAAGTGACACAATTAGGTCATATGAGGTGAAGAAGTTGTCAAAGAACACTTCGTGGCTTGATTGATTTTTCACGAATTTGAGCAACGAAATCACTACTTTACGCCCTACAAGTAACGTTGATTCTCAACCCCTTACATGGTACTTTTCTTCCCATTACGTTGTGCTGGCATCCGCTGCAGATCAGAAGCTATCACCCACTACTTAAAGCAGAAACAAATTTCTTTGCGCCTCTGTTTGTACAATAGCTCAAAATATAATAATACATGCTCAATACATGCTCAAAATATTGCCGATCATCGGCTTCGAAGATGTCTGGCAAGACTCTTCTGTGTACCAAACATACTTGTATTACAGCAGTGCTTGTGCCCAATGTTCCCAAATGTAAACATTCTAGTTCAACCCAGATTTTTTGTAGGTATGATTCTTACTTTGGATAAGATAAGATTAAAGTTAGGCTGCTGGAAATGTAGAAATTCATTACTTTTGACCAAAAGCCACAAAACCCGAAAGTGGCTGATTAAAAGTGAGCTGGCCAGTAAACCTTACCAAAATCATTATTATTACACCTGGATACCATAGATTACTAATTGTAACTCGACCCAGGGCACCACAACATAAATTGTTGCTGTTCCCAAATGGGAACATTGGGCACTAATGGGTTAATGATGATGTTTTAACTGATTGTGTTCAGTGATTGATTTATTAATTGATTGATTGATTGATTTAACGATTATGTTTGAACTGATTGTGTTACAGAGTGTTAAGGCTGTTGGATGAGATGTGTCGCACAATCAGAAGTCCTCTGATCACAGTGCACTGGAGCAACGTAGGCTCTGTCACTGAATCTCTTGCCAAGATTGGCATCAGCTTCTACAGATACGACGCCTGCAAGTCAGTAACCACTCGAATCTCTCGTTGGATTGGTTTATAGCTGTATAAAAGATTTCTATCGATTTATATATATTTGATAGATGACTATGATATCGTTGAATAGATAACTTACTTTAATATTGCACTACAAAATATAGTATATAAATAAATAAAAATAGATATATTTAAAATAAGCTTGCTCTACTTAATCTTAGAAGCCTGGAAATAGCAATGTCTGTTCTTGCAAGAAATATCCTTCTAAAAATGACTGCGTTGATATGGTATTTAAAGTTGATTGATTCGTATTGTCTGGATAATTGAATACCTCATTGTTTTATTCATTAATTGATTGACTGATTAATCGACTTGTAGGTCAATGTTTGCGCTGAGAATTGGTCACGACGAGGTGGAAGTGAACTGTAAGGACGGTAAGACGATCAAACTGTCTACAGAGGAACAAGAGCTGAGAGACTTCATCCTCTGTCAGTTGGCTGAGCACCACATCCACGCCTCTCAGGTCCTAGCTAAGTCGTTCGGCTGGACCGTGCTGGGCGTCAACAACTGTCTGGGTGTGGGAGAGCTCGAGCCAATAGGAAACGCTCTGAGCGTCATGCTGGGTTCTCCCTTCAGCGACAGGTCGGCTTGTTGTTGTTGTTCTCGTGTTGTTTGTTCTTAATTTAATTATACTGGTTCAGGAAGTCGTTAAGACTTGTAACATCAGTCTAAAGTTTTACCCTGGACCTTTTTATTTGTTTGTTGTATTATAACAACCATCGTATCAGAGAGGATTTGAGACAGTCTATTCGTATCCCGATCCTGGTTAAACTGGGATTCAAGGAATGATGACGATGATGATGGTGATGATCATATGATCAACTGAGGAATGAAAAATTACAAATGAGGAAGTTCTGGAGAGAGTTGGTATAGATAGAGAGTTGATAAGTGTATCAAGAATTAGGAAGAAAAGTTGGATAGGACATATTCTAAGAGGGGAAGGTCTATTAAAAGAGGTCATAGAAGGCAGAATGCGCGGAAATAGAGGCAGAGGCAGGCCGAGATTTGGTATCCACTCATGTGGACCTGAAGAGGAAAGCAGAAGACAAAGAAGAGCGGAGGCGTATGGTTGCTAGTTCATGTTCTGAACTAGCAACTAAAGAAGTAATTAACAAGAAGAGGGTTACCACAAAAGAGCCTATGCTCTCTTATGAGGTAATACAGTCAGTAGCAGTTACTAGGAATAACAAATACTTTTACTAATTGTCTTCCTTGCTACAGAATACTGTAGAAGCTATGCCAACCATACACATTAATTACATAATTAATATACAACATTTATCTAAAATTAAACAGTTCTATAATAAGTAATATTTAGTAAATAGTGATAATTATTAATTTAGTAATAATTTTTAAGTTGTAGTAATTAATATTAATGCCCCCTGTTGAGTTTTTTTAACTGTATTTCAGCTATATTTTTCAGTATTCACACTGTACTTCAGCTGTACTTATCAGTATCCACACTGTACTTCAGGTGTACTTATCAGTATTCACACTGTACTTCTGCTGTACTTATCAGTATTCACACTGTATTTCAGCTGTACTTATCAGTATTCACACTGTACTTAAGATGTACTTATCAGTATTCACACTGTACTTCAGGTGTACTTATCAGTATTCACACTATACTTCAGGTGTACTTATCAGTATTCACATTGTACTTCAGCTGTACTTTTCAGTACACCCATATTGTACTCCAGCTGTACTTTTCAGTACACCCATATTGTGCTCAAGCTGTACTTGTCTGCATTTATTGATGATGTGATGGGGGAAGTCCCTGAAATCATCCTTGTATGAGGAAGCGGACGTTAAAACTTTATTATTATTATTATTATTTATTGCCTCTACTACTTATCTCCACCGCGACTTTTATTATCCCTATTTATCTTCACTCGTAGATTAATGTATCACAGCGTCACAGTGTACCGCAGTCTAAACTAAATGTTTCTCGTTCTCTTGTTTGCAGGATACTGAGCATACGGAGCAGTCCTGTTAGCGGAGTGAAGGTCAAGGTCCAGACGTGTCCTAACGTGGCCGAGGGACACGTATCCACTGCTGTACCGAGGACCAAGTGGTCCGGTGCGAATGAACTCTTTCAAGAAATCAACCTCAGCAAAATCGAAGGCAGTAATTTCGCACAGAAGCTGGAAACAATCATGGCGTGTTTAATACCGGAACGATCGGATTTTGTTTTGTATTGACAGCGAGTGCATTAGTGTAACTAGGACCATTCCTCTATTGAGAAAAGATTCTAGTTGTTTCTGTATGGATCAAGTCGCTTTCGAACGGTGATTAAATTATTTATCTTTAATGCACTCTGTCGAAGAATGTTAAAGAGAAGGATTTTGTCCAAAAACTTTAGTTCTCATGTAGAAATAAAATAAGCAAAATGATGAAATAAGCAAAAGGCTATCTCAGTTCAATGTCGGTTAGCAGGGGATCCTGGCAGAGACGGTTCAACCGGGAGTTGAACCAGATACCTCTTGATAGCTGGCTAGTGTGTTACCTCCATGCCAGTAAAAATAAAGTGAGCAGATCTTATTAAACTGACACAACGTAATGGCTTCTTGACTTCGACGATAATTCTGAGCCTCCACTCGGGGCTTTGATTATACATTGTACATTGCACCCCAATGAGCTCTCCCAATGGACACAATGTGATAGAGCTAATGTTAACGTCAGTTTCCTCACTCGAAAGCGATGTATGTGACGGGTGAGACCAGGATTTGAACTCCGCACATACTGATCCGCATAATAAATGGACCCTCGTAACGTGTACCAGTTATACAATGTAAAAATTAATATTACAAATCGAGCTTACTACTGATCTTTCATTGACTACTGTATATTGTATAGTAGTATATACATGTAGAATCTTAACTTTTTTCTTTTGTTGCCTGTTTGTGCGAAGTCATTTAGAGACGTCCCTGACACTGCCTTATGACAGGGAAAGAAACGTTAAATTCTTATTTATCGATATTGATAACAAGCAACTGAGTAGATCAGTAAATTGAGCAACTGAGTAGATCAAGCAACTGAGTAGATCAGTAAAGATCACAGTGCTTGACTTCTGCTTGACGATACAGGACGCCAAATCTTGTCAGGGTGTAGAAGTTAAACGAATCATTATAATGTCTCGATTGGTTCTGGGAGAAGGCATTAGAACCTTTCTGTCTAGCACATAGTGTCCGCAACATAACATACCGATATTGGGTCAGAAAGCGCAATAAGTGCTTGCTTGAGACCCACACAAAATTAAAAATAAAAACTTAACTACACAACTAACACATCATGTCAATGTAAAACAGAACCAGAACGACACATTTTCAAACTACACAGATCAAGCATAACGACATCCAAGTCGGTTTCCTCCAACTGACTCTTTTAAAGCAAATAAGATAGGCCTGAGAGCTATTTCACTTACGAAGCTATATGAACTCAAATTAACTATCAAAATTTATATATTTTAAGACAAGGGTAACTATACTATCTTGTAACATCTTACAAAACTTTATATAGGCTAACGATCATATCTATTCTCAAAAGGTTACAAATGAGGAGGTTCTGGAGAGAATTGGTACAGATAGACAGTTGATAAATGTATTAAGAAATAGGAAGAAGAGTTAGATAGGACACATTCTAAGGGGGGAAGGTTTATTAAAAGAGGTCATAGAAGGTAGAATGGAAGGAAAAAGAGGCAGAGGCAGGCCGAGATTAGGTATGTTAGATGATTTAAAGACCCACTCATATGTGGAAATGAAGAGGAAGGCGGAAGACAGAGAAGAGTGGAGGCGTTATATACCATGGACCTGCCAGTAGGCAGGGCACTAAGAGAGATCTATTTGCATACATGAACTTAACTATACTGGTACAGTGTAAGTCGCGAAGTCTAGTCGTAATTTTTTCATACCTCATCATACAAAAATTGCAAAGGAAATAAACTACTTCGAAGAGTTGATCTACTTAAAAATCATACTTACCAATGTACTCCCAACGCAGTCACAAAGAACGATAGAATGTCTAAACGTGCTCGAGCGACTACAATTTTCGAACAACGGTGCAGAAATTGGTTTCTGTGCATAGTTTAGCATAGTTTGTGTCACTAGTTGATCTAGTAGTATAGCGCATATTAGTATATCGCTAACTTAGGTTAACGGTGCAGGAAGAGAAAGTGTACTTTATTTCTATATGGGTGTTTCCTTTTATCAAATTATCAAAGTTTGTATTTTTTATTTTAACACACATTTTTATGTGATGAGATACGAAATTAGGGCTATACTGTTGTTACAACTCTTCAGGAATTCCTGAACCGGTATAATTAAATTAATCAATCAATCACTCAATAAGAATTTAACGACCGGTTCCTCGCATTAATTAAGGCAATGTCAGGGACGTCTCGTGCAGATTCTACACAAACAGGCGCAAAAGCACCACACGTTGGCGACTGAGTACACAGAGACCACAAAAGAAAGCGAGATCAAAACAGTGCAAGTCCAAGATCCAAGGCAAGCGGATCAAAATTAAATTAAGTTAAAATACACACTGTAGAAAAAGTAATGTATCAAGAAGTTCAAGTCCAAGATCCAAGGCAAGCGGATCAAAATTAAATTACGTTAAAATATACACTGTAGAATAGTAATTTCCTAAGACGCTCTAAAGCAATAGCAGAGCCCTAAAACTGAATCGTTACTGTGCGCCTCTACAGCATGTGCACCTGCCTCGTTCCACACACAACGCAGTGGCAGTTGTACATTTGTGGCTATATCTGCAATATAACTGTATGCTATTACCCCAAATCAGGGTTTGTTTTGATTATAGTTACGATTTTCTAGTACGATATGTTGACGTCATCTACTCAACTGTGTTCAAACCGAAGCAACGGTGGTGAAGCGGTGTAGATGCCAGGCTTTAGATCATGGGTTCTTTGTTCAATTCTGGATCGAATCACTTTTATTTTTTTAAAGATTAACTCAGTTTTCTTAGTTTCATAGGAATTTGGTTAGGGTTAGGGTAGGTGTTGGGGTTAGGGTTAGCGATAGTTAATTTTTTTATGAATAATTTGGTTAGGATTAATTAGTTAGGAATAAAACCCCGCCAGCGGGGGAAATAGCATAAACCCCCTGTTGCGCGTTTAACGGCAAGTAGTTTACCGTAACTTGTACTGTCTCAGTCGCCGTGTTGAAGCCGACTGTGCGCGAAAATTAAAAGTTGCGTTGTCAGTAGGTTTAATAATTTATTTAGATATAGTTCAAATATCACATTAAAAACTGTATGATAGGAAGCATCAATATATAAAATACAAGTCATAGTGCTGCATAATAAGGGTTTAAGAACCGAACAGCTAAAATGCAATCTTCAACTAATTTACATTGTTAGGCCTTATAGTTAGCATATCAATTATAGAGGTGAAAATAACTTCTCATGGTCACAAATAAACAGTGGGATTATACAACGAGTTCTTGTAGCTCTTAAGTATTAGAAATAAGCGTTAATTAAAGGTGTCAACGTGCGCCAGGGTTATGTTCTTAACTTAATTATATACTGGTTCAGGAATTCGAGATGACTTGGAATACCAATTTGGTAGTAATTGTATTCATCATCATCCAAAAATTGCGAAGGAAAAAGCTGAAATCCTTGAAATATTCCACTTGTTAGAGGCTTTAAGCTCGTTCAAATATTGTTCCTAATTTTAGTGTGAATAATTAATAATGCTATAAAATCGTAGTAGACTATAACTTAAATACACACACACACACACACACACACACACACACACACACACACACATATATATATATTATACAGTATATATATATATATATATATAATATATATATATATATATATATATATATATATATATATATATATATATATATTATACAGTATACATGTACAATTATTTACATGCATCACGGATGTACCATATAGCAGATTGCGTTAGATAGGTAATTATTTCGAGTAAATTGTACTTAGAAATCTTCTGGATTAATTACTTTTGCGCAATTTATTAATTTTTGTTGATTAATCGACATTAAGTCAGTTACTTTTGCCGATAAGATTTAGTGACAGTATTTTGGTTACATGTAAAAATGTATCTGCGCCAGTTTTCTAAAAGACATCTAAATTGTGGATTATTCTTCTTGTTTGCAAGTAAGTAAATCGCTGAATTTATAATTCTATAACAACAGCAACAACAACAATTAGAGTGCTAAAGTCATCAATGACAACATCGAGCACTATTGAGACAAAATCAAGCCGGCGAGCAAAAAAATGGTCCAAAAACGGTGCAAATTCCAAAATCCAGAAATTCAGTCCAAAGTATGTAACTATGTAACACTTGTTCACTATTCAGCTGTACCGTAATCAGTTGTACCGTTATCAGTTGTAACATTATCAGCTGTACCGTTATCAATTGCACCGTTATTCGTAATCCTTAGTCTTTGATGTAGTATTAAACAGATAGAAACGCTTGCTAGTTTTCTAATGTTTGATAGGTAATAAGGTTAATCACTGCACCTCCTGAGTTTCTTTGGATGTAAAACTAGATTTGGAGGTAAAACTAGATTTCGATGTAAACCGATTTATTTGTGTCGCTTGATTCGACGTCCGTTTTGAATATTGCTTGACTTTCCTACTCACCAACGCTTCCCTGTTCTGAGTGCATGTGCGAAATTTATTTGCGGAGTTATCAACTCTTGATGTTAAGACTCTTGTAACAATAAGAAAACAAAAATCTTAAAAGTACTCGCGCACTCTCTCTTCTCGTGCATGTGACATTTAATAATCTCTCCCCGGACATGCTAAATTTTCTACGGCCTGCTTACGGAAGCATCATTTTACACGTTTTTCTTCTTCTGTCTTTAAAATTTCGGACGGTTATAGCGCGGCAAATCTGGCCAGAGGTATAAATTACTAAAGCGCTTTTACGAAAAATTTCGTATGCGCGCAGATGTATTGTGTAGATATCAGTTACGTGTGCATACTGTATATACAACAACAGTATGATCCAGCCTAAGGGCACGATATTATTGCGATTGAAACCTGAGACATTTGAAGTCTCCGGCTTAAAGCTCCAACTTGAGCTTAGATTATAACGTCCAAGCTTTAAATCTACCTAAAGTCTTCGTCTTACATTCCTTTTAGACCTGCGTATACTTTTCTTAGTAACAAATAACATCGAAAGCTTATATAGCTGTGTCAGGGACGAAATCGGTATTGGAGACTACTTTAGCGGAAGAGTTTGAATAATACTATATTAAACAAAATATAAATAAAATTAAAAATAATCTCATGAGGTTGATAAAAAGGTCGTACCGCATTAGTAACAGATACTGAATATAATGCAGGGTAGATTTAAGTAGAATTCTTAGACTCTAAGCAAGTTTAAAATACAGTACATTTAGTAGAAATTTTTAGTCATTAGTGCGGCCAAACTAGAAAAGTTTCGCCTGTCCCCAATTCCTGACGTTAACAACACTTTTTACCAGTTTTAAAATCTAACATTGTCTGACAACAAAAATCCGCAAAATGATCTGGACATATCTGGAAAACATACTGTAATCGAAGAATCGTTTTCAAATGAGCATACCAACGGGTTAGGATTGTATATAACTTATTTACATTTGTAGAAAAGTTGAGATTATTTTTTATACTTGTGGACACAGTTACTATATACTAAGTTAGCATGATATTGCCATTGTGTTTAACTCCTTAGTTTGTTCTTATCTTAAATTCTCGTTAGCAATGTTTTTGTTGGAGTTCCATTTCCCGGTCAAAATGCGCTCTTCTGAGAGTAAGATAGTAAAATTGCACTATGAATATAATTATATCTTGAGAAAGCTATGAGAAAGATTCAGGGCTTAGCTTTGTAGATAAAAATATTATTTTATGCTAACATTAACGGAATCTCAAGTTCCAGCTGAGCTAATTTCTTGGCCACTTTTTGCTTACAGCTACATGTACAACAATTTTTCAGTATAAATTCTGCATGATTTGAGCATGCATATTCATCTTCCCAGCAATAAAGCCGATTGCATCTATTGATCATTGCCTGCCTTCACCGAAGTCTATTCCATTATCTACTACAAATTGACAAAGGAATAAATTAAAGAGTTTTTTAGGCTTATGTTCATAGGAAAATATTTCCGATATGTTATGAAATGGATTTCGAATCTTCAATTCTAATTTAGACTGGCTAACGAGCTTATCTACCTACTAATGAAGGCGTCATAGCTATAGATGTATAATAGCATTAGATGATCTGCAAGCAAATATGCACACGTAAGAGCAAGGAAGTCAGCAAATTAAATATGAAAATAAACTTTTTTGATTAATAAACTTTTTCCATCTCTGCTATTCTGCCTGATTGCCCCATGTACTTGTAATGGAAGCTCAGTTAAAGCAAGACGTCTATAGCCACGATTAATCCAGCGTAAATGCAATCACGACAAGGCTTAATCTTAGGCTCGTAACTCTGCTAGCTTGTTGCACTGTACCTGCATAATATAGGTCTTGCTACTTTATGGAGGAAGCAGTCGATTAAAAACTAAGTAACTAGAGGAAATGCACAGGTATTGAGCTCTGATCGTGGGTATTGAATGGTCAAAGCGATGATCGTTGTACAACCCGAGCCCTTGGAGGCTCTGAGTATCGGCAGATTGGAGTGGTAATAAGCTGGAGTAGACAGTGTCGGTCAGATTTGAAGTTAGATGTGAAGTTAGTTGTAATGGTGTGCGGGCCTATTTACGATGAATTGCGAAGTTCTCTTCGGCTTTCGGTAAATTAATATTCATGAGTCAATGTTGTATTCCTTTTTGAAATTATTTGCAAACATACGTTAAATTTAAATTATTAAATTTTTGTATGATATAAATTCCGTTATAATAGTATATTTTTAACCATTATCTTGAAGCGAATTTTCGTCTGCTTCCTTCAGTCAGCTAAAAAGTTGACTCCATTTTATTTTTATTTACATATATACATTTTAGCACTAAGCACCACATATAGTTTGACAAAGCCGACATTAGCACAAGATATAAAATAGCACAAGTATAAGGTGAAGCGGCTAATACAGGCTAAAATCAGCATTTGCATATTCCACGAATATTAAATATTCTAATCAGAATATTTATCGATCTGAATGCATAATTTAATTGGCTTGGATTGGTTGTTTTTAACCTCATGATTCTGGTAGCAGCTGTATTTGGAAATGTACCGTGTCGTTGCAGTCAATGTAATCTCCCTGTTCTAAAGCGAAATTAGCCGGAGGGCAAATGCTTAGCGGAACAAAGGAAGACATATCTGAGCGCTTTGAGGTCTATCATGAATGTTGTTGAGATATATCGACTGATTCAGGTTTATCGGTTGACTGTATCTCATAATGCATTTATACAAAAACCCATTTCACTCGAGTGAAAGGAAATTGAGCTAAGTTAATGATCGTGTCTTGCATATGTCTGCGGACAAATCATGCGACACTTTCTGCTGGACTCTGCGTGTGCTTAGGATCAAACTTTATTTTCATTTATTTCTATTTTTTTAAATTTAATTTTATTTATTTTGTCTATTTTTATCTATATATGCCATACTGAATATAATGAAATTTCCCACTTTCTGTTGTTCTTTTTGTTGCTCTATCTACTGTTCTTTCTATTACTGTTTCTATTGTTCTTTCTATTACTGTTTCTATTGTTCTTTCCATTGCTCTTTCTGTTATATATAGATCTCTATTCACCAAAATAAAGGTAGCACATACACAGCAGGTACGCAATATACAGTACTCAATATAAACTGAAGGGCATCATGTTCGCGAAAAATATAAATACCTATAAGATATGTAGCCGAACGGAAAGAACATGAAACTTCTCACAACATGCACTCGAGAAGCAGTGCGAAACAAACAAGTAAAATAGAGAAAATTGAAATTATACTTTTAAGCTATCGAGCATATATTTATTTATTGCTTAGTGTAATATTTTCAAAGAAGATACGCAAATAAAATTTCCAGTTTACCTTTGCTAGTTCCCATTACAACCGGTTAAATTGCTCTTTTTTATTTTTCTATTACTGTCAAATTGCAGGCTCATACTACATATTCGTTTACACTGTCTGCTGGAAACTTGTCGAAAGAGCTACAAATAATAGTTATTCATTAAAGGCATCATTAGCATGTAAATTGATTCACCACTAAACCCGTACCTCTATCAAACTTCAATATGGATTTATCTTGATAAAAATATAACTACTAGGGTTATCTATAACTGTTGTCTATAGTTCCTATTGCTGTGCTTAAATTAAATGAGACTAAGATGTGGATCTTCGTTGAAAAATATTAAGTATAGTGGATATTCTAATGAAAAATATTTGTGTTTATTTGTTTTGTTAGTCACTTGTAATAAATTACTGAGTTAGCGATATTCCTTTTATGTTTACTTTTTTAAAAATCTTCCTTGGATTAGTGAAATAAAGTCCGTAGTACTTGTACAATGCGACTGCCGAGTTATGCACACAAAGCGGTTGGTCTATTCAACAGTGACCCCAACAAAACACGGGATGCTGAAGATTTTAATCGTACGATAATAACCGCATACCCGGCTGCCACACAGATCTTCCGTGTTTCGCTGACTGCCCTTTTTGAATATGGTTACTCTTAGGTTCGTGTTACAGACACCTCCTGTGCAGATTGGCACAGGTAGTTTCGGATTTCAGGCACCAGTGGAGCACTCGCCAATCCTCTGCTGATTTTAACAAAATGTCAGCTTTTCATCTTTTATGTCTGACCCAAACTCAGTGGGATTTCGCATTGGATATTTTGAATGGGTGAGAAAACCTGCGGCTTATAATTTTATCTAACAACTGAATATTCTTTAATACTAAGAAGTATTAAAGAGAGTTTTATATTTAAATTCAGGTGTTTTGTGAGTATATTTAAATATAGCAACGCTCCGGTATTGAAATTAAGTTGTTGATTTAATTTAAACGATAAATATTTGATGTCTGTATTTTGTATATCTGTTTCGAAACCTCAAATCGTGTCTTAAACAATATTTCTTGTACGAAACAAGACTATGTTCTTATCTGAAATACACTTTTACATGCTTATCTGTATATAAATTTATATTTAAAAGCAAAAATTGATAATTTAAATTAATGATTTAAAAAATTAACTAAAATTAATAACTCAAATAAATACATTAAAAGTTGATAACAGCAACTCCAAATTTAACTTCACTTCACACTTTTTATTACTGGTGATTGAGGGAAGGGAAACAAAATAATTAACATTTAAATAATAATTAGCAATTAATAACATATTTTGAAAATGATTACACTTCACTCATATTTTAGATATCTCAAATAATAATTTAATCCTAGTGCAAGTTAACCATGAATCAGATTTCTATAAACAAAGACATTGATTTTACTTTGAATGAGATCGCGTTCTTCCTCCTATCTTCTTGGTCGTTATGAATTTTCTATTAAATCTTCTAGAAATTGATCAGGATTTATATTCTCTAATCTAAAAGTCATTTCATTGCAGCTCAGCTTTGTCAGCAGCATTGGAGACCTGACGAATGACCCTTCACACGACCGCAGCCTTACCCCCTCCCTCATTACCCAAGTCACCCCTCCCGTGTTACCCCAGTCACTCCTCTTCTAAACTTTTATTTGTCCACCACCGCACCGGTGCTTACGTTGAGAGTGGAAACTGCACCATAACGATAATCCTAAAATACTTTCCTGGATCTTGTACCAAAAACAGTGCAATTAAATTTGAAAGTCAATTATTATTATATAGTCGTAAATTATCACCGAATTTTAAATTTATTATTAAAGCTTACCCGTCTAGCGACTGTAAAGTGTGCATTTTATAATGTGGAATAGTTAATACAGAACAGTAAGAATTGCTGCCTATAGGGTGTAGTGTTTAACGTCAAGGTTCAGAAGCACAAGATTTCTCTTCCACACTACTAGATGTCATACTGTCGCAGATACTAGTTAACATTTCACAGCTTTAATATAAAAAATATATATAATAAATAAATAATAAATAATAATAAATAACAATAAATAATAATAATAAATATAATAAATAATAAAGATTAACGTCGGTTTCCTCATACAATGATGATGTCAGGAACGTCCCCCATCTCCTATAATATCGACAGTTGCGGCAATTTAATACCAAACCTTGAATGGAAATGTAAAAAATCGATGTAGACAATATTAATTATGGACTGTAGTGTTTAACGTCAAGCTGAGAAGCACGAGGCTCCTCTTCAAGACCTACATACTCTAGCTACCGTTAGAAAAATTTAATTACTAAACTTTGAGTTAATAATTGTCTTAGTTAGATCTGGTCTTTTATTGAGATTTAAGTAACACATGTCATTACTTTCCTTTTTGACGTAGTTACGAAATCTTTAAGAAATAAAATACTGGCATTGCACTCTAATTCACGAAAGGTTCAAGTAATGTAGATTAGCCATTTTAACGTTTCGAATTTGTATTCTGGCTCTCTAATAATGGTAAAATTCTCTATTTTCACACTACCGATATTACACGAAATGTTGTTAGTAGAACCTTTCTGTGGTGTTACCTGAAAATGAGCATTGCCCATTTAAGGTCAATTTCTGTTTTCTGATGCTGACACCTAACACGTCCCTGAGAGCTCTTTAAATCGTTGATATCGACGTTAAATCCAGTGATTTTATAACACTTCTAGACTATTTTATAAAACCACTGAGCCGCTATTATTGAATGCTCTGAATTAACTCCCCTGAACTGAATCATAGGATCGAGTCCAACGTTACGATAAGGACAACCGGTCACAACCCTACAGGTTGACAAAGACTGAACAAATGATGGCTTTTGCTCGTGTACCGGTGTGAGATTTCTGTGTAGTGTGTAATTATGATATAATCGAGAGAGCTGTGATATGTAATTATGTTCTTTGATCATCTGATAGCTTGCTCATGTGGGAGTCCTAATCCGCATGAGTCCTAATAGCGCGACACCTGCTGGACTGAGTAACGTGTAAATAGCAAGGGTTGAATTGGGTAGGGAGGCGGCATATAGCCAAACGAATAGCGAGTTCGTCTCGGAATCCAGTGATCCGGGTTCAAAGACCAAGTCAGTAATAATAATAATAATAATAATAATAATAATAATAATAATAATAAAGGTTTAACATCCGTTTCCTTATGCAAGGATTTTGTCAGGGACGTCGTAAGTAGAAAGTAAGTGCTTCCGGTAGGGTCCCAGGAAATTAAACAGGAATTGAAACTTGCTGACAATAGGCGCCGGGTACTGAGAGATACGATTAATCTTGGAATGAATCCAAGCAGATATTTGTAAACCTGTCTAAACCTCGGTTTCCTACAATGACACTGCTGTCTAGAAAAAGCAATGGTAGTTTAGAAAACCGTATGCTCATTGCAAACGATTTTAAAGCTTGTTTTTTAATCATAGTCTTTTTCTGGAACTATTCGGACTGGAGTTGAACGGTGCCGATCTGCTATAGTAGACAATTACGCTATCAACTAGGCTATTCTCCAAACTCGACGACGGTTTCGAATCAATTTATGACTTTGGGACTCGAATTAAATTAATTTAACGGCGCTTTCGAAGCATTTCGAGGTCTATTAAGGTCGTTTCTCCTGCTTGAAGCTTATTCCTCTGATTTATTAGACTGTAATTTTTCAATGGAAAATCTATTAATCAAAAGATGACGGGATTTCTACTATTTTATGGCAACATGTGATGTGCCACATTGATTGATTTGAAATTTATGATTTGATCGGGTACTGTATTCTATTCTCTCTCTCTGTGTCTGTCAATCTCTCTCTCTCTCTCTCTCTCTTCTATCTCTCTCTCTCTCTCTCTCCGTCTCTCTGTCTCTCTCTCTCTGTCTATCTCTCTCGCTCTCTCTCGTGTTCTACCAACTGTCATGTTTAAAAAGTAAGTTCCTTCTAACGTTTTACAATGTCGATCACTGAAGTGCTCTCTCCATCGACTAGTTTCTATTTTTTACATGGCTTTTATGTCCGTTTCTGCAAGAGTAGAAACGTTTATACTTTTGTTATGTTTGTAAATATTTGCCGCATTCAGTTCCAATGTCTTTTCTGCTTGAAATCCAATCTGCTGGCCAGAAATGAATACGGAAGTCTTCGAGCAAGTTCATTGTTTGAAATGATCTGTCATAGCTTTGAGTGATTGATCGAATATGGAACGTATTGCTGAGGCTTTACATAAATAATGAGCTTAAAGGCACTGCCTTTGTGATAAGATTAATTTGTTAGTTGATGGAGCGATCATGAAATATTAATCACGCAATAGATCAATCATTTAAACTGATCTGTGATGAAATCGGATATTGTTTATAACGATGAACCCTCTAAGAATAAATTTAAATTTCTCTTATTTCGGAATAAGCTTAAATTGGCGTGTTTATAATGTTTACATTTAGTGAATTTAAATAAATTGACCATAAGGTTGTTCGATATATAAGTGAAAAAATGCAGGCTTTTTCAGCGACATGGATTGATGTGTTTAACGACAATATTGGAAGCACCACTCGTTTCTTTAAAGTCCAATCCACAAGAACAAGAACAGAGCCCGTAACATAATCGTTTGGATATCCGACTTCAATATTAGAAGTTCAAACTCCGTGCTCTCACGGTCACTGATATGCTTTCGACAATTGAAACTGACGATAACTTCAAAGCTTTACCTATGTAACCAATTATTCTAAGTATAATAAACGACTAGGTTACATTATAATAGTTTAATTTTTCACAATTAAAACCAGATTACGATTTCTTTTACTTCTTTTTAAAATTCCAATTGCTCTGTATTACTACAGAAACCAACTATATTAAAAAAATTAAAATCGATAAAGAATTTTTAAAGAAAAGATATACATTTCTCTTGTAACTATATTTTGCCCACAGGATTATGGATTACCGGACTGTGTCAGGACCAGGACAACTTCTACTTCGACCCCTCTCCGGTCAGCCAGGAGGTCATAGAGGGCGAGGAGGTGCGGCTGCGCTGTGACGTCTCCAACAGGAGGATGATCAGCTTCTACTGGACCCTGAACGACTCCAGGGTCGTCGAGACCTCGAGGCGGTTCCTTGAGCAGGGAGACCTGAGGATTCTCAGAGCGGATAGAGTCTCGGACGCGGGTTCGTTCAGATGTGTGGCGACGAACACGAGCACTGGAATGGCGCTGAGGAGTACCGAGGCTAAGCTGAACGTACTCTGTAAGTGACTCTCTCTTAATGCACTGCCTACTGGCAGGCCCATGGTATATAGCGCCTCCACTCTTATCTGTCTTCCGCTTTCCTCTTCATGTCCACATTTGAGTGGGTCTTTAAATCATCTAACATACCTAATATCGGCCTGCCTCTGCCTCTTTATACAATAGCATAGTCAAAACCACGCGATCCGTAAGATGGCATGGCCATGCTCAGCGCATATGTCTGTATGCTCAGCTAATACAAGTTTTATGGTTTCGGTACTATAGAAAATTTATGTTGTAAAATATTTAATATACTCACTGATAAAATTCTTTTTATTTCTGCAGCTATAGTCGGTAGTCGCTATGTTTTATTAATATGTTGCACTGATATGCTAACCTTCGTACCAATGTAACTAATTGATTAAAGAATTGCTGATTTCGAATTGTATAAGAATTTGAACTTTGAACCTGCCATTTCGTTATTGATTTGGCTAAACTGACTGAAAGTCAAAGCTTATACCGAGAATAAAAATATTAAATATTAATTCGAAGGAACGAAATTCAGTTACAGTAATCTAAAAGAGTTGCCAGTGACTATAATTCAGCCGTATTTCTACACGTGAATACTTAACGTTGACTGCGCTGCATATACAATGCACAGTTAACCTGTCGCATGTCAAATCTATCATTATGCTGAAGTCATGACACACTGATAATATATACCGTATCGTGAAGACGGTAAAATTACCGCTAGCAGGTTTTGTTCGATGCGCTTTTCTTCGCATATATTTACGTGACAGTCTTGGCTAGGAGACCTGTTGCAGATCTATCCCGAGGAGGGATAGTTAGTGGAAGGCGGGATTGTAAAACACCGCTTTTCTGCGGAACGCTTGAGGCGACAATTCTCAATGAAGGAATGATTAATACAGAAAGAGCGAACATGCAGTAATCATGTAAAATGTGGCACTTTCTCATTCTGAGTACAACGTGCTAACGAAATTGTAGATTTTGAGGATGAGGTGAATGAGTGACGGGAAAGGGTTCGTTACAGTAAGGACTCTAAAGGATCTAATTTCTCTCTCTCTCTTTCTTTCTCTTTATTATTTGGATGTACATTTGTAGGATCGACAGCAAACTTGTTATTGAGAAAGTGAAGTATATCCAATTCTGTTTAATAATTATTTGTTCAGAATTTATTATTTCTTGAAATCATATATGGGACATTTTTATTGTAAGCAATCTTTTACTTTTTATTTTGTTTAATAGGACAAAATGTAATAGTAAATTAGAATATTGCTTTTTTTAAATTGGAATTAAAACCCATAACTTAAACCAATAAATAAATTTCCCTTTAGCCGTTAATCCATAATAGGGTTCGACACGGATGGGACTACATTGGAAATGGAACATTAAGACCGGCTATACATCGTTCTAACACCATCAAATGTACACGTCTAGGTTTTTTCGACCCTCGGCAAAGAAAAATACATGTCGCTAGGCTGTCTCGAAACCGCAACCTACAAGAGGCGAGCTCTCTACCACTGGACAAAGAGATGTACCACATAAGTTAATACATTAACTACTAAAATTTATCGCAATCTTGTTTAGCCATCCTTAATTTCTTTTCACATATGACTTCAGCTAGTCAATTCTAAAATCTTGAATAAAATTCATCGGTTAGTTAATTTTCCCTGATTTTCTTAAACCTTAACGACGTCGAGATATATCGTGAGTTTAAGTATTTGCGTAAATTCCGTTCAAGAAAATAATCTTTACCTACGCAATGGACTTTACTTGGACCACCCTAAACTAAATCGTTCAGAACGAATCTGGAAGACGTTGGTGTAATAATAATAGAATCCATGTGTGTTCTGTCACGGGTGGTGATAATGTTGATATTTGAGTTTACTCACAGGCTGAATATATTTCTTCTGGCGTTGGGCTCGTGATCAAGCTAGCTGGACCCTAGCTTCGTATATTTCCTGTAGGGCTCTTGTTGCTTGATTCAATTTTAGCACGCTTTAATGGAATTAAAGTCTTTTAATCATATTTTTGACTAAACTTTGTTAAATATACTTATTCTCTTTTATAGGTACATTTTCATAAAATATTGCACTTTTGGCCCAAAATAATAATTTTAATAAAAATATAGTGAGATAAAATGCGTGTAGTATTTAGCACTTGTAATATATAGCAGTAAATTAATAGCTATATTTTATCATTTTTTGCTGTTTTGCAATTTGAAATTGTAGGAATTTTATGTATCTTGAATATTGATCGTAAACGCAATAGACCATGATTTTCGTAGGACTGTCTTCTGATAAAATAAAATATTATGCAGAAGCGAATATCCACAATTATGTGGCCTTAAAATTATAAGCATTAACTTATTAGAAAATTTTTTTGTAAAAATTATCAATAAAATTCATTAATATTAGATACAACATTCATTATGTTTGTAAAAATATCCTGTAAATTATAGAATAATAGTTACTGATGGCACTAATTTTTATAAGCTAAGTAAATATCTTCTGCTTGTGTATTCATATTTTTTTTAAATTATGTAAATTTAAAATATCACTTAATGCTTATAAATAATAGGATTTTGGTTGCGAAAAAATTAACGTGCAAAAGGGGCTATCGGTCTTATAATTCAATCCACTCCATAGATATTTATGATGCACCGGGGTTAAAGGTCAAATCTGGATGACCTGGTTCAGGTCTGAGATTTAAATTTGTCTTCATTATTTCACTCGTGTTCGATGTCTGCTCGTCAGTCAGCACTCCGCTCAATTTCCTAATAAATAGTCTGCGTCTCTCGGCAGAGAGGGCGGGGCTGCGAGGAAAGATTGGTCACGTGGTTTTCATTCGGCCTCGGCCTGGCATTTCGCCAGGGCTTAAAGCTGGTAAAGCTAGTGTTAACGTCAGTTTCCTCATTCAAAAGCGATGTCAGTGACGGGTGAGCCTAGGATTTGAACCCTGCACATACTGATTCGCGGTCGAGTATCTTACCAACATCACGCGCGCCTCGATTTCATTCCGCCTCGGCCTGGCATTGCGCCAGGATTTAAGTTCTTGCCTTCCTTTTTAAAATTATTGTACTTAACGATTTTCAGGACTTGCTGATTTCCTATACTTCCTGTGTATATATGTTGTGAGTATTCAATTGAACTTCTGGTTTTAGAAGTCTCTATAATCTTGTGCGTATGTTATAGGCTATTTCTGGATAGTTAGAGATGAGAAAATCTTTCAATAGTGCCTTTAGGGACTTCAGTTACTGCGTTCTTTCGTGTTCCGTAGGTGCACATTTCAAATCTCAACTCGTCTAAGGATTCCTAGTAGTCAGAAAAAATGCTGAATATAGTTCAATCATGGTTAGTTCTCGATTTTGTCATTGATGACGGTAGCACTTTAATTATTGTTATTTCGCGGTTGCACCAGCTTTCTATCACCTATACAGTTTCCATACCAACAGGCATTACATTTGTAGGCACTTAACAGCTATTTGAAGGGAAGGAGTTGCTTATGAAATGCTGCATAATTTAGAATCATAACTAAAATTAAATACAACAACAAAAGCTGACACAGTATGATCTCTCGATATGTGAAAGTTACAAGCCAATCATCTGACAGCTAAAAGTCATAATTAACATTAACTTAAAATTGAGTTTAATATGAAATGTTAAGTAATGTTTTTGTGACGGATTATGCGCCGTTTTCATCGTTATAGTTTATAGATCTCAGGCAGATGTCAGATCTCGAGAGTGGCATTATTCGACGACTGAAATATAAATTTAAAAATATACAGTAAAAATTTATCCCCAAAGAAAACTAGGTTCTACATGTATATGGTAGAATCATACACCTCTTAGTTTAACTGATAAGAATTTTATTTCAGGTTTTCTTTCTGTCGTACCATAAGAGCGCGTGCAGCTATCAGTGAGTTATATTAGTAGATTTTGAGTAATTTTCACTATTTAAAATTCATTCAGGAATTGTAAAATTTGTAGCCGTTTTAAAATATATTCAGGAAGTTTGAGAAAAATCTAAAATTGTCAAAATTGACTTAATTTTATGTTCTGCGATGAACCTGTACAAACAAGATATTCTCCAATAGGACGCCTTGCTGTGCCGTGTTTATTTTATCAGCAAAGTTCTGGCTTACTTTGTAATAATACACTACAAGGTCTGGTTTAGTTTACTACGAAATTCACTGGTCATCATTGTGTTGAAAATAGAATCATAGCTCTACACCTTACACATAGAATCATAGCTGTACGCTATGCTACATCTTACATATTGAATCATAGCTGTATGCTATGCTACATCTTACATATTGAATCATAGCTGTGCGCTATGCTACATCTTACATATTGAATCATAGCTGTGCGCTATGCTACATCTTACATATTGAATCATAGCTGTATGCTATGCTACATCTTACATATTGAATCATAGCTGTGCGCTATGCTACATCTTACATATTGAATCATTGCTGTGCGCTATGCTACATCTTACATATTGAATCATTGCTGTGCGCTATGCTACATCTTACATATTGAATCATTGCTGTGCGCTATGCTACATCTTACATATTGAATCATTGCTGTGCGCTATGCTACATCTTACATATTGAATCATTGCTGTGCGCTATGCTACATCTTACATATTGAATCATAGCTGTGCTCTCTACACTATACTTATCCTGACCGGTTCCCAAGTTACCGGTGAAGAGTATTAGAGGTTCTGATAAATTTTTATGATAACATTTTAATATTTTGGTTTCTCAATAGCTCTAGATTTAGAAAAAAATTTTCTTTCGTCTACTTTTATAAAGTTCTATGAAAAGAATTATTAGAGATATCCAAGATTCAGCATTCTAACAAAAGATAGACTTTGTTTAGGTGATATTTTGTATGTTTTTATTTGTAATATTAATTTGTTAGCATCATAAATGTGATAGCTGTACGAAAAGGTACAAATGAAATGCACAAACAAATGGCAGTGTCTTATAGCTGTTGGTTGTTGAATTTGATAATGTTTGTCTAATGAAAAAAGTATGACCATAAGGTAAAAATTTAATTATAAAATTTGTTTATGTTTCACGAACTGGATATGAAAAGAGCAGAAAAGTAGAAGTAGAGAGACCAAACTTTTTTAAATCAATTGTTAGGTTGAAAAGAAGTTTAATCACGTAAAATTGTAAGAATATGGCTTTCCTATTAAATTGTTTAAATCGCTTTCTGTTAGCCATTTGCAAACGGAACGCTAGGTACAATTGACTGTTGTGAGTGAAAAATCTAAGAAGTCATTTAGGTCTAATACACTGTTATGTAAGAACTCGCATGAATCTTAAAGCAAAAAATAATTACTCATCTGTACATGGCATAATTATATTACTTGGAATTATTACTGACAAACGTGTAAGTGAAATGCGCAGTGACACTGTTCCATGGTTTGTTGTTGAGTTTAATGAGGTTTTGTTATATCTTTGTTCTCATTATTGTTATGAATCTTTTTTTCTTCTGTACCATTTAAACCCTACAACCTAACTAGTTCCGACTTCTAGTTTTCCTTAACGAAAATATTGTCGTTAGGAGAGAAGTAACTAGTTCGAAGAGATTCTTGTTATTTCAAATTTAATGTAAAACTATTAAAATTTAATAATTGCTACACAATGGCTACTTAACCTGTCTTCATCTTTTGAATGCTTAAGAAAATACTGACTTAACGATGTAGTTCAAGCCTGATTTGAGCTATTAAATTTCCTTTCCCTACTACTTTAGGATTGGCATTCAATGTGTTAATATCTGAATAGCGAAGTAGGTCAGTCAGCGTCATGAAGTTTTAAATGACAGATCCTAAGATGAATTGAACTTTCCTAAGTTCGATTCTCAGCCGCGCTGATCGGAGAGTAAGATCTCTGACTTCCACAGGGCTGGTTACACGGAAGCAGTCCGTCATTTCTTAGATTACCTGCACCTGGATAGTACTTGATTTTTACCAGTATTTGATTGACTGCAATCCAACTGCAGACAAAGTCAAATGGATAATGAAAAAATTAGAAAATATTGGAAAATTGGACTGCCCACGAGTATATTAGATCTGCATTGCTGGCTCAACAGCTAGGTCTTCAGTTTTGAATAACTGTAGAGCGGCTATAGCCTACCAGTCGCAGGCTTTACGTTATTCTATCTTATCTAAACTTCTCTTTCACTGTCAGTCTGCAGACATTGTGTTAACGAGGAATTACGTCGCTTTATTCTCGTTAGATCTTTCAAAAAGTTGATTGACGAGTTGCCTTGCGCCGATCTCTCTCAGATGTCTTGCCGCTCTGTAAATGGGCTCATTGTTGAGTGGATGCCATCAGGACCACTTCAAAAATCATCTCGTTATTTACCTTCTCGATACAGTTCTTACGGTGATGTACTCATATATATGTGCAATTCTGTCCCTATCTGGAGTGGTGTGATGTTATTTATGATCTAGTTTATTGTAAAAATAATTCCGATAGTAATTTATCGGCTTTATTTGATATTCTTTAAGGGCTGGGTGTCATATTCTGATTCTCTCACTAACTAGAGAGTTTTATGAATGTAACAGTATCATTAGGCGTTTGTCATTCAATTGAATTTTGATCATATATTTATCTTCCAGTTGATAGCTAGTCGAAATGGGCAATACATCTTCTAGTTTGTGAAGTTAACAGTAGCCTATACTTACGCTTTATAACAAGCAGTAAAAAGTCATTTTTTAAGAAATGAAAGTTAGAATTACACATAAGCATGCACGATTTCTAAGATTATTTCGCAGTATACTAAATAATAAAAATTATACATACATTAAAATATTCAATATATTATGTAATTTGAAGCGTAGTTGAATGAGGTGCAGACTCATAAAATGCATATACACGACATGAAGGATTATAAATAAAACAATCGCATAAAATTTCTATTTATTTCCTTATTGACTTTCCATATTGCGCATCCAATAAGATGCACAAGTAGTAAATTCCAGCCTGCTTCATAATGAGCACACCATTGACTAATCGTACCGTTGACCTCATAAACAACCCTGTCTTAATTTTTGTTTTACCTTCTTTTCTCCATCTCATTGAGTAAAAACCTATGCACATACTTGTATTACACTGTTGTTGCTAGACGAATGAAAAGCAGTATATTAGATCACTACCTTTCTTCGAGTAGGCCAAACATTCATCACAAGTCGACACATTTCGTAAGATATAATCTCGGAGTTATATTTCAGGAATTTTACTCAGGGTTGTTATGCAATTGACCTGCTGTCAGCGCTGTCAAAACCTAATAATTGGATGTTGCGGTTTCTTTGATGCTTTGATAAGATTCAATGGTAGATTTTCTGCGAATGTGTTTTTTACTCAGTTCTCACACTGCACTGCAGCACACGCAACACCCCCTAATATGCTGATGTTTCACGAGTGCTGCTAAAGAGACTGTAATTTGATTTATTGTGCATTTGATTGCTTGTCCATGCACAGTCTGTTCTAGCAATTAACTGTAGAAGCTGATTTGGTTATAAAACAATATAATGATTAGTTTGTTTTTATTTCAATGTAATTTTATATCTATATACACTGTTTTTTGTATAAATTATAACCGATACCCATTATTGTTACTATAGTAAAGGCTTATCCAGTTAGTTAGATAAGATTCATACAGTTAGATTGGGCTTATCCAGTTGACCGATGCGTTTAAATTGACAGGAAGTAGACAGCAGTTAATTTTCCAAAATATAGAAAAATGTAATTACTTTTATATTTAAAACATTGTTTAATGCATTTATTGTACGATTTTGGACTTATATTTTGTTGTCAATATCTGTGCCCAGGGTTGAGCAAGCAGACAGAGGTTCAAATGAAGACCCAGCGAGAAGGGGAGGCGCTCGAAGAAGGAATGGAGATATCACTGAAGTGCCAAGTCGAAGGCAATCGAGAACCCAACGTAGAATGGTCTAAAAATAAATACAGGTAATTAAAGAGCTCCGTAATAAGGGCTCTGTAATCTGTAATAATTAGACGATTTTGTTTACTATTCAGTGAAGATTTAACTTCAATTTTTACTTTTACGTGTGATGACTACTTTTCACCCGGGTGTCGGGGACGTCTCGTGCGGAACTTACAACTATAAGCTGCTGTTCTACACCATCAGAACGTATTGGCATGTGCATAGAGT
Source organism: Enchytraeus crypticus (assembly GCA_905160935.1). Lineage (NCBI taxonomy): Eukaryota > Metazoa > Annelida > Clitellata > Enchytraeida > Enchytraeidae > Enchytraeus > Enchytraeus crypticus. Next base: position 693,864 of record CAJHZI010000732.1, on the reverse strand, counting down.
CTGACTGAAGAGAAAGCGAGATCTATAACAGTGCAGTCCGGTGAAATTAGAGAGGAAAGAAATGGATCTGTCTAAGAATAAAATATAGAGGGATATAGAAATATTTGTGTCACTGCTACTGTCTTAGATAAAATAAATTGTGCCAGATGACTTGTATGAATTATGAAACTTCATTGAATATGTTTATATGAATTAAGTTGAGAGTATGTGAAAGTTTTCAATTTAGCTTTATCATCGAGGCTTAGACATTGCTTGCTATTCAAGTCTTGCTGCGTTAGACTTGAATTTATATTATAGTATAGTAACAGTTGTTTGAAGCCAAATAAATTACGCTATTTTGGTAAACTGAGCAAAATATGCATAAATATCGCAATAAACATCTCATATAATCAAATTTCTATGCACATCTAAGTCATACCTATAGAGTAATGCAAGTAAAACTGGATATTGCGCAATACGACTACGCAACCGTGAATCACACTGGATTAATCATTGGATATGCGGTGACTGGAAGGTGTGTGAAAGATTCATTTGAAGGAATTACGGAGCAGACTGGAGAATTATTTACTGACTTGTTTCATGTCGCACCACAATGGTCCGACCAGCTGACCGACCCGTTGAACATGTGGTCGGAAGTGTGAGATTTATTTCTTGGATTGACCCCACCCCCATTGCGAGAAACTTAACGACATGTTTCTACATTATAACATAATAGAGTTCATAGTGCGTTGTGTTTGCATCAATGTTATGTATTTTATCTGAATCTATTTAGGAGATATTGAGTAAACTTTATATTTACGTTTTATGTATAATTTAAGCTTCTTTTTGAGGAGGCGTTGTTGTAGGTTTGATTATGAATTAAAGATTATTATCTGATCATATGATTATTTGCTTTTCTGGTTCTTGTTGCTTTGTTGTATATGTAAGATTTGTGTATGGGTTACTACGCTTGAAATAAAGCAATAAATAAATAAAATTAAACAAAAAGTTCAGAGCTAATCTTTGAATGTTGCGTTGGCAAGATCATAGCATTCGTGCTCTAGTTTTATGAGAAATTGATTCGATAAAATACAGTAAAAATATGCAGCTATACTCACACAGCAATCAGTTTAAGATTGTCGCTCAGTGTTTGTTCCTCGTGTTTAATTTAGTCTCTCCCTCTAGTCCTTGATATAACCATGTGAAGATAAAACGGGCGCAGAATGTTACACTGGTTCTAATGGTACAATATTTGATTATGTTTTTGTATAGTTTATTCACTTGTGTGCTCCCTAATTTTAACGGAGATCCTTGTTTCAATTTTATTACGTGATTGTTAGTAATTACTTACATGTACTTTCTTACTATCATTTTTGTTTATGCTTTCATTTACAGTATATTTACTCGTATTATTTACCCCTATATTTGTTTTTATCCGCGTATTTTTACTCTTGTGTTTGTATGTGTGGCTATTCGTATGTTGACGCGTGTGTTTATGTGAGTTTGTGTCTCTGTGTCTGTGTTTATATGTATGTGTTATGTGTGTGTTTAAGTGTGTTTGTGTCTCTGTTTCTTTGTCTATATGTATGTATTTATGTGTGTGTTTGTGTGTGTTTATATTTTTTCTTATCTCTGTGTCTGTGTTTATGTATGTGTGTGTGTGTTTGTACTTGTATGTGTGCTTGTGTGTGTGTGTTTGTGTCTGTGTTTATATGTGTGCTTATGTGTGTGAGTCTTGTCACATCTGTTGACAAATCGACCAGACATTTCTTGCTCCCACAACGAGACCTCCAGCTGTTGAACCACTGTGGCATACCTCGTTATAGAGTCATCATCATCCCTCTTTCCTCCCCCCCTCATTCGTTCAGTGGGAGGCTTCCTCCCCTGTCACCCACACAAAGTCATAAACAATTATTTCTCTCTATAAATCAGTTAGGTATTATTTCACCATCTGCTTTAGTTATTCTGATCTCTAGCTGTTAGAATAACTTTTATAGCATTTAGAATTAAGACTTCTGGAAATAATAAAAATTAAGACTAAGATCATCGGCTTAGGAATGAATATGTTTTATTAGATATCCTTGACTCAGAGAATGTTGTTACACAATTTTTTAAGATACAAGAATTTGTGAGTTAATGAACACTATAATGAAAATACCAATTTTATCGTGATATAATTTTTATTAATCTCAAGATAATATGATTATGAAATTTGCCCTTTATTTACCTTATTTTATATTACCTTATTTATCTTATTTACTTATTTACCCTTTATTTATTTATTTACCCTTTATTTATTGATTTACCCTTTATTTTACCCTTTATTTTAACAACTTTTCAGTTCATACCGTCAATAAATCAGGCTGTGTAAGCTTATGAATCTATGCAACTTAAATGAACTCTGAATTTCAAATTATTATTTTTTCCACCTTACTTGGTCATTTTGGTTTTGATCTCATGTATGATATAACCGGCGCAACTACTAATTAGAGAATTGTTTTTTGTTTCGGTTCTAATATCTCTGCAATTTCTTATCAGATGATGGATCAGTATGTACGGGGTTCAAATCTTGGGCTCTCCCGTCACTGATATCGCATTCGAGTGAGGAAACTGCCGTTAACATTAACTTTTTGGCCATTTTTTAACTAATCAATTAGTTAAGAAATGGCCCAAATGGCCAAAAAAGCTAACGCTTCAAACGCTACTCATTTGAAGCGTTTCTATAGTTAGCTCACAATGCCGCATGCGCAGATTTGAGAATAATTCATCTGACACTTGGATTATAATTTTCTGCTTGACCTGAGCCTTGAACCCAGTAACCGTGCCTCACTCCCCTGCCTCTGTGTTAACCAGAATCAGCTCAATCATTCAACTGCTTAAATATCAATCTCTTTGTGTCGCACTGGTAGAAAACTCACCTCTAGAATGAGAGGCCGTGTGTCCGAAATTGCGTTGCTACATGGTATTTTCTCATTGTATAGGGTGAGATAAAAAAGTGATTTTGTACACTTGGTTGTGTCAGGTCGAATTATAGCCAGGTTAAGGTTCCATTTCCTATCTAATCCCCTCATTGTCTATCCCATTAAGTTGGACAAACGCTCATTAAAATGAAGCTATATTCAACCACTTCAATATATCGCAAATCCAGTTTTATAAAAAGAATTCGATTGAATTTCACCACAGATTTTACGATGTTTAGGCGAGGATAGACTTATTTACTTTCCGTCGGATGCAGGAAAGTATCGAAGCTGACGAAAGCATGCTGGAAGCTGTTAGATTTAAGACGTGATCTTGGGTTGTTTAATAGTGATTGTTGCGACCTTTGATGACCTCTGACAGCAACCACTATAGGATTAATTGATCTCTGTCTTGCTCGTAAACAGCAAAACCGCAATACTGAGCACCAGAGAGATGGTTTATGAAGTGCATTGGCACCTTATTAATCGTAAAACTCGTGCAAAATATTTTATACATTAGTAATATCTTAAGCGGTCGAACTCGATCTAAGTTGCTGCATTTGTTTGTTAATTTCTAGGATATTTCCGACGGCTAGAATTCGCATACAGAAGAACAGGTTGAAGTTAGTTTCAGTGTCTGCAGCTGATAATGGGGTCTATTCTTGCTCAGCTAGAAATGAGGCGGGTGCAGTGGAGAGTGAAAACAACTTTCTTCTGAATGTGCCAGGTCAGCCTTCCTTCTAACAATATGCAACAACAACAACAACAACAACAACAACAACAACCATTAGAGTACTACAGTCATCAATGACAACATCGAGCACTATTGAGACAAAATCAAGCCGGCGAGCGAAAAGAAGGTCCAAAAACGGTGCAATTCCAAAATCCAGAAAATAAGTCCAAAATTCTCTTCAATATCTTATCCGATTAGTCTGATATCAAACCATAACGCTTAAATAATAATATCTTAAATCAATTAATTTAACATCTTTTTTGTGCAGTTAGTGTAGTAAGATATTACTCTAAGTTATATATAAATTTACTTATCTTTACATTCGCAAGTGTGCTGCTAATGCCTCTAGGGTAATAGAGTTGTCCCGTTTTGGACCTATCTTTGTGACTACGAAGTCGTCTTCACGTTTTTATATCGGTGTGGACGTTGCGATATAGCAAACCTGAAGGAAGCTGGAAAATATAGAACATCTGAGGGAAGTCTGGAGCGATATAGCAAACCTGAAGGAAGTTCAGAAGTCCGCTAGAGACGTCCTTGCCTCCACATCCACGAGACGCCGGACCTAGTAGGCTTTATCTGATTACTCTCTTCAGTGCACTGCCAAGTGGCAGGTTCAAGGTACATATTCATACTCAAAGACTGCTTTCTCGCTCCATTAGAACACTCCTTAGATCTACAAGTTAATCTCTTCACGATGTCTATGCCTTATCCATACCCTATATAGCCTATAGCTTGGGAAAAGTATGACTTTTGAGGTGGTTTTCCAATGCCTTCCTCGGAAGGATCGATTAATTACTATTTAACCGAAATGTAAGGATTCGTATTAATTTAAATTATTATTTGACGTAAGATCGTTAAGAGTTTAAACCCGTGCGTTGCTGATGATGTCTCCTGGCTGATAAGTGAAAGTTAATTTCGATCTGGTTGTTTGACTTTAGGCTATTCTCTTAACCACCAGGTTTACCCTCATACGCCTCTGACCTCACCGCCCTAGTCGTTAGTCCCGACTAATTGCAGCCTGTATGGGAATAAAGAGATCGTATAAATCATGCAGTACGATCAATGCTAAGTCAATAATGGTTTTAGAGTGTGACGCCATGGGTTTTAATTACCAGAGGTTTAACTCAACAGGAGATGATCGTTTGTATCTGGATAACCCAGTTTGTGTGTATGTGAGGTTGTATGTATAGGTATTTCTGTGTGTATGTGAGGTTGTATGTGTGGGTACATCTGTGTGTTTATGAGGTTGTATGTGAGGGTATATTTTTGTGTTTATGAGGTTGTATGTGTGGGTATATTTGTGTGTATAATAATGTGTCTGTATATGGGGTTGTATGTGTGGGTATCTCTATGAGTATATGAGATTTTATGTGTGCGTATTTCTGTGTGTATGTGAGGTTGCATTTGTGAGTATTTCTGTATGTACGTGAATTTGTATGTGTAAGTGTATTTCTGTGAATATTTACTGCAGGTCAGGAAATAAATTCTATTGAGGACACAATAATATATACAGTATATTATATATATATATATATATATATATACATTATTTATATATTATGTATATATAATATACTGTATATATTATTGTGTCCTTAATAGAATTTATTTCCTGAAAGTAAATATACACAAGTAAACATATATATATATATATATATATATATATATATATATATATATATTTTTATAATATACTGTATATATATACAGTATAATATATATATTTATTCTATATATATATATATATATATATATATATAAATATATAAATAAGTAAATATATATATATATATATATATATATATATATATATATATATATATATATAGTATTCTATTTTAATTGGTAATATAATAATAAATTTTTGTTAAGAATTAATAAATATTACTAATTTATTTTGTTAATAATACTTTAGCATAATATTATGCTACCTAAGCTACCTCCGAAATAGCTTCATCCGGTCTATTGAAGTTTTTCCGATTATTGTAATCATATATCGCTATTAGTTAAATGTGTACTAATATGCATTTCATAAAGATACATGTACAGTTGTACATGCATTTCCGTGTTGTGTCCAGGACCATGATAGTGGACCGACCGTTAACTGCACGTGTCGTAAGAGACGACCAAGAAAAAACTGAGGAAGTCAACAGGAAACCAACTCAGGAACTATATATTTTTCCAAACTCTAGGCTATGTTGATATATGGGTGCTCTTTATGAAGCGTTAAAGCAGTCTCTGAGTATGAATATGTATCTTGGCCCCGCCACTTGACAAAACAATAGAGTGAGACATGTATATATTACATATGCCATTAATATATATGTAATATACGGGGTGAGTAAAAAAAGTGATAACACCAGCAAATAGTTTGAATATCTCAGGCTATTCTTAATATTTGTAAATGAAACTTTTACCAATTACTAAAGGACTAATTTTTGATGGGGTGGCCAATTTTCATCCATTTTAATCTAAAGATGGGCCGGTTATACAAGTTTCAGTAGAGCGATCCCCCATTTTTTTTTACCTAAAAATGGCATTTGCTACAAAGTAAGGGCAAATTGCACTTCATTGTCGAGAAGGAAAAGGTGAACGCTCAGTATTACGTCAGTACTTTACTTCCCAAGCTATTTGATGATTGTAAGGCTCTTCTACCAAATGGATTCATCTTTCAGCAGGATGATGCTCCGGCTCATGCATCTCGCCATTCACAGGAATGGATCAGCGAGTGAAATCCGCATTTCATCAAGAAAAGTGAACGGTCTCCAAACTCTTCCGATCTAAATCCTCTGGATTACTATATCTGGGGAACTTTGCTGCATCTCTATCAGAAACACCAATCGAAGCCTAAAAACAAGACATAACTGCAGGAAGTGCTACAATCAATCTGGGAGAGACTGCCCCAAGCCGGAATCAACAAGGCTGTCCTTTCCGAAATCTACTGCAGTCCTGCGAAGCAGCTGTAGGAAAGAATATCAAATAGTCAGTAATGCTAGCAGATACAACTGGTTCTTTCTGAACCACCACAACGACCCTTTTCAGGGCCAAAAAAATAAAATAAATTTTTTATTTACTGTACATTCAAAAAGGGGGGGCTACTCTGCTGAAACTTTCATAACTGGCCAATCGATGTATTGAGATTTATGAAAATTGGCCACCTAATCCGAAATTAGTCCTTCAGTAATTGGTAAAAGTTTGATTTGAAAATATTATCAATAGCACGAGATATTCAAACTTTTTGCAGGTGTTATCACTTTTTTTACTCACCCTGTATATATGCCATTAATGAAACTCTTTTGCAAACCCGATGATCGACTTTATTTTTATCTCTGATAATAATAGTATCTAATTTGAATTTGATATGAAAGAGCAAAGATCGCTAGGAATCGATTTCAGTTTTTACAAAACACTCCCATTCTCAGATTTCTTATTGGACTCATTAGTCAAAGTCTCCACTTATTCGTGTCAGTCAAATCTTGCCATCAGTCATTATCATCATTGCGGTCATTATCGTCATCATTATAGTAATTTGAACCTGAGGTCTCGAGTGTCGGTTTATCCGATAAACCTGGCACATCCGTATCATTGCTGCCTGTCCGAGTGGCGTTAAATGGCGTCGTTAGAGGTGTCTGCGTACAGTTGCGTACAGTCTGCGTACAGTTGCGTACAGTCTGCGTACAGTTGCGTACAGTCTGCGTACAGTGTGCGTACGGTGTGCGTTCAGTTTGCGTACATATTCGTACAGTCTGTGTATAGTCAGCGTACAGTCTGCGTACAGTTGCGTACAGTCTGCGTACATGTGACGTAATGGTTGCGTACAGACTTTGCACAGATATAACACGGACTTGGTACAAAGTTTCTCTGTATACTCAGTCGTCATCGTGTGGTGCTTTGGAGCTTGTTTGTGTTGATTCTGCAAAAGACTCCCTGATATTGCCTTATGGCGAGGAACCGGACGTTAAATTCTTATCGATTGATTGCTTGATCACAAATACTGCATAGCGGTTTTGTATCATATACAGGCTGCATGATGGGCTATTAGTTCAGAGTTGCGTCCAAATTCACGAACAACATCCAGTTATTTATTCCAAATACTGTGCAAAGCACTGAGCCTCCAGAGATCTGAGGCCCTAGGCCAAACACAAGTCATAGAACATCCGTAAAATCAGAAATTTGAGCGACTAGTGTACCATCATCATCATCTTCCCTTTAATCCCGGTTTAACTAGGATAGAGATACGAATTGACCTTCGTCAATCCTCTCTGTTTCATATATACCATATCATCAGTCAATCCCCTATAATCTCTTCCATTCATTTTATAAGATTTTGTAACAATTTCTGGAGCATAGGCGCTCAACAACAGGTGCCCTTTCTGACGTTGGTTTGAATCTTAGTGTTTTAGTCACCTGCTATACGACGCGTGCCCTCACCGGTTGGTCTACTCTTCAAGCAATCCGGACATTACACTGAGAAAGACTAAGACAATAAAATTGCAATTTTATGTTCAGCTTCAAATAATGAGCGTGTAGTGTCTGATTCATTCTAGGCTCTTGTCTGATTCAGTCCGTGACGTCATCCCAAGATGAGGAAACGGACGTTAAACCTTTGTTGTTATTATTATTCATTCTAGACTCTTGTCTAATTCATTCTAAACTGCAGTATCGCCTCAGAGATTCCATGAATTTTTAAATAAAATTCTCAATGGATATCTATGAAACAACAAACGTTAGGATCGACATTTACTTGAAGCTTTGATGCTTGATTAAATTTGTCGAAATTTATTCCGAGGAGCGATTTTTCAATCACTCAATGAAGCTCTTTTTATTGTCATAAGACCGGGATGCTATTTGCTGATTTGGTGCTGATTTGGGATTGATCTGGTATTTAGAAAGAGGAGTAGTTCCGGATATACATCCGAATAGAGTCCCGGAAGCGGAATATTCTCTCTAAAGAGACACTCACGGAAATGAGGAAAATTTGTAATCTTCCTTATAAATCAAGAATATAGACTCAATTTGTTAAAACGAAGCGCAATCACTTGAAGGGTTATCATTTAATAGATTTCTATTAATTATCTATTAATTAACTATCATTAACAAATAATTAACTTAATTATTTATTAATTAGACTAACTATCTATTAATTTTAAAATTTATTTATTTTATTTCAATTAAGCACTACGTATTAAAAATGTTGACAATATTTGTAAAATATTTAGTAAAACATTTGTTAAAATATTGTTGCGAAGAATAATAGCATTTTTTTTCGAAAAATTGGTAATTCGACAATTAACTTTTTATCTATCAATTTGTCAAATATCTCTTTTAATTTTTTAATTTTAATTTTTTAAAAATTTTTTTTATGGAATATCCGAGTAGAAGTTTTAGGGTATTCTTAAATTAAATATCAATGCATTTTAAATAGCGTAAGACTAATTAACTAAACCATAGAGTACAACGTTTGTAAATCTGCTATTCAGAAGCAATCTATTAGCATACTTCAGATAAATCATTACCATTTTATTTTTCAACGCGGTATTTTTTGCGTCATTCAATCACCTGCGAATTCGTTCGATAAACGTTATTCGTTATTACTACTATTAAGCGCTACTGTGGCATTTAGCATAGAGCGGCGCTTTATAAATATACTTATTATTATTTTAAACCCACTAAGAAGGGGATTCTTTTTTATTTTCTTCTTCTTCTTTCCTCTTCTTCTTCTTCCACTTATTATTATTAGGCCTATAAGTTTTTATTATTATTATTAAGCTTGCTAGTTAACGATTTATATCCACAGTCTCATTTAATTTCATGAATGCAACAGATTATGTTTAATTCCTGCCTCCGGGATTATTGTTAATTTTTCTATCTTTCTCATCCATACGTCTTCAGTCTGAGAACTAATGACGGATTAAGGTTGTTGTTGTTCATTGTCTCCGGCCACGTTCCGGATAATCCGATTTATCTGATTTTAAGTGGAACGAAATCAGTGGAGTGAATTAATTTCAACACACGCTGGCCATTCTGTTCCTTATATAACTAATTCAGTTGGATTTTTCTTGATATATATACGAGAAGCTGTGAACAAACATCACCTTATCAGTCGTGGAAGTGCTGTAAGTATTGAACGAGATTGAATATTTTAAGATGGAATTCATTCATTTAGCCTTCTAATGAGCTTTAATGATACTTTATTGAGATAGAGAACTTTATTGAGATAGAGAACTTTATTGAGATAGAGAACTTTATTGAGATAGAGAACTTTATTGAGATAGAGAACTTTATTGAGATAGAGAACTTTATTGAGATAGAGAACTTTATTGAGATAGAGAACTTTATTGAGATAGAGAACTTTATTGAGATAGAGAACTTTATTGAGTTGGTGAATACATCGTTACAGTGTCTCTTCCTCAAATAGCTCTGTCCAGTTAATAATAATGGAAAGCATTTAGTTCCTGGGTCAAAAAATATATTTTTTCATATGACTCTCCATTACATTTCTTAAGTCTTTATGGTCTGTCGTCTTTTAACCTACGCTAGGTGGTGGATATTAGCTTCATAAGAATTTTTTGTTGCAATGAGGTTATTTCTACTAACATTAGCTATATATGCTCACTTTGCACTTCGATTGTAGGAAATTTGAAATGTTTTGCTCCATAGAATGCTTTACTACGTAATTGATGTACTACTTTAATTGATGTATTTAACGAAAGCTCTCATTTACTATCGCAGTTCAAACTTATCCAGTAGTTTCACAGATACAAATCATAATTTGCCTCGCTGAGGCTCCATGTTGCTACATATTCACTCCCTGACATTTCTTGACTAATATCCAATCTCTCGGAAGTCCGAGATATTTCCGGATTGAGTTACTGATGTCCCTAGCTGTGCGCGGTTCAATCCCCCGGGATCCTTCAGTCCATCCGCTATCACATGGTTAGAGGCATGGGCTGTCCGCGGCAAGAGGGGAGTCAGGGAGTTTATAACCCTCGTGATTCCTTTAACAGTGAAATTATTAGTCAGAATTATTGATTTGGATTATAATACATTAAACGATAATGCCTAGTTTAGTACACTCGTGACGAGGGAAGCAGATGTTTTTGAAAGCTACTCCTGTAATAGCATAGCAAAAAAGAGTGCTACTGTCATCCATGACAACACGAGCACTACCAATGAAAATGATAAGCTGTTGGACAAGTTGCTTATTTACTACATGACCATACCAACTTAGCTACAAATGGCACGAAAATTTCTAAGAAATTGGACCTTGATTTGAGTCTAGAATTTATTAACTACAATAGAGACGAGTAGACATCGTTCACCCGTCTCGACTGCTACCCAGTTGTTGAGATAAAAATAGTAAACAAGCATTATAGTGAAATGATCAACTACGTTGATGTCTATCACTTTCAATACCACATGCTTAAACCCTTGGGCAATTTAGACCATTTTCCGTATAGCCAGTCCAGTGAATGTCCGAGATTTTACTCTCAGATCAGCGCGGCTGGGATTCGAACCCACGAGGGTTCAATTCACCTTAGGATCTGTCATTTAAAAGTTCATGACGTTACCCCTACACTATTAAGACATTCTATACAAAAGAGTATTCATTCTTCAGGCGCAATGTATTGGTTAAATTGAACCAGCAACTCCCAACTTATAGAGTAAAACTTCGCTACTAGATAAAATCGAAGCCTCCCCTGTTTGGAGGCAGGATGCTGCAGATACTCACGGTAGGTTCTTATCTCTCTGATCGGACCATCTCAACTCGTTGAGCTTCTCTTATCGAAATCAGGGAACTGAAAAGTTTAATGTTTGGAGTTATTTGGGTAGGGAGAATAATTGGGAAAATCCGGGGGACTTGTGGTGATAATTAATCCCTCTCAATTTTTAATTTTTAATCTACAATAAATGTTTGTCTTTATTTATTGTATTTGACTATATATATGATGTTTGATAGTTTAAGATAATTGTAATCATGGATGAGCTCTATCATTGATACATGTTTCGTTAGTCTAGCAAATGAGAAGTTCTCAAGTTTATTACCTTTTTCTTCTCTTTCTCTTAGTGCACTGCCTACTGGCAGGTCCATGATATATAAAGCATCCACTCATCTCTATTCTGTTTTCGTCTCCATGTCCACAGACGAGTGGATCTTTAAGTCATCTATAACATTCGTTTTGATATGCCATTATTCATGGGGATTCTGCAGATGACGAGGTAGGCCAGCTATGTCTTCCTCAGCTTCGACTAACATTTGCTGGGCAGGGGCGTCATTCCCTGAGAACACTATCCTGTTTTATAAAAATAACAAATGTTCAGTTAAACAATTTAACTGTTTCTTATTTTCAGTAATTCTTTATTACTAAACGAAATGTCAGTTCCATAACGGCTTGTCTCATATAGTTCACTTATTTAAAAAATATTATAGCTTTACAACCTTATTGTGAATTATGGATGATAGAATTTTAGATATTAAAACTTTGTATGTCTATTTATGTAATATTACATTTCACTGCTTGTTAATTGCTATAGGGAGGAACTCGGCTCGGTTGGACGCTGATAGTTTCACCAGGCGGCTGCTGGTCCGCAGGGGCGACACGGCGCACTTCCACTGCGCGTTCACGGGCGCCACCGGCGTAGAGTGGTCGTTTAACGAGCGGAGGATCGCGCGCCTGGACGACGAGTCCAAGTGAGACGCTTTCTCGTGATACTTCTGTTTAGCCATTCCTATCAACATTAGAATTAACTCATTTGTTTTATAAAGCCTTTTTCACTCTTGTAAATTGAGTTTAATTTTACCTGTTGTTCTTGCTAACGCTTGTTAGCTCTTGGTAACGCTTGCTAACACTCATTAGCTCTTGTTAGCTCTTGATAACGCTTGTTAACTATTGTTAACGCTTGTTGATTGCTCTTGTAAATTGAGTTTAATTTTACCTGTTGCTCTTGTTAACGCTTGTTAGCTCTTGGTAACGCTTGCTAACACTTATTACCTCTTGTTAGCCCTTGGTAGCGCTTGTTAGCTCTTGGTAACGCTTGCTAACACTTATTAGCTCTTGTTAGCTCTTGTTAACGCTTGTTAGCTCTTGGTAACGCTTGCTAACACTCATTAGCTCTTGTTAGCTCTTGTTAACGCTTGTTAACTATTGTTAACGCTTGTTGATTGATTTAAATGTTTATCACACCTTTCTGGTCTAAGCGCATGACCGTATATTTGTGGCTCGAGTGCAGCAGCCCTTAACTGACCTCAAATAGTATCACCCCTTTGCCTTCCATGCATGGAACGTACCTTAGCTATCTTTGCTGCCCCAGTTGAAAGATTCCTTCCTTCTTCTGATACTAAATATTATACTTAGTATTACACTTTATAATACTCATACTTTCCACTCATTTATAAATGTCTTCTCTTATTTTCCTGTGAGGATCTAAATCTAAAATATTTCCAGTCATCGTCTACCTCTACATCACTTTCGATTATACTCAGTAACTTCCCACAGCCGGTGAATGGTTATTATGATAAGCGGATGTATTTCCACCTGTTGGTGAGTGATAGGTGATTTTGCTCGATCACATCTAATTGAAAGTAGGAGGAGATGCTTGCGAAGCATTATGAGCCTCTGCAGGTTTCTGTCTTCACTTAGTTGCGTAAGAAACGTTGCTTTCATACAGGCGAAGTTTTCGGAAGTCCCTGTTACAGAATTAATTATGAACAGTTAGCATTAGTGCACAGAATTTGGATCGGTGCTGGAATTTAAAAGTTTTCTTGGAAATTTTTAATACTGGAGTTTTTTATTTTCTTTATAGTTATTTTTATTTATAGTTATTTTCTTCTAGAGATATTACTGATTATGATTTGTAATATATAGAAAAGAAAATGTTACTTCAAAATGAAAGACGCTGATAATATGCACAACGTTCGTATTATTTTCGTAAATGTAAATAACGGAGTTAGGAAATTTTCTGTATGCTATGTAAGATAATATAGTTACGTCTGATTTTCTCTTCTTCCCTTAATTCCGTTTAATAGGCCTATGTATCATCATCATCATCATCACTCGTTTATTTCAGACAACAGTCCATAAGACATTGCACGATACAATGACAGAAACAAGAGAAAAAGACAGAGAATTACGTAGTCCAACATGAAAAGATAAAAGCTAAACAGAACACAGTGATCAGCTTGGACAGAACCTTGACATAAAATAAGAACATGATGAGACTCTTTGATACGTTTTAACAAACTAAACCGAGAGTTACATAACACTGTGTCAAATACCGGCAACCCAGTAGATAAAAACATTTCAGTGACACTACTATATTTTGGGAAGTTAAAAAATGATTTAACGCATTTTATATAGAAGGACTTCATACGACTAAGAGCAGCTAATTTAAAAATCTTCCACAAGGCTATATCTAAGAAGTAAGAACAATAACTTTTAAATAATTTCAATTTAACAGAAATTGAACATAAGCCAAATTTTGTTTTAAGAACATTAGTACGATAGAATAAATTCCTTATCTCTCGATTAATGTCCGAATCATCATGAAGATCATTCTGTATGATATGACCGAGATACCTAAAGCTGGATACAAATGAAAGCTATCTGGATAGTAGTTGCGGTATTCGCTTAGGATGGTATTTGTAGTATTCATATGGGATGTTATTTTTTGTATTTGTCCTAAATGGTATTTGAGGTATTCTCTCCTGACATTGAAAATCTTGATATCGCCATCCGCCCCTGATGTTGAAACTGACGTTAAACCTCTGTAACATGTAGATTCTTTTGGGGAGCTGTATGGGCTAAGTTGTACATTGTGTAGATATATACATGTATATTTTGAGACTTTATTCTGCCAATACTGTTATAAGATTCTCAACATTTTTCATAAGCGGTAGTTAGAATAGGATGACTTAATTCCTTTGACTTTTTGGTAGTAATGAGCTCAGTTATTGTGAGGTTCGTCAATGGAGCTAAGAAACGTTTAAGTAGAGGCAGTTTGAAATCCATGCTAATATTTTCTCAAATTTTCTATAAATTTTAGATAATTTTTAGAAATTTATTGCGTTTGTCTTGTTAATTTCAGAAATATAAAATTTCATTTTCTCACTGAAAGTATTGGTTAGTCTGTTAGTGGTTGCACGCATCCATATTCTAGTTCTTTGCTCGCTTGATACGGTCACTTATGTCCTGTTCAGGAATGAAACTGACGTTAAGCTCTGGTTTTAATCTTTAAAATATGTCGAATTAACTGCATTTCTCTGTAGGGTAAATTTAAATGATTCAAAATTACAGGGATACTAAATTAAAATTATAATTCGGAGGAAGTCTTAAGCCATTGAGATGGTATAAATGGATAACTAAATCAGTGATTTAAGTTAGCCATTCAATAACCCCCAGCAAACGCCGGATTGTCTGATCAGATAAATATCACAGCGACTCTGAGTAGAATTAGATTGAAGATAAAGAGCGCAAATAGACTGACACTATTGAGTGAGCTGACGCTAATCCGCTCCTGAAGAACTCGAGTGTCTCTCTAATAATCAACTTATCTCTCTCTCTCTCTCTCTCTCTCTCTCTCTCTCTTTCTCTCTCTCATTGTGTGTGTGTGTGTCTGTCCTCTCTTAGCGTTTCTTGTTTCTCGCTCCTCACTATGATCCTCACTATCCCCTATCTTTAACTCTTTAACTCTTTTGCTCTATCTCTCTCGCTATATGTTTCTGAAAATCAATGTGAAAATCGAATTCTCTTACAATCAATCAATTAATAAGAGTTTAACGCGCGGTTCGTCGCGTTTAATCCCTCGTTGAAGTTCAGTACTAATTGCGATCATAACTTTTGTCTTCTTCAGATAAATTATCCCGACGGCATAAATTTTGATGACTAAACAAAAGTTTTCTAGTTCTAAATCGAATCCTATTTTTGGCGGCTTATTTATTAAAAAATTAAACACTATATCTCCTGCATAGCAGCAATAATTCCATTCGAGCGCTCTCTCTCTCTTTATTTCTCTCCATCTCTCTCTGTCTCTGTCTCTGTCTCTCTCTCTCTGTCTATCTCTCTCTCTCTCTCTTTCTCTCTCTCTCTCTATCACTTAATTCATTGTGAACAATTGACTATGAAGCCTTCCAAAGTATTATCAGATTATTAAAATAATATTTACGGCTGTCACCCTAATTTAACTTTATTTTCTTTATTTATTACACTGATGCGTATCTACGCTACTTCAAAACTTTGTTTTATTGTTTTATCAAGAAATATATGAATAATCTGGAACTTTTCCCGTCTATAGCCCAAGGCTTGTTGTATCCCGCTCGCTTGAGTCCATTGTTAGCTGACAATGGACACGCCCCGACAATTTCCTGTGTCCCGTTTATCCCGTATCCTAGGACTGACTAATTAAGGATCGTTGATTTATTGCGCTCTCTCAATTAAGTCATCAGGGTATCGCATGACGGCGATATTCTCGCCCTGTCGTATAAACTCAATCTCTTCGTGTCTCTTCCTATTAAGCTTACTTTTAAAGATTCGTTTTAAATTTGCAACAAAATTCTGCAGTACTTGTTTATATCTATATCCCGTAATACCATTGTTCATAATTGTTTTAGTCAGACTATCTTTAGACTTTTAAAATATACTGAATACATTATTTGATACTAACCAGTTTTTTTTCAAATTCAGGCAACCTTCCTTGTTTTTGATTTATCGGATGGTTCTGATTTGTGAGGATTTAAAGTAATTTTTAGTTAATTAAATTATATAAATAAATAAATAAATAAAATAAATAATAATAAATAAAGGTTTAACGTCAGTTTCCTCATCCACAGATGATGTCAGGGACGTCCCCAACAGCACATATCACTACAGATCAATTCACCTAGACCAATCTGCGAAAGAAATGTGCTGAGGAGAAGTAAGGTCCTAAACGAAAGCCAGTCCGGTGATCAAAAAATGGTCAAGGTAGATTGATTATGTCTATGGTGGGAAAAGGTAAGTTTTAAGCTTGCTAGAGAATGTTGAAAGAGAAAAACAAGAGCGAAGATTAGCAGGTAAAGAGTTCCAGATTGTGGGTGCTGCGTAAGAAAATGAACGTCTGCCCAATGCCGTGAGAATATTTGGAACTGAGAGAAGCTGGACATCGGTGGAGCGAAGTGTACGTGAGGGGCGATAGGGAAGAATAATTTCAGATAAGTAAGAAGGCTTGCCAAATCGCAGAGTATTGAAAGTTTAATAGAGAACTATTTTATATTTTATGCGTTGATTAACAGGGAGCCAGTGAAGACGGTGAAGAAGAGAAAGAGAGAGAAATTGAAGTCGAGAGGACTTACAAACAATACGTGCAAGAGAATTTTGGACGTGCTGCAAACGATTGAGAGAAGAAGTAGGCAACCCATGTAATAATGAATTACAGAAGTCGAGCTTTGAATGAATAATTAAGGATAGTGGCTGAATTTCTAGCAAGGGGTGGACCTATTTGCCTAATCTGACGAATCTGAAAGAAAGAAGCGCGACAAACAGAAGAGATATGGGATTTAAAGTCAAGTTTAAAAATTTAAAATTAGAGACATTACTGCAGCTTAGTGCGGATTCTCAAAAATTTCTTCAGAAGTATTCAGTCCGTTCAATTCCGTTCAAGTCCGTTCAGTCCGTTCAGTCCGTTCAGTCCGTTCAATTCCGTTCAGTTCCGATCATTTCCGTTCAGTTCCGTTCAATTGCGTTCAGTTCTGGAAACTTCATAATAAAACTCTCATAATATACATGTATAAATGAATATAATAATAAAGGCTTAACATCCGTTTCCTCATCCTGGGATGATGTCAGGGATGATGTTTGTGAGAGTATATAACATAGTATTCATAATACTATAACAGTAATTATATAGTATTTATAGTATTCATAATACTATAACGGTATTCGAGTATTCATGATACTCTCATAATATATACTCTCATAATATATATGAGAGTATCATACCTCAGTTCTGATCAGCTTCTGTGCTCGTATTGTTTTACTCAGATTTTATTATTAAATATTTTATGCAGTAGAATTGAAGCTTTAGATAGAAATTGCACATTAATGATTCATCATGAGTTACGAAGATGTAATCATTGAACGTTCTTTGTTCACTGGTTTACGGCTAGTCTATTGCAATGCCGTCATTTCTGTTCACAATACAATCATGATCTCGGGTAATGCTTTGAAAGAGACAATTCGTGTTAAATCAAGTAGTACAAGCTTTGGAACGAGACAATGATACGATATTATGTTAAATCAAGAGGACAATCACTGGTAATGGTTTGAAGTATACAATGAAGGATTCATACGGATAGATTCAGAATGATATGCGCTAAATCAAGTACTATAAGAGCAATCACCGGTGGGTAACGGTTTTAGAAGAGTGAATGGAATGAGTTAAATCATGTGTAATTGTATAAAAACAAGTGATGACTGCGGGCAATAATTCTCGTAATCTTCAGATGCCTTTATGGCTGGAGCCAGTGGCGAAGTCGGTAAGACGCTTGATGGCGGATCAGTATGTGCGGGGTTCAAATCCTTGGCTCGCCCGTCACTGCCATCGCTTTCGAGTGAGGAAACTGACGTTAACTTTAGCTTTATTAGGATTTTAAGCTTTATGAAACTTTGTCTTTAAGATACTTCCTGTGAATCATACTTCTTCTTCTATTGTACAGTTCCAGAATTCATAATTGAGTGCTATGTTAAAAATGAAGAGGAAGACAGAGAAGAGTGAAGGCGTTATATACCATGGACCTGTCAGTAGGCAGTGCACTAAGAGAGAGAGAGAGAGAGCTATGTTAAAAAAGCTGGTAAAGCTAATGTTAACGTCAGTTTCTGCATGAGAAAGTGAAATCAGTGACGGGCGAGCCTAGGATTTGAACGCCGCACATACTGCTCCGAGGTCGAATATCTTACCGACATCGCCACTGACTCCAGCCATCATTTAGAATTTTTTCCTTACAGCATCTCAAGCTCTTTTCTGAATTGAAATCTAAAGGAATTCTTTTATATCTCAAAATATTACATGTACATGTAAATTTTATTTCTACTTTCTCCTGATCAGCACATCCTTACGGTAATTAACTTTCTTTCTTTAATTGTATTCACTATTTAATTACAGTGTGTCAACCATTTAAAGTATCTTAAGAGGGTATGACTGTCAGGAACTACCTTCATACCTCTGTCTTCTATCACTTTATAACACTTTTTTTAATGTTTTAATGCTTTTACTGAAATGCTTTTCTTCGTTAATCAATGATTATTTTTTCCTAATTGCCTCTCTCTCTCTATCTCTTCCTTTATATCTCTCAGTATCTCTCTCACTATCTATTTCTCTCTCCCTATCTTTCGCTCGCTCACTTGTCTCGTAGTTAGGAGCTGTCTGGCTCAACTAGATGGTTATAAATGACTGAGAGGTCGCGGGTTCAAAGCCGAGCCCAGCAGAGCGTGCTGTAGCAATGCTCGCTGGTATTAGTCAGCTACGAGATGGGTGGATTCGCTCGTCAAAACTTTGTCTCGGCCTCGAGTAGTTGTTGCTGCGGACAAAGAAAGGGGCGGGAGATTGGGTGGGATAGGGGGAGGGTGTTCTTGTTAGAAGTTCACGTCTCGGTGGAATTAATGGACGTCGTTGACCCCGGTGTCCCGTGTTCGACACTCCAGTCCGTCCGACCGAATAATTCCATAGCGTCCTTCCAACAGCTGCCGAATTAGCGAATATCTTCTATGATACCATTAGATTGTTATACGCTCGTGTTAAATACGTTTTTAATTATAAAATAGAACGAGAATAGAGTAGATTTTATAATCAAATTAAAAAGTTAGTTGAAGTAAGGTGTTTTATTAAAAAGAAAATGAGAATAAGGAAGAAGGTAAATTTACAAATAAAATTCCATACAAGTTAATATGGCGTTGAGTTACAACACTATTTTTAAAACAGTGAGAAATATGAAGCACATGATAACAGGTTTACAGAAAAATCTATAAATAATTCAAATTTATGAAGGAGCTCATGGAACCTATAGCTATAAAGTGATTTGATATATTTTCTGGTATTATTGCAACTTAATTATTGGCTAAACATAATATAATGTATCCAACAAGAACATGTAATTGTAATGAAAGCAAAAGTATCTAGAACTGATTAGAGATATAAATTGCTACATTCACTTAGATTCAATGCGGTATAAGGCATAAAGGCTAACATTTAATATTTATTATGAATTTAAATTTCATATAATGTTTTGAAAACGTATTACCAACTGATTCAGTCAATCAATTAATCAAACAATCAATCAATTAGTCAATCAATCAATAAGAATTTAACGTCCGGAATTCGGATTCAGATCTAATTAGTCACTGATCGTATCATTTTCATGGACGATTCGCTTGGAATCAAGATAACTAGTTTGACGAGCTCTTAGAAGATCAGGCGAGATATGCTATCTCTTATTTCTGTTTCACCTCTCACTGAACAGTGAAAAGGCAACAAATTGGCCGTGAAACGAATGGATGAAATATTTACCAAGATGAGCTTATTTCTAGATGTAAAGCTTTACCAAAAGCAGATATTAGGACATAAAGCTGTTGCCAAAGAGCAGCTGCAATAATATCTAAGATTAATATCTAAGTAATATCAGTAATATCTAAGATTGAACGAGTGCGACATACGCTAAGATTCTTCTTAGCGTATGTCGCACTCGTTCAATCTTAGATATTACTGTTGACCGTTGCTGTTGAAACGAGTATGGCTGAGATTCTTTAAATTAGGTGTGAAATTCGGCCAACTGGTAGATTCTATTCTGTCGATATCATTCATGATTCTGAAGTGAATTGTTTCAGCTGAGCACTTCCTGAGCTATGTAAGTTGAATCTATGCTCACTCGGAGTGGGTGGCGCATGGACTGAGTCACTGACCGTGGTTTTGAACCCTGGCCATTTGCATCGAAGGCGAGCAATATAACTGTTACGCCTTATCCCCTCAGATAGAAAATACATTGAATTGCACTGTATAGTGTTATTGTCAATGTGATTAGCAAACTCGTACGCAAATTATACGTAATTAGCTTTTTTGTTCTCTGCCACTTATTCATCTCTAAGGAGCTATAGTGTGAAATCTCTTTGTTTTAGATTCCTCAATGTACCATTCTTTTTCTTTGCGTATGACACGGCACATAATATAAATGATCTATATAAACCGATCTAGGTCACACAGTTGTTGAAGTTCTTACAGCATAATATAAAACCTTATTTAAGATTAATATAATTTTCTTCGATGAAATGAAACTTATGTATCAAGTAGGTAAAATGAGGTGTCTGGTAATTTTCTGCAGTGATGGCATTTACCTGATACATGACACCGGCTGACCGAGACAACATCCCATGTCTTAGTCGGACCCTAAATCGTTTCCGTTGCGTTCCTACTTCAAATCAGATCTTTCTCTAATAAAACTTATGGGATGTTGAAATGAAAAATGTGATATAGGCTATCCCGTATTCTTACATAAAGCATAAACATTGGCTAGGTATCTTCTTTCAACCAATATAATATCCAGGCTGAGTTAGATCCTAGGATTGAGACCGGAAGTCAATTCAATCCACCGCTGGCAATCTGATTACAAAAGTTACTGCAATTTGATCTGAGCGATATTCGAGTCCCCTGACGATAAATGGCTAGCAGTCGAACGCTCTGATTAATTGCTGATCTTTAATTGGTCTCGTTTATCTGACTCAGTAGAATGGAAATTTCTCTTAGTTTGGTAAGCTAAACATTCTATAGTAATTAGTTTTAAAGGTTTAATATCTACACCATACCGCTAGAATTGCAGTACTGTTTAACGGTTGGTCTATTATGCATGTCCATCTAATAAATATAAAAGTGACCACATTCCTGAATTCTTTATAAAACGAATGTTTTGTTAATATAGAATATCTGTTGAATTCCTATATAAAGAAGTCATATTAATAAAGAGCTTTAGGATTGATGCATATATTATTAGTTAACTTATATGCAAAGTAAGATCTTGAATCTAATACTTCTCAGAGTAGAGCGTCACCAACATACACTTTGAGTGCTACTGATGTTCATGACAACATTGGACGCATTGAAACGAGTGATATATCCTGTGTAGTTAATTGAAGTTAACTATAATTTGTATTAATATTAAGTCCTAAAGTTTAATGTAATTGTAATTAAACAACACGTAATTAAACAAAATGTTAGGATCAGTTCATCTCTCATAAGCGATGTCAGCGAAGGAATAGCCCAGGATTTGAACCCAATATCTCTAATCCGCAGTCGTAAACCTATCCGATGTTGACATTGACACGTAGGCCAATAGACTTTAAAATTAGAAAAGTATTTTTTAAGAAATACATTGTATTGTAATAATTGGTACAGTGTAAAATATTTGTATTGCAATTCTTTAGGCGCAGTGTAAGATACATGTGTGTCTAATATTTATATGCAGTGTTAAATACTTTGGATTGTAATTGTTTAGGCAATTGTTCTATCCAATCGGACCCTATTTATGATCAATACTTCTTATTGTATTTACTTGGGTACAGCGTTCTGTCGAACAGGACCCCTTTTGTAATGAATACTTTGTACTTTAATTATTTAGGTTCAGCGCTGAGCGTTCTATCGAATGAGACTCATTTTGTAATAAATACTTCGTATTTTAATTATTTAGATACAGCGTTTTATCGAATGGGACTCTGACAATAAGGAAGGTAGAGGATGTGGACGCTGGATCCTATCATTGCGCAGGATTGAGTGAAAGAGGTCCAGTGCAGACATTCACTGCAGATCTTCTTATTGCTTGTACGTGAGTCTTTGATCCTAATCATTTAATCCTTTAGTTACACGCGCATGACGTACAGCAAGCGTTACAGTGTTTAATTGCTTGTACGTGTTTCATTGATCCTTTAGTTACATGCATGTTTTCTGCTCCGACAATATGGAACTGTCTGCCACAAGACCTTCGATCTTGCAATTGTATTGGTACTTTCCTTGGCAAGCTAAAGACCGATCTCCTTCCGCCATAGGTCTAAATTCTGATCTGCTTGCCTTGGATCTTGGACTTGCACTGTTTTGATCTCGCTTTCTCTTTTGGTCTCTGTGTACTCAGTCGTCATCGTGTGGTGCTTTGACGCCTGTTTGTGTAGTGTCTGCAAGAGACGTACCTGACATTGCATTATGGCGAGGAACCGGACGTTAAATTCTTATTGATTGATTGATTGATGGATGACGTACAGCAAGTGTTATAGTATTTCATTGTTCATTGTCTGCAAGTGTTACATTTTTCTTCGTTACACACAAAGCAAGAGTTACAGTACTTACTCTTCTTTGTATGACTAGATGATTAGGAAATGATTAGGATTTTATTGTGTATGTTTTGGACACATATTAGTTCCGACTAGCCTCATGTTTTTTTCTTCTTCAGCATGTTTTACGTGTGTATGGTTAAATTCTGTGTGGAGTGAAATAAATTCTATCCTATTCTATTTGTAGTTTTCTTTATCCTTATTTCTTCTTCTCTTCGTTGTTTTTGCAGCACATGAACAAAGAGATATCTACAAGTACTTTCGCAGAAAAGCACACCACGCACAATTAGACATCCACATTCCACACATACATAAGCAGACAAGCACACTCACTATTAGACATCTACATATACATAAGCAGACAAGCACACGTACAATTAAGCATCTACACATACATACGCAGACAAGCATGCAATCATATATATGTACTGGCACAATTATTCTGTCATACCTGCAGATATGTTAACTCCGGTACTGGCATCGATGTATGCTGTTACAAAATTGTTGTCCTTTGGTGTAGTACTTAACTGACTCTGATGCGATTATACATGTATACTAGGGTGTTGACTATTATCATTTTTTTTCGATACAAAACTGAAACCCCATACATTCGAGGAACAATTGCATGCATATGACAGTAGCAACATCAATTAAAAAAAAATATTAAAAAAATTCCCCCACCTTTTACTTTTTCTTCTTCACACATATACCCCATTTTGACTATCGTTTTCAATTTAACGCTGAATTTTATGTGACGTTCTAGACTGCTTTTAATCACATTACCAGTTGATTTATCAGTTATTTGATGTCACCAACGTTAATGGAGAATGGAAAAGCACGGAGGATAAAGAGTTCTACCAGAGGCAAGTTAAGAGTGGAGGAAAGATTGGCTATTCAACGGTCAAACAAGCCCCTTTGGAATCAATCCATCCCAGAAAACGAATCCGACTATCAACAACTCAACATCAAATCAGCTTTTCTCAATCGTAACCCACACAAAAACATAGTACTGTCTCAGAAACTGCGGATTCTGAAACTTTGATTCTTCACCCGTGTCGTCAGCCTCTTCTTCCACGTCATCTTCGCCTAAGTGCAAATAGAAGAACCAAAGAGCAAGCACTAGAACAGCGGGTTTACTTGTACTGCAATGCAACATTTCTACACAGAAAGCACATGACGTTCTGGCAGTCATTGCTGAACAGGATCATAATGTTCCAGTTCAAAGTCAGACGGGTGTCTGGAGACGAGTAATCTCTGAAGGAAAGAAAATGAAAAACAAAATAATTCAAAAACTTCAAGACAAATATCCCTATTGTCTACAGTTTGATGGTAGGAGATTGCAAGGGGAAGAGTATCAAGTAGTGCTGCTGAAAAATATCACAACTGAAATCAAACTCGGTATTCTTAAATGTGACAGTGGTTCCGCTGCAGACATTCACAAGGAACTACATCAGCTACTTGATGAATTAGATGCTAGGGAAAATATTCGCATGATTATTTAAGATACGACCTCAGTAAATACTGGTCGTGTTCACGGGATTGTAAAGCTCATAAAGGATGATGTCCTGAGCAAGGGCTTCGAGAAGCCACAGTATATTGGCTGTCAGCATCATGTACTCGACCTCCTTCTGAAGCATGTCACGGATTTTCCTATTCAAGAGCCAACGAGCAAACCAGAACTGAACTATTCCTTCTTTGACAAATTAACAGAAAACTATGATTCTCTTCAGGCTGATTACCATCTCGTTGCGACCGATGAAGTTAACACAGACGAGAACCTTGGATGGCGAGATGATTTCAAGTTCTTATATGAACTTTGTCAGGAATATCGTCATTACAAAACAACTTCAAATTGGCCTCGAATCAGCTGGAAGAAACTCCCGAATTTACACAAGGCAAGATGAAACTCACGTGCGATATATGCTGTGATAGCATTATTTCTTATACCAGAGTGGCGTAGCATTCTCGCTTCAGCATGCGACTTCATCTGCTTCGAATGGGCAAATGCTTGGTTCCAGTCACTGTTAATCTACAATGAAGCGTCCTTCAATGAACTGTTTACCTCACTCACAAAGATAAAGTGCAAGAAGGCAATTAAGTGTTTAGAGGCAAATGGGTAGGTCGAGGAGTCATTAATTGACATTCCCAGATCAAACCAAAGTGCTGAACGTGCTGTAAAACTGAAGGAGGAACTGCAAGCAAAATCGAACAAATTTTAATTTATGAATCTCAAGTTCATAGGAAAAAATAATTTGTAAACATTTCTTGTACATTTTTTACAGAATACCAACTGTTCTGCATCTTTTTGTTAATAAAAGTTGCTTACTTATTACTATTACTCTTTTGAATACAGAAATAACATCATGTCCTTATCGGGAAAAGAAATTTTTCCAAAATTTTTCCTTCGAAGGAGGGGGGGAACATTTTTACCAAAAATCAAAAATACAACTTATATTCTTAAATTACTCATAAGTTTCCTCGATTGCAAGTGGTTTCATTAAAAAACTTTTTTTGTCATCACCCTAATGTACATATCTGTAGAATATGTTATCAAATATATACATGTATAAGTTTGCATTATATTAATTATTTTTTGACTCTTTCAAACACTATGAAAATTTCTATATGCCTATTATATATTTTTGATGGCAGATTTAGGTATTTCTTCTAATTTTAATTTTTTATTCCAATCATTTCTTAAGTGAGACGTTTGCTATGATGCTTGCGATATATCTGATTTCTGCAGCATATGCAGAGCGAGGTGGAAAGAAAATTTGTGATATTGATGATCGCTGTCAGTGAAACCTGAGAAATTTATCTTTCTCAGACTAATGCTGCATAACTCATGCACAGGCGTCAAAACCTGTCCATCGGTTCCGTGTTAATCCGTCCTCCCTGTCCCACACCATATCATCAGTCTATCCCCTATTTTTCATGTCCTTCTTAATTCTTCACTTCATATTTTTATTTTTAATAAAATAAAAAATCTCTAATCACATTGCCTTAAAGAGGCAGACCTGGGAATTATATCTTTCACCGCCGCTCAATCATTACAGTTTAAAGAAGCGAAATAAAATAACTTTATCTGCGTAATAAAAGCTGGTAAAGCTAATGTTAACGTCAGTTTCCTCACTCAAAAGCGATGTCAGTGACGGGCGAGCCCAGGATTTGAACCCCGCACATACTGATCCGAAAATAATGTATAAATATACCCTGGAAAATTTACCTGAATCGGAATGAGGAATTACAAAGCCACTGAAAACAGCCAACTATAAATGTAATTGGATATTGCTTATCTTATGTTGCTATTTGTAAGGAGAATAACACTTGGTATATATTATATTATCGTGTGAAGTTGGACATCTGATAAGATAAATATTTACTTGGTTTAGTTATCACACCTTTTCTTGCATGAAGCGCCTCACTGATTATATTATCTAGGCTATACTATTGGAGACTTGCTCATAAGGGAATTGATGTATTTTACTGATTCGTCAACAACATTGAACGCTGAAATAATGACTTACTCTCTTAATTTTAGTTTCGACTAATTATTAATGAATTAACTAAAAGAGTAATGATTGTTTGCGTAATAAATATACATGTATAGGCCTATAGTATACTTTTAGCCCAGCATTTTCTAGTCCAAGACATGGCCGCGCACTGCAGTTTAAAATAATCACTAAAATATATTACATACATTCAATAGTATAATA
Source organism: Enchytraeus crypticus (assembly GCA_905160935.1). NCBI lineage: Eukaryota > Metazoa > Annelida > Clitellata > Enchytraeida > Enchytraeidae > Enchytraeus > Enchytraeus crypticus. The sequence goes on along the minus strand of CAJHZI010000732.1, from coordinate 667,142 downwards.
ATAATGCAAATATTTTAGATTCATAACTATCTGTTTCAGCAGTTCTTTTAAACTGGAACTATCCAGAGTAGCCGGGCGGCGATTGTGTTCATTGCTCGATACGCTTTATGAAACCTCAGATAATATTTCCACCTTGGGTTAAGAATGTAAAATAATAATTTTTATACTAATAAAAAATGAAGTCTGTGTTTTGCATAACCGTTTTCTAATTCAACCATTCAGACAGGAGCGCCAGAATCGTTAACGTCTTAAATACCTGTACAGATTTGCATTATAAATCCTTGGCTCGCCCGTCACTGACATCCCTTCCGAGTGAGGAAACTGACGTTAACCTTAGCTTCACCAGCATTATGCCAGGGTGAGAGTAAATTAGCAACTCTCGTTAGCTACTGGGGGAGCTATATAGCTATATAGTGTACCCGTCGATGGTTCCAAGGTTTAGCTAATCGAACGAATTCCTAAAATATGAACTACAGGATTATCACGTCTTCGAAAATGCCCAGGTGGCGCAAATTTCAAGAACGAGTGTCGTAGCATTTAAGCGAATTCTTAAGTTTCAATGTTTATGTATAGAAAAGCTAAATAGCGACTGAACTAACCTACCTAATCGTATTATTGGGTTATAGGGATGACGAATGGATATCATGAAAGATGATATTCGATATTGTGCCATGATAGCCTTTGATATCTGCCGCAGAGGTGGTATTCCTTGATGGTCAAGCGGATAAGGCTTTAGCTATGATGTTGATCAAATAAACAGATTATACTATTAGAATGCGAAATATTTAGTTTTTTACTTTCATGTGGGCTACTTAGGTTATTGTAGATGAATAGTTGTGTGATGTGTTATGTAATATGACTAAATTCGTTTTTGCAGTAGTTTTAGCAAGCAAAGGAATACGTCGTATAAAGAAAGATATAGAGCTAAGTTTAACGTCTATCTCGATAGCAAATGGATACTGTTTGAAAGGTCCTGTCGGTATTAGGAACTCAAGACCTTCTGCTTGTACGAAAAACATCCTAATTACTTAGGCCATCCACCCGATTAAAAATCACAATACTATTTATTTTATCTAAGAAGATAAAGCCATAGATTTGAACCCCAACCAACTGATCGGCTGACAGAGTCTCAAGTTATCGTGATACGGTCTCTTGTCCTATTCGGCATACTTATTTTGTAATGGGTAAACTGTACTATTTGTCTACTATAATACTGGATAAACAAAGTAGGAGGCCTATCAGAATGTAACTTTTGTAATTTACTTAAACTTCAATTGAGCTAAATTGATTCAGTCACCCTACAACATTCATGGCGCCAAAGACTCTTGATGGAAATACGAAGAGCTTTAGTTTCTCGGTAGTTGTAAGTTTCTGCTTCAGTTAAATGTGCTCAGTGAATGATTCGCTGCAAGTTTCTAAGATCACACGTGGAGTGATGATAGTACAACGTTGAAACTTTTCAGAGTTAAAGGTCAGTGGAATGGACATGATGTGGCTGATTGGTGAAAGACTTTGCTCGTTTAAAACATCTGGGTGCTCATTGCTCGGTGCCATACGCATTTATGTTCTCTGCTTCTGTTCACGAATCGCCCTGGATGGTCTGCTACTCCACATAAAAACTTAAAATGCGACAAATAGTAGAAAATAATACAATATAATATAAAAGCTAGTGTTTAAACCGTTTCTATCGCTGAGAATGCCTTCGGTAGAAAATTTGAGCTAATTAAAGTTTTAATGAATCTGACTTTACTGGCTGGAGCCAGTGGCGAAGTCAGTAATATACTCGACCGCGGATCAGTAGGTGCAGGGTTTAAGTCCTGGGCTCACCCGTCACTGACATCGCTTTCGAGTGAGGAAATTGACGTTAACCTTAGCTTTACCAGCTTTAACCCTGACCTTCAATAAAATCATAACAGGAGCTAAATGTAAACTTTTGCACGAACTATTCAAATTATGCAATAGCTTTATTGTAAAAAATCTTTTTTATTTGTTTAGATTTGGACGAGCCGGGTGAGGATATATTTGAACCGAGGTTGAGCGAGTCCGGATATATGGTGGTTCAGCTGAACGGAAAACTTGAAATACTCTGCAGGACTCCTCATGGACTTCCGGTCCCGGACATCAAGTTAGTCCTGCTTTAGAATTGATTATAGCCCTTCCCATTGCTGCTTAGCCCTCCCCATTGCTGCTTAGCCATTCCAACTGCTGCTTAGGCCTCTTCATTGCTGCTTAGACCTCTTCATTGCTGCTTAGCTTTTCCTTATGGTAACCGAATTAATATCTCGTTCATTCTAGGACCTGTACTAATCTAAGCTCTCTTTCTATAACAGACTTATAACTTTCTAAACTCCTGTTTTTCTCTAGTACTTATCCAAACTTTTATATTTCTATAAGATACTTATTTAAACTATTATCGTTCTATGAGTACACGTCAGTACAGGTACACTATGAGTACAGATACACAGGAGTACATTTACACGTCAGTACACGTCTAGACTCTTATCTTTATATAAAATACTAATTTAAGCCTTTATATTCCTAAGGCTTTTAGCATTTATTCTATATCACTTTGAAATTGGCAACAAATTTTTTGATTGAAATTCTTTCTATTGGCTGCTCGGAAAAAGTAATTGAAACAACGTTTCGCATTTTGATGAATTATTTTAATAAATCCCAGATATTCGATGCCGAAGAAGCGATATCTTAGCATGCTACGGAGCTTGTTGCTATGTCACTTGTACGTAATCGATTGGACCTTTGATGGCACACAGAACTCGTTGTATGATTGATTGATCGACTATATGGGATGCTTTATATCATGACAAGATTTCTATTGAAAGTATATCGAAGAGACTATAGCTGCACCATTAAAGTAAAAGCCGACCTACGCAGAGACAGTATAGGGCCTACATGTTGAAGAATTTATCAGTTGATTATTTAAAATGAATTCTAATTAATTAAATTGTGTTATTTTTACATTTCTGTTTATAAAATACTATAAGGCTGTTTATCATTGATATTTATATACTTTCATAGACTAAACAATATTTTTGGTGGATTTTAGCGGGCTACTTAAAATAATTATGAATGTGAAACAGCTTATTCAACGACTTATTCAACATCTTATGCAACATCTTATGCAGCATCTTATGCAACATCTTGTGCAGCATCTTGTGCAACATCTTATGCAACATCTTGTGCAACATCTTGTGCAACATCTTGTGCAACATCTTGTGCAACATTTTGGTTCCTTATGAAAACCCAGCTTACACGTAGATAGATTCTTCCATATAAAATGTTTAACTTCTACATGACATCGATAAGCTTTGAGAAGAAGCGTGCGACAGAACACTGCGTCTATCCGATGTCTTCATGAGCTGAACCAGTCAAACAGGCGCCGTAGCGTCTGACTATATGTTCTAAATTGATCTTTATGCTGAGATCATTTCTCTAAGTAAGACAGATCCATTTATGTCGTCTGTTCTCTATAGAACAATTTGATAAGCTTTGTACAGAAAATATCTGTCACTACGTACAACTCTGTCATACGTACAACTTATGCACATTGTTTCCATAATTTAACCTCGGAGCAGTAGCCCTTCAAATAAAAATCTTAAAATAAAAATCTGTTTTAAAAATCTTTGAAAATTCTGTATAAGAATAATAAATTAAAACTATATCCCAGATCTTAATCTTCAACATAAAGTTTAATTTTAGTACGATAATGAAATTTGTTCAGTTAGGCAAAGTTTGAGCTTATGTCCTAAATTGAGGACATTAGGATTAAAGTGTTTGTTTCTTTGTTTTTGCGCTAATGCTAGCAAATTTTGAATTCCTGAAGATTTTTAGAGGATGTTGCAGTCACCTATAGTATCTAATGTCCTTTTACCATGCTCGACTAAACACCTTGTCAACTTTTTAACATTTTACCATTAGCTCCACGGTCTACCTTGCTTTTCCTTGAGTTTTCCATCCACACTTTAAACGTTTTCCTTACCAACACTCAGCGTTTGCTTCATAAGAAAAGTCTCATAGGTATATAAAGAGCAAAGACCAGCGTCTTAGGTATCTATTTTATATCTGGTGCCATTTAGTTGCGATCAAAACGCACACCAGCTATCCTCAAATTACCTATCCTTGAACTGGTTTCCGAATATTGAAGTTGCACGAGTTGCGGACCTTTTTGTTTATTAATCGGCAGTTTGACTTTGGTTCCAATGCTCGATGTTGTCGTTGATAAGAGTATTATTCCAATTGTTGACGCAGTTTTTGTTGTTATCATAACATAATTGGTTTCATTTACCTTGTAATTTCTGCTCAATCGCCACTTTTGAAAAATGTTCTAAATTGATCTTGAAGATAATTCTCTTGTATCTAAACATTTCCTTTTTTTTTTTTTTTTACTAAAGTGGGCACACGTAGACACAATTAGACTCAAGTAGATAGAAATAGGCACTAGTAGATACAAGAGACCAAGGAAAACACTGAGAGACACAAGTAGACAAAAGTAAATGCAAGTAGATACAAGTGGACAAAAGTAGGCACAATTAGGCAAAAGCAATTAAATACAAGTAGACACTAGGAGATACAAGTAAACACAAGGAGACAAAAGTGGACCAAGTAGACACAAGAAGACACATACACGTAAATAGAATGAGTTAAGATTCACAGCTGCCTCTGAGACAATCTCCTCCACCCCTCTCACTACGGCGCCACCTGCTGATCGATTATTTTCCAGATGGACGCGCAGACTAAACTGAAACTTGGCCAGTTGACCTGCCGGACTCAGTTGCTTTGCTCCGTTGATTTTGGCGGAAATAAACGACTGGAAGTGCCTCTATTATAATTCCCAATTCTCGGATGCGCGTATCCAGTTAACTTTGAAAAGATCACTTGTTTGACCACTACTTGTTTGACTATTACTTTTTGCCCACTATTTTTGATCACTATTCGTTTGGTTTATAAAGTTAGTGCTGGTGATTTATTAAAAGTTATTTCAATAACCGAAGTAACTGTGAATATAATCCTCGAAATGGAAAATTATAGTTTGTTTAAGCGGTCTCTCTCTCTCTCTCTCTCTCACTCTCTCTCATTGCGCTGCCTAATGGTAGGTCCTGGTATATCACGCCTCAACTCATCTCTATCTTCCGTTTTCCTCTTCATGTCCACACACGAGTGAATCTTTAAATCATCTAGCATTCGTTTGAATCTACTATTATTCTTGGGGGAATTCTGCTTATGACGAGGTGGGTACCGTATGCCTTCCTCTGCTTAAGTTAAACAATATCAATCGTTTATTCATAGCAATGAGATTTTTATGCCTTTTTACGTTATTCATTAATACTTCTAAATAAATGTTGTTAAGTTAGGATTTTTAATGAATATAGTTAACCTATTATGCAAAATTGAAAAGATCATCGGGTACTTATTAAATGATAGAATAATTCAAAGTTAAACTCAGCTTGACTCAGTGTCATGTGAGAGGTCAACCTTTACTATTCCATACTATATGCAGTTACCAGCCAGCCTTTGGAATGTTGTTGGTCAACAGTGTCAGCCTGATAGCTTGCCGCTTCTATAATTAGGGTTCTGAGTGATAAGGTTACCATTGTGACCCCGCTGACTCAGGATATATATTAAATCTGCTTATTAACTGCTTATTATTACTTGCTTATTATTATTATCTGCTTTATTATCTGCTTGAAAAACTTATTAGTTGCTATAGTAACTGGTGTTACAAGTCTTTACGACTTTCTGAACCAGTATAGTTATATTGTGAACAAGTTAAGTTATATTCTATACACAATTACTATAATAAATTACAATTATTAATTACAAATTACAACTATTACAATAAAGTCAGTTACTATAACAATTTCTTATGCTAAGTTTTTACTGACATCAGCTTAATTAGGGTATTGAAATAACATAATACAAACCATAACTTTTTAGTTAAACTTATTATATTTTATATATACGACTTAATTTGTTTAATTTATTAAATTTAATAAAGTTTAAATTTTATATTTTTCATTTTATTCTATCTGATGAATTCTTATTAACATGTTAGCAACATATCCTCGGTATTGAGTATTTCTTATCTTTATAGAACAAACAGTTACCCTCTCATTTACTTATGCTCATGTGTCCAGCTGACAAGTTTTTGTGTCTAAACGCTATACAGGTAAAACGTTGACACTGAAAGCTAGAAAATCTACAAGAAAGATTGTTAATTAATGTGATATTTTAAAATACCTGTTCGCCTCCATTTGGACAATTATAAACTTTATGCACGCTTACAATGCACGCATCTAGCAAATTCTATTTTCCGTTCAGCTCGCTTTCCTTGTTAACACGCTGATGATAGCTAATATGCCCTGGGGTAATGCAAGTAAACGAGAGGTGAAGAGTGACATGGTCAGACTAAATCAGGTCTTTGTTGGTTACAAAGGTGTCACTCTTTGGTACTTTTCTTTAATTATTTTTGGTCAAGGCAGACGCGGTCTGAAATATTATGATGAAGGGGTTTCGTTAGCCATTGTACTTATTCTAATGGTCAAACATTTACTCTATTTGCTTACTTGCACGTTTGAGCTGCATTTATAGAATTAACAACTATTACAATAAATTTGCTTTTCCTAAACAATAATTTTCTATTTGCTGCGATTACGGCAAGATAGCATAATCAAGTGGCTGGAGCCAATGGTAATGTCGATATTCGACCGCGGATCAGTATGTGCGGGGTTCAAATCCTGGGCTCGCCCGTCACTGACATTGCTTTCGAGTGAGGAATCTGGCGTTACCATTAGCCTTATCAGCTTTTAATATACATATTGTATGGCTAGGGAAGGGTTAGAGTAAGCCGGTACGGTTAATTTAGGGTTATTCAAGAGTTACGCTAGTAGCACGTATATAATGTCTGATGATGTCTCGTTATATACTCAACTCGATGTAGCCTCAAGTATTATAATTACTTATCTACTCTATACAATCACACGTCTAAGTCAATTCCTTTCTCTTCGGGTTCTTCAATACATCATTTTCTAAGCTCCGTTACTTTTATTGCTTTTGTGTTTCATTCTTTTTCACTTGTCAACTGCGGCTTGAACGACCAGACTCCGAGTTAATAAATCATAGCATGTAAAGGCATCATTTGCTAAATAATAACTTTTAAATTATCTTCTATTCTCTAGTTAGATATTCGTTTATTTATACCACACTCTTTCAACGAATTGATATCTTTAATTTTACTAGAATCTATTAAGCAGACTATTGGTGTTGTATTGGCTAAAAATTGTTAGTCTATTTTCTGAATTTCAAATTGATTCAATGGTGAAAGTTTCTATGAGGAAACTGTTAAGATTTTATTTCTTAGGTGAATTAAATTTATTTGCTTCAATGAATTTCCAATGCATTTGATGCCCTAGGCCTATACTTTAAGCAATTTGCTTTTATGGCTGCGTTAAATTTGATGAAGAGGGGCTGATACAAGCATTTAGTGTGGAGATTGTAACGAAAAACTATCTTAGGCCTCTACCACACTGTGGATTGCATAGTTTTACGTTACTGTAACCTCTAATTTTTACACTTTTATCGATACTATAAATTTTGAAATGAATCAAAAATCTGCTCATTTGTGATAGTTCAGTACCTGTTATACAGTGCTTCCGCACTTATAATCGTGCACAAACTAATGAATGAGCAGATGATGCATATTAGGCTACATATTAAAGTGTGGGTAAGGAATAGCCTTTTGTGATTTGTTTAACTTTTTGATCGTTAGACTGATCTCCATGGCGCGTGGAAGCAGACTGTGAATAAAATACCTGCCTTGGGTAACAATTGGCAGAACACAAGAGTGGACTGGATTGAAGTTATATAGCTTTTGAAGGAATACTGATTGAAAGTGTTTCAGAAATCATCAGAATGTTAATTGATTGTAAGGAATATTGAATACAAATCTCAGTCGTTTTCTTACAAGTATCTTTGTTTTATTTAAATAGTTATGGGTAATATTTTATAGTTTATGCATCATTTCTAATAAAAGTTCTAATAAAATAAAGAACTTTTATTCTTTCTGATAAAAGAAGCATAAAAATGCTTCTTTTATGAGAAGTATTTTAAACTTCTCATTTAATTTTAAACTTCTCATTCTAATACTGAGAAGTTTAGCATTCAAATGCTTAAACTTCTTCTCAGCGCAGTTTAGCATTTGACATAGCAAACCCTAACTGCACTTGGCTATGTTTCTCTATGCAGGTGGTTGGGTCCAGATGGAAGAAGTATAATGAGCGAGACGGAGAGAATAAAGTCAGTCAATGGTGTGCTCACAATATCCGACGCCTTGGAATCAGATACTGGCAATTATACTTGTCTTATTAGCAACACTGCGGCCAACTACAGCAGAACAACTTGGATTATAGTGTCTGGTAGTTTATATCTTTATGAAAATAGATTTTGAAACATGCCAATTTTTAAAATATTATATTTGAAGAATAAAGAAATCTTGGATTAGTCACTTAGTGTATATTATCGTATCATTCGCAGAGCGTACATTCTTATATGTAAGGATGATGTCCCTGGCAACATCCTTATATGAAGAAACGGACGTTAAACCTTTATAATAATAATAATAATTATTATTATTTATATTTGTATTTATATTTTTACTGATTGGTCTACCTAGTCGTGCTAGATATATTAAGTATTTAAATTAATACAATAATAGTCCATATCTAATTAATACAATAATAGTCCATATCTAATTAATACAATAATAGTCCATATCTAATTAATACAATAGTAGTCCATATCTAACTAATACAATAATAGTCCATATCTAATTAATATAATAATAGTCCATATCTAATTAATACAATAATAGTCCATATCTAATTAATACAATAATAGTCCATATCTAATTAATATAATAATAGTCCATATCTAAGTAATAATATGGTCCCTTCCCTTCTTTTTACTTATCAGGACAATAGCTTTACGGTTAAGAGGGACTTACTGACGCCGTTGAATTAGAACGCTGATGATTATTCAAACCCGGATTCACTAAACTATGCGATTTGCCTTCACTTGCCACTCTTGAATCTTGAATCTATCTTTCGATATGTACTTCTCAATTTAAAATAATCAACGTTAAATCGGAAATGCGAGATGAAATCTGTAAACGGATGCACTGATTGCTCTATGCTCTCATTAAGGCTCGTATATGGCATATTTAAGTTTTTTTGCAATTATGTCCATTTCAATTCCAAGTAAAGAAATTAATAAGTAAGATGCCACAGTCTAGAAACCAAGCCGTGTTGTCTCTGAAAGTACTCTTCGTGCGTGAAAACAGACGTTAAACTTAGCTGAATAAGCTTTATAACTTTATAAAATAAATCAATAAATTCAACTTTTTAATAATTTGGCGTAAAACTGTCCAGACTTTTTATGCTTTAATTTTATATTTGTACATTTATATATTTATATTCAGTATTTACTATTTAATAGTTATGTATAATATAAACATGCGCAAGTTTTAATGTTTCACAAAATAAATATTAACTTTCAACATAAATTAATTTAGTTAATAAATATTAACTTTCAACATAAATTATAAGCTTAATGTGATTTTCTTTATAAGAAATCTATTGAGATATTTTACTTTCAAAGTTATTATTTATTTTGGATTATTTCTTTTTAGTTATATTATTTCTTTTTGATATTTCTGCAATTGGTCGCAGTGGCCCCGGTGATAGGGCGCCCGCCTCTCAGTGTGCGGGTCAGTGAGGACGATCAGGCCGTGTTTGAATGTCGAATACAGGCCACGCCCTACCCTGTCACTGTGGTCAGCTGGATGAAAGAATACGAGCCTATAGATGTATGCCTATTATCTATAGTTTAGTTTTATTACATCAAAGTATAATTTACTTTTTCTTTAATTCTTTTAAATATTGTATAATTAAGTTCCCCGTGTTGTGCTCTGGTGTGGTTGGACCACTGTAGCATAGGGCAACCACAATAATCTGCTGCGAGTACGTAAGAGGCGACTAAGGCAGGAGCTGAGGATGGTTAGAGGGGACCCACCTCATCATGAAGTATTTCTCTCAGGATTAAGTGGTAATTAATCCATCTAACTGAGGAAGGCAACGAGAAACCACCTCAGGAGCCGTACTTTTCCCAAGCTATAGGCTACATAAGGTATGGATAAGGCATAGACTTTGTGAAGGGATTAACTTGTTGATTTAAGAAGTGCTCTTATGAAGTGAAAAACAGACTTTGAGTATGAATATGTACCTTGAACCTGCCACTTGGCAGTGCACTGAAGAGAGAGAGAGAGAGAGAGAGAGAGAGAGAGATAACTTAGAATTGTGTGGTGGTCAGATCTGTAAAGCTAATAGAATGTCAAACCATATCGAGTTACATGACATTAGGAGATAAAGTTGTGAACATATGAAAGTCATTAAAGTGAACGTTGGTTAGCCGCATTCTTGATTTATGAGACGATATAATATATTCTTGTCAACGGCTCTCTGCTATGCTTTACTCGTCGTATAATTGGATACTATATTTACTGGAACGGAGTTTGCCACCCTTCCTGTAAAGGACTGTGGAGTAGTTGCAATTGCTCCAGATAAGCGCCTAACAGGAGCTTAGGAAGAACCTGGAAAACTTCTACGAGGCCACATTAGCCCAATCGAAGGGCTACATAAATGTTGACTAGTTGTACACGAAATTTGAATAATATGAAGCTACTAATTTTGCAAAAGTGTTTCATTTCCGCGATGTGATAAATCTCTGCCATGTTGTCCTTAAAGAGCTCGAAAACAAGTTACATGTAGGATCTTTCATCTTGGATCCGTTTTTTGGTTTAGGTATAACCACCGAACTGGTAATGTAAGCAGTCATCTTATTGGTTGATCAGATCTAAGCAGTTATCAGATTGGCTGCTCAGATGCAAACTTCTAAATGATCTTTGCAATATTAAATTTAATCTGTTGATCTTAATAATTCTCAGTGTATAAATAATGAATAATATGTCTTTTCCAGACGATTTCAAATAGATCTTTCAATCCAGTCATTATAAGATTCAAGGGGCAGACATAAAACCACCAAGACCACCAATGAAGCTGTATGATATAATGATACAGGTTTTACCCCATTAAAACAAGTATATCAATTTTCATGTCGCTGAATTTACGCCTGAAAACCTTCTGCCATTGCTTTAATAACTCAAGATAAGCTGCTGATGATGAAATCATGCAATTCAATTTAACGGTTAAGAGATAATCTGGCGCAAAATGCATATGCATGTAACACGCTGCAAGTAAGCCGGGGTAACATAGAGGTGTATAATCATTAATTTTAATGTTTAAACAAATCAATGCAAAGACTGAACTCCTAATGTTTATCAAATTTAATGCCAATGGCTTGAATGTAAATTATACTTTAAATATTTGACGCTGAGCACACTATATCCTACATGTACACTGTACTTGCACTTACCTATTGATTTAATTTTAATTTTATTTAGTTATAATAATTTCAGTTTTGTAGTTTTCGGTTATTGTATTTGTGCCATTTGTTGGACCTGTTGTAGTTATTGGATTTGGTTTGGTTTCACAGTGCTCGATGTTTTCAGTGATAGAAGTAGCGCTCTATATGTTGCTGCTGTTATTATTGTTGTTGTTGTTGCAGTTTTCCCCGTGTTGTGTCTGGGTTATTTGAAGAATTGATTAACCGGTGACTGCACGTGTCGTAGAAGGCCACTAAAGCACTACGATCCATACCATCGTCAGAAAGGGCATTCGGTTGGTGAGCGCCAAGGCTCCAGAAATGCTACAAAAATTAACCGAATGGAAAAGTCTCTAACAGGGGATTGGCTGGTGGTATGGTGTAGAACAGAGAGGATTTGAGACAGTCTATTTGTATCGCGACACTGGTTAAACTAGAATTCAAGGGAGAATGATGATGATGATGTTGTTGTACTTTATATTTCTTCACTTGACGTTACAGCTTGGAGCGGAGAGACGACTGAGAGTGGACCAGACCTCGGGGTCGCTGACCATAGAGAACGTGACCCTGTTGGACGAGGGGAACTATGCCTGTGTGGTCAGCACAATAGGCCACGCCCCTCTGACGTCAATCAACGCTCATCTATATGTCGAGAGTAAGCTATCAGTCGCTAAATCATCAATAGAAATAAAATTATAAACTTATAAAAATACCATTTAAAGGTAACTCCTTTTGCTGTTAAATGTCCTATACATTATTGCTGTATTTTGTTCAAGTTGGTTTTCAAAGGTTGAGAATTAACTCTTCGACAAGGGATGGTTGGTTGAAGAGTGTAACACACCAGGAAGGCATTTGATAAGCATCTTTGATGTGTAGTCGCATTTCGCCGAAGATGTCCTAAGAATTTTATAATTACCGGTGATCTTTGAAATCCACACTCGCTGCCCTGCCTATAAGTAATAATGAGTTTATTATCTGCGGCATCCTAATCATTTCTGTTCTTTAATTATTTCAAACCGAACTGAACGCCCCCTAGTGTAGAATTTCCCTATGATCATCCTCACAGCATAAGCGTGCTCATTAAATTCATTTCAGAAATCTAGAGAAAAATGTGGTATCGGATAATAAAAGCTTTTTGAAATGATGTAGAAATAAAAGTAAAAAAATAAATACGAAACTCATGCCCACGAGTCATCTCTAGTACGTCTTCTGCAATATTCAGATTTAAAGACACTAAATTTCTCTAAAATTCGATTTAGACATTAGATACAGATAAGACAATAAGTCCTTGATGCACTTGATGCGCAAATGTGTCTGTTTAACAGATTGTTTGTCAAAGTAAGCGTTTGGCACCATACTATTATTAGAAGAAAGTTGTAAACTTTCATAGGTCAATTAAAAGAAATCTATTACATATTACGATTCATTTGAATGGATGAGCATAACAATTTATGTTAGTGAACCATCATTAAGTTAATGAACCATCATTAAGTTAATGAATCATCATTAACGTATGCATGTATTTGATAGACGATCTGTAGCATGTATGGATGTTGAAACCCCGTATGCTAGAATTAAACCCTCTGTCTTCTTGTCTGCAGTCGAAAGTCTTATTAGTATGTTTACGGCTCTGCTCAATTTTACAATACACATGTACATGTATAGATAAGACAATACAATTATTTAATTACAAGTTTAATTGCCCTCCTGAAATAACGTTTTATGGAATTTTTTTCCTTTACATACTGATACATCTATTTTGGAATCTAACGTGAGTGTTTTACGCGGTTGAATGAGGCTGTAGCTTTTGTAGTTTGATAAATAACATCCTCTTGTTATTCACTCCACAGAGGGCGTAGAGTATATTTCATTATCTATCTATTAAGGTAACAGCCTGTGGTTAACTTAATGCTATCAACAGCCGTCGGTCGCAAAGAACTTATCTATATAGCAAGTTAATGTGTTGATGGCCACTTTTAATTATACTCCTGAAAGATGAGATGGTGAATGATTAAACAGAGATGCCATTTTTTTTTTTTTTTTTACAAATATCACACAGCGCATGTGTTTACATAGTTTCCTTTGTTTGTGCGCAGACAACCTGGGTTCGAATCCCAGTTCAATCAGTCAGAGAAAATTCTTTCAAAAGTGTTTCAAGGACAAACCAACGTATTTGTTCCTTCCAATTTCAAGTGAAATGAATCTCTCGTCATTATACATTAGTAATGTATAAATTATTTTACCGACATCCCCAATGCCTGGAGCCAGTGGCGTTGTCGGGATGATATTCGACCGCGGATCAGTATGTGCGGGGTTCAAATCTTGGGCTAGCCCGTCACTGACATCGCTTCCAAGTGAGGAAACTGACGTTAACATTAGCTTTACCAGCTTTTAAAATCACTCATATTGCATTAAATTGCAGAACGACTAAAATTCAAGCCCACACCACGGGATGTTAGGCTGGAGTTAGGCTCGCGGTCTGAGGTGAACTGCAAGGCGGATGGTCGCGCCCCACCGGTGATCAGCTGGATAAAGGACGGGGAGGAATTATGGAGAGCCAGTGACGTACAGGACGTGAATGGGACCCTCGTGTTCAGAAGTGTTCAAAGGAGCCAGGCCGGTGTATACACGTGTAGGGCAAGCAATGAACAGGGTGTTATATCAGCCAGCATCAGTGTGAATGTCGTGGGTATGCACATTCGTTTATTCATAATTGCTGTGACATTATTTGTGACGCTCCTTCACGCATTTGACGTCCCTAACGTCATCCTTGTATGAGGGAACGGATGTTAAACCTTTATTATTATTATTATTATTATTATTATTATTATTATTATTATTGGTAGTAGTAGTAGTAGTATTCTAACCCAACACAATGGAACTGTCTGTCCTAGTGACCAGCCGTCGTCTTATGACTCTCACTCTTCTATTATTGTACAGAGGGGACAGTTGTATGACTGGCATCTCTGGGTCCTTGAGGTTTTGGTTACGATTAAGCTGTATCTCCGTCCTTTTTGAATTTACGTAATTCAAAACTATGTGAATGAAAATATCTCTGTTGTTAATGACAACATCGTGCAGTATAACATACATGTAAGATACGTTTCGTTCGCACAGATTGCTTGATTAACTCCCTTTACTTTGGACTGAATTTCTGGATATAGAATTTGCACCGTTTTTGGACCTTCTTTTTGCTCGCCTTTGATTTTGTCTCAATAGTGCTCGATGTTGTCATGATGACTGTAGCACTCTAATTGTTGTTATTATTATTATTATTATTATTGATTCTCAGTGTGTTACCAACAAAGTATGTTTGTTAAACTTTGATTTCAGTGTCACCCAAGTTTAAGATAAGACCACAAAACACGACAGCATTGGAGGGATCTCCTGTAATGCTACACTGTGTGGCTCACGGCGAACCGCTGCCATCTGTCGAATGGGACAGAAATAATCTGGCGAATTCCTTCGATCAGAGGAGAGTTAAGGTTTGAAATCTTTCTATATCTGTACTGAATATGATATGATTAAGAAGAAAAAATGAAGAAAATCTGTTTTATTTCACAATATTCACAGAGTAATGAAAATGTAACATTTTCTAGAGAAAAGTAAATAATCACTAAATAAAATTCCCCTCTTTTGAGCTAGGCTTGAAGCATTGGTAGAGCGTGTACTTCAGAATCCATAGGTCAGGGCACAAATCCCAAATCAGTTATCAATAAATAAAATCTAGATGACGTAAGCTTATTGTTTAATTCTATATACCAGCACTTTACGTTATCCAATGACTTGAGAGAAGGAGGAAATTAAAAAAACTACCAAAGCAACCATTAGACAGAGAAATTGTCATATATGAGGTATCTTTGAAGAGGTAACGATAAATGATTTTTATGATAATGACAAGAACCTTTTGCTTTCTCTAGATTCTCAAGGTGATAAGATTTGATATGAATTAACACTAGAAACCCTGACATGGGTCAATTGACCCAAACGCTACTTTCGAACAACACTACGACTACACCGTAGTTCCAACAACCATCAAACTTGGTGACTTTTATTTATTTAAGGCATATTACATGTACAATATATAATTATCATTGAATCACCACCCATTCCATCACACGAACCGCGTATACCTAGAATGCCTAAAGTGGGTCAATTGACCCAATGTTGCTAATCATATAGTTTTCTTCAAACTACTGAACTAATAAGGAACAGTTTCGATTGACATGACCGGAGTGGCCATGGACCTTAATCCAAAATAATGTATTTTAAATAAATTATCAATATTTTTCAAAAAAATATCGCAAATTCAGTGTTTTGACTCAATCATCATTGACCCGTAGGGCTAAAATAATATAGTATAGTTTTAAAGCCTTTGTTTCTTTATTAAGATAAGTTGTGAATATTTATTTGAGAATTTTACAGTAGCCAAGAACAGTAACAAGAGTAGATAACACTAAGCATCTCCTACTTTAAGAATTTCTATTAATGCTTATAAAAATGGCCGAGTAAAATAACCGATAATTCAAACGAAACACATGCTGGGTCAATTGACCCGCTTCAGGGTTTCTAGGTATAACGAAATCTCCGGGTTTCTAGTGTTAATTAGAGTTGATTGGAATTGATAGAAGTTGATTGGAGTTAATGAATGTTCTGTTTCATTGGTTGCTACATCGCAATGTTTTGTCCGGGGGGGGCTTTTGTCTGGGGATTTTGTCCGGGGGGCTTTTGTCCGGGGGGATTTTGACCGGGGGGCTTTTGTCTGGGAACCATATATTTACTCTTGATCCAATATTATGTTTACTGGAATGTTTTAGATTTTGGCCAACGGGTCACTATCTATCTCAGAGGTGTACATGGAGGATGTGGGTAAATACGGATGCACCGTGAGTAACCCAGGCGGTTCTGTTAGAGAGGAAATAAATCTCTACGTTACAAGTGAGGCTTTGTGTAGAATCTTTGCAATTTATATATGTAAATATGTATTTAATTTACATATGTAAATATGTGTTTAATTTACATTTGTAAATATGTGTATGCTTTGATTAATTCATATATATTTGAGGTAATGCTTGTAAAGTTATCACTATGCGTTGACACTACTACGTATAGTCTGCATACTTTATGCTGAGCCTACCGAGTAACATTTTCACATTTAATCATCATCATCATGATCCTCCTCCCTTGAATCCCAGTTTAACCAGGGTCGGGACTGTCTCAAATACTGTTCTATTCCTTTCACGTTTAATATCGGGTTTTAAATCGCTAGGTAGTTTTCACGCTGCTTATTTTACTGCTCATTTGAATGCACGAGAGAACATTCAGGCTACCCTGAATTAGAATGCCATGCCAAATGATTGCATTTTATAAAAGGACCTTTAACTTTTATTACTTTACCTAACGCTCTAAGCATAGACCTACTAAATTCAGGTATATTCTACGACATTAATTTTGCCATTGCGTTTGTGAGATTTTTGTTTGATATCAATTTCTGATTAGCCAAGTAACTATCTGTTTAAGTTGCAAATATGCGAGTTATATTAGGTCTTCACAGCTAACTACCTAATGAATTTAATAGATACCGTGAGAGTTTATTTATAATTAGTTCACTAAATGTTGTTATAGTAAGTTATTTTATACTGTATATATTCTACAACAAAGTCCTTCTATCCATCCTCGGAGAATGAAACGCTATTAAATCTTAACTCTAGATCATAATTCGATAATTCGCTCTTGTTCTTCTCTTTCAACTTTCTGTAGTAAGCTTAGGACTTACCTTTTCCCACCGTAGACTTAATCCATCTACCCTACCATTTTTGATAACCAGATCGGCTTACGCTTAGGACCTTACTTCAACTCAGCACATTTCTTTTGCTGATTGGTTTGGGTGAATTGATCTCTAGTGATGTGTTCTGCGGGGAGGTTCCGACATCATCCTTGGATGAGGAAGCGGACGCCAAAACTTCACTATTATGATTATTATTATTATTATTATTTTATTTATTTAAAATTATTATTTTCTTTTTACCCCGGTGTAAAGAACCTGGGGTTTGATAAAAACGATTCAAGCAATACGTGCTGAATCGCCGCCCGGCTACTCGAGGTCATCAAACGGCTTAAAAGAATTATTGAAGCAGACTGCATTAAATCAATGCAAAGTCATGGAAAGCCTTTGCCAAAGAAAAGATGTCTCTCGCTTATCGCCGGTTTGCTCTGCAATAAGTCTGCCTATGCCATTAATAAAGTCAACTCCTTCGGGATTCATCGGGCCATGGTTTCAATGGCCACCGGAACAACTTCATATCCTAAGGACAGATCACGGTATTTATCCAACTTCCTAGAGGCGGCATGAACAGCAGCTCCACCGGCTGTGACTGAAGTCGTATTCAGGTAGGAGTTTGCCATAGTGTCAATGACCGTGACGTCCCATACGGCACATTTACCGTTGCACCAGGGCACTAAAGTCATGCCGTCCGGACGCTTGCCGTCTGATCTGGACAACCCACTTGGTTCCTTAGAGGAAGGGATGCCTGCTCCTGAAAGTGCTCGCCATATTAAGTCATTTAAATTGTGATGGCGAGACATTCTACCTGAGCTTCGTTTGCAGGAGAGGCCGTGGAGACCTAAAGCGTCGACTTTATAACCGCAGGGGAACATGTGAGGCTCGCAAGTTTTCACGCCTAAACGGAAACTAACGGCTACTCGAATCGCCTCATTGTCTTAAAGAAGCCCACAAGAAGCAACAGGGAGAGCGTGAAGCCAGTCGCTGCTTCTTTTGGTTGATACAGCTACTAGGAGTTGTGCTCTGTCTACTGCATTGGATTGGGATTCTAGCAGACTGGTATAAATCCGATCCACTATAAGACGGTCCCGCGATTTCTGGTTACTGACTGAAGTAGAAGGTGGAGCACTGGAGGTGAGGCTTTTGGACCTAACTGACAACGCAACGTCAATGGATCTATCGGCAGAAAGGGAGCACTTATGAAGGATGGCGTCTTGCAACTGCCTCGTTCCCATCGCTGATGCCAAGAAGGCTGAAGGCGCGATATGGGAAACAAGACGAATTCCAAGACCACCTTTGCTCACCGGTAAACTGGCTTGCTGCCACTGCAAATCAGACAAATCTGCGTTGATAACGGCGCACAAGCATTGCCTAAGAACCTCGTCGTAGTCTAAAAGCCGCGGATTTGAGAAGCTTGGACTAGAGCGCAGAATGTGCATAAGTTTAGGTGCACTTAATGAAAAGCGAAGGATTGTCAAAGCATCATGAGCGGCTAGTGACTTCAAGCGCGATGCTAAACGTTTGAGAACCTCCAAGCGACTAGATAAAGCGGTGGAAGTAGCTTCTTCTCCAGAGAGTGGCGCGCCGAGTAGAGTACTATGGGATAGGCCCATTGGCACAAAGGATGACAAAACTGAGTTGCCCGGAGATTTGCAAACTGATGATATGACTTCGCACTTGGTACTTGGTACGTTATTATTATTATTATTATTATTATTATTATTATTATTATGAATTCTTAATTAAAACTTAAACGAATGGATAAAAGAAAGTCTATTCGTATCCCGACCGTGGTTAAATTGAGATTTAAGGGAAGGTGATGATGATGATGATGATTAATTCGTAATTCCAGTTTTATTTGTATTACTTCTAACGTTAGATTCAGCGGAGTTGTATGAACGGATGAGGGAAGGAGACAAGCCTATATACGCCGAGGACTATGACATGATGAAGACGATAGTGATCGCCGTGTGTAGCGCTGTAGCGTATCTGGCAGTGGTCATAGGATTGACGGCCTACTGCATCATACGCCTCATTAGAAGCATGAATCTGAGAAAACAGCGTCAGCTGAGCTCTAACAGCAGCTCAGGTATTCACTTTAATTTCTAGCTATAATAAAAGCTAATGTTGGTTAATGTTAACGTCAGTTTCCTCACTCGAAAGCGGTATTAGTGACGGCGAACCCAGGATTTGAACCCCCGCACATACTGATCCGCGGTCGAATATCTTATTGACATCTCCTCTGGCTCCAGCCAATGTAATGCAACATCAATGACAGTTGCTACTGTTATCAATGACAACATCGAACAATATTGAACGAGGTCAAAGTCTTCGAGTAAAAACAAAAGGGTCCAAAACAAATCCAGATTTATTTATTTAGCGTATGCTTTAATCCAGATAGTTGCTTCACTTGTAAGGCAACTTAGCGTAGACAGTCCATCCGGTAGGCGGGTTAGAGGGCACTCCTCAACGATATGTTTCATGTTTTGTGATTGGCCACAGTCGCAAAGCGATGAATCACAAATACCCCAGCGAAACTCACTTTCTCTGCATCTACCATGACCCGTACGGAAACGATTCAGATGGCACCAACTTCCTCTGCAGAGATTCAGTCCTGGTAGCGCTTGAGACGGATCCTGAATCAGATGGTGGTTTCTAACATCAGCGACTGACCACTCTAATCTCCACTGGGACAGAGACGCTAAGGGATCATATTTCTGCAGCATCTCCTAAACAGGATATCGAGATTTGAGTCTCTTCGGAGGAGGATTAGACAAGTCCAGTGATAAAGGGAGGGCATTATTTTCACGGACCCTCTGCAGTTGCTTGTTTGTCCAGAAATATAGTGATACAGTTCTAGATTTCTTCAAGACTTTATTTAGATTTTAATTGTATTACATGTTCTGGCATTTTATGATTTTATAGTATTTAGTACTTTACTTTATAGTACTTAGGTATTTTTTATTTTTATTTATGATAGTATTTAACTCAAAAAATCATGTTTTGAATACAGCAGTATGGTTACTATATTTTACTTCTTATACACGTTTTACCAGGTTCTACTCCTAATGGCCATGATACTATTGGATCAAAGCTGAATGGAAATAAAGACTATGACGTCATAGAGCGCGGTGACTTGGATTGTCGATCACTTCTTAGCGCTGTGGGCCCAACAAACCTCACCAATCTCTCGGCGTCAACTGCAGTTCCTCAGCTGAACACTATCAATAGGTCTCACTACCACAAGCTTGCATTCCCGCGCAGTCAGCTACAAACTCTGGGGATGCTAGGTCAGTGGTTGTGTTTGACTATGGAGTAATAATAATAATAATAATAATAATAGTAATAATAATATTAATAAGAATAATAATAGTAATAACAATTAGAGTGTTACAGTCATCAATGACATCATCGAGCATTATTGAGACAAAAACAAGCCGGCGAGCAAAAAGAAGGTAAAAGAACGGTGCAAATTCCAAAATCCATAAAATTAGTCCCAAGTAAAGGGAATTGAAGAAAAGGTGGTTTAGGCGCTGGTCGCAACTCATGGACACTGGATGGAAAAGAGAGATGGAAAAGGTGTGTCTTCAACTGCCTATTTAACTGCTCATAGGAAAGCAAAGGCCGGTGTGATTTAAACGAAGACTTCCGAAGTACCGTTTCAGAGTACTTTATAGCAGAAATCTCACTTCTTTCCTAGCAACTTAATGTTATTGGTGAAGCTCGATTATTATCTTGTAGAGGCAAAGTATCCATTATAATGTTGCTGCTTTCCACATTCATTTTTAAGAATTGTAGAGCTCGCATTGTGCGGAATTTATTAAATGAATACTATTCCCCTGCTATTTATTAAATTAATATTATTCCCATAGTATATGCTAAATGAATACTATTCCCCTACTCTTTACTAAATGAATACTATTCCCCTACTATTTACTAAATGAATAGGCCTACTATTCCCCTACTATTTACTAAATGAATACTATTTCCCTACTATTTACTAAATGAATAGGCCTACTATTCCCCTACTATTTACTAAATGAATAGGCCTACTATTCCCCTACTATTTACTAAATGAATACTATTTCCCTACTATTTACTAAATGAATAGGCCTACTATTCCCCTACTATTTATTAAATGAATACTACTACCTACTCCTACTATTTATGAATAGGCTACTATTCCCTACTATTTATTAAAGATACTAGTCCCCTACTATACGCCTACTATTCCCCTACTATTTACTAAATAGGTACTATTAGTATATATTCCCTATATTTATAAAAATGATACTATTTCCCTACTATTTACTAAATGAATAGGCCTACTATTCTACTATTTACTAAATGAATACTACTATTCCCCTACTATTTACTAAATGAATAGAATAGCCTACTATTCCCCTACTATTTATTAATATGTATACTATTCCCCTACTATTTACTAAATGAATAGGCCTACTATTCCCCTACTATTTACTAAATGAATAGGCCTACTATTCCCCTACTATTTATTAAATGTATACTATTCCCCTACTATTTACTAAATGAATAGGCCTACTATTCCCCTACTATTTATTAAATGTATATTATTCCCCTACTATTACTAAATGAATAGGCCTACTATTCCCCTACTATTTATAAATGAATATGTATACTATTCCCCTACTATTTACTAAATGAATAGGCCTACTATTCCCCTACTATTTATTAAATGTATACTATTCCCCTACTATTTACTAAATGAATAGGCCTACTATTCCCCTACTATTTACTAAATGAATACTATTTCCCTACTATTTACTAAATGAATAGGCCTACTATTCCCCTACTATTTACTAAATGAATAGGCCTACTATTCCCCTACTATTTACTAAATGAATACTATTCCCTACTATTTACTAAATGAATAGGCCTACTATTCCCCTACTATTTATTAAATGTATACTATTCCCCTACTATTTACTAAATGAATAGGCCTACTATTCCCCTACTATTTATAAATGAATAGGCCTACTATTCCCCTACTATTTATTAAATGTATACTATTCCCCTACTATTTACTAAATGAATAGGCCTACTATTCCCCTACTATTTATTAAATGTTATTATTCTACTATTGATAAAGAATAGGCACTTTTCCCCTACTATTATTATATGTATACTATTCCCGACTATTACTAAATGAATAGGCCTACTATTCCCCTACTATTTATTAAATGAACTATATCCCCTACTATTTACTTAAATGAATAGGCCTAATATTCCCCCTACTATTTATTAAATGTATGGCCTACTATTCCCTCCTATTATTAAAGGTATACTATCTACTATTATACCTACTATTTATTAAAGGTATACTATTCCCCTACTATTTACTAAAATGAATAGGCCTACTATTCCCCTACTATTTATTAAATGTATAGGCCTACTATTCCCCTACTATTTATTAAATGTATGCTATTCACCTACTATTTACTAAATGAATAGGCCTACTATTCCCCTACTATTTATTAAATGTATACTATTCCCCTACTATTTACTAAATGAATAGGCCTACTATTCCCCTACTATTTACTAAATGAATAGACCTACTATTCCCCTACTATTTATTAAATGTATACTATTCCCCTACTATTTAATAAATGAATAGGCCTACTATTCCCCTTCTATTTATTAAATGTATACTATTCCCCTACTATTTACTAAATGAATAGGCCTACTATTCCCCTACTATTTATTAAATGTATACTATTCCCCTACTATTTACTAAATGAATAGGCCTACTATTCCCCTACTATTTATTAAATGTATATTATTCCCCTACTATTTACTAAATGAATAGGCCTACTATTCCCCTACTTTTTATTAAATGTATATTATTCCCCTACTATTTACTTAATGAATAGGCCTACTATTCCCCTACTATTTATTAAATGTATATTATTCCCCTACTATTTACTAAATGAATACTATTCACTTACTATTCACTAAATGAATACTATTCACTTACTATTCACTAAATGAATACTATTCACTTACTATTCACTAAATGAATACTATTCACTTACTATTCACTAAATGAATACTATTCACTTACTATTCACTAAATGAATACTATTCACTTACTATTCACTGAATGAATACTATTCACTTACTATTCACTAAATGAATATTATCCCCATACTCCTTCCGAACTACATGTAATACCAATTCTTACTATTTTCCTGCTACTATTACATGTTTTTCAGTCATTATCTGATTTTAGGGAAGGGCCACTATGGGGACGTATTCCTGGCCAGGGCCACAGGCATCATCAGCGGCCAGGCTGACAGTCTGGTCATGGTCAAGTCTCTTCTCTCTCACTCGGAGGAACATTCGAGGGAGTTTAGGAGAGAGTTGGACATGTTTGGGCGCGCCCATCATCAGCACATCGTTAATCTGCTCGGAGTCTGTCGAGAGATGGAGCCTCTGTTCATGATCACTGAGTACTGCGAGTGGGTAGGTAGTCAGTCAGTCAGTCAGCCAGTCAGTCAGTCAGTCATTCAGTCAGTCAGTCAGTCAGTCAGTTAGTCAGTCAGTCAGTCAGTCAGTCGATTAATCGATCGATTGACTGACTGACCAATCAATCACTCAATCAATTAAAGATTCAATCAATAAATCAACCATCAATCAATCAACCATTCGGTAAATCAATCAATTAATCAGTCGGTATTCTTTTGATTTGTTTAAAAATTAATATTTTAATGAATAAATCACCATGTTATTTCTGCTTAAAACGGTATAGGTAAAAAAAAAAAAAAAAAGATTTCGCTGTAATAGATTAAATGAACTCAAGTTTACAAATTTTCTCTTGCTTTTTAGGTTTACTTAACATTGAAAAATCTTCAGAATTTTTTCTTAGCCTTTTCATTTTTGGCTACAATGTGTCATGTCTTGGCGGTGAACATGGGTCATTTAACATGAACATTTATTGCATATAAATAGAGATCCAAGATATTCAAACCATTGGCCCATTCAAACTTTTCACATTCATAATTCTTCACATTTTGAAATTATAATGACAATTTAAATAAATTATGTGATCTTAATTTAGTTTACATGTTGACAGTTTTAGATTTATGGTTGGATTTTTTACATAAATAAATTTAGAGAGAGAGACAGAGAGAGAGAGACAGAGAGAGAGAGAGAGAGGGAGAACCATGTAAATTCATAAAATCAGTCTCAGGTATCAGAAACATTATCCAGACAAACAACATGCACAAAAGGTAACGGTAAAAGTAAAAGTAAAGGTAAAGGTAAAATATAAAAAGTGCAAAGAACTACCTAAAAGCCTACATTTTAAAATACTGCCTAAAGTGTCTGGAAGCAGTATTATTTTATATTGACTGACTGATAGTCAGACATACTTATAGAAATTAACGACATTGTATAATAAAACAATAAACTATTAAATTAATAAAATAAAATAATAAATAAAAGACCGCTATGTTCATTGTAGGGAGATTTAAAGAAATTTCTGCTGGCAACACGTAACGACGAGAATGGAACAGCTGGAATGCACGTGAGTCCTCTGAACATCCGCCAGAAGATTACCATATGTGGACAGGTGGCACTCGCCATGGAATACCTCTCCAACTCCTGCCTCATCCACCGTGACCTTGCCGCCCGTAACGTCCTTCTATCGCCCTCCTTAGACGTCAAGGTAGCAAACCCCGCCCTCAGCCGTGATATGTACGCCAATGAGTATTACGCGCTGAACCCACAAGCTCCGCCCGTTCCCATACGATGGGCGGCGCCAGAGGCAATACTCGATGATGATTGGTCGTCAGATAGTGACGTATGGTCGTTTGGGGTTTTTGCTTGGGAGGTTTTTTCAACAGGGGAATTGCCTCTGCGAAATAGAACAGATGAACAGGTTTTAGAAGGGATTGAAAGAAGGGAGAATAGATTATTGTGCCCAACCGGTTGTACTTTGGATGTTTGGAGTCTAATTCAAACTTGCCTGGTCTATAACGCCGATGTAAGGCCTTCCTTTAGTGATATAGTTACCCTTCTGTATGACATTTCTACGGACAATCTACATGTATATAGCAATTAATTTAACTGTGGTTTGTTTAATTTTGCGCGATCTGTATAAATACTTTAAAAAAAATCTAGTACAGACACTTACGTTAATGTGTGTGGTATTTACTTGTTGATTTAGAAGGTTCCATCGCCTCATCGATACGATAACTTGCATTACCTTTGTGAAGTGAAAACAACTTATTACAAGCATTCGGCGGGATTTAGAGCACTTGGTTTAGTTGCGCGTCAATTATCGAAGTTAAACTACATCGACCTCGGTTAGTACTTTGTGGGTGACCACCTTGGAAGACCGAGTGTTGACAGCTTACGAAGGAAAAATCCCAGGGTAGTGGCAGGTTATTCTTAAATCCGCGCAGGCTGCAATTGATGCGCCTCAAAAGGCAAAGATTACTAATAACCATGGAGAGGAAAGAGGAAATGGGCTTTAAACAAGCATCTGTGCTCCCTGACCCAGTGTGCCGTTATGTTTATGTTATTACATCAAGCAATGACATTAGGCCACAAGCTCAACCAAGAGTTTAAAATTTTTCAAAAAAATTAATTTCATACTTTACATAAGAAAATTTCCTAATTGATATAATTAAGCAGTATATTATTAACAGTAGAGTATAGTATTGTAGCATGTAAATTACAGGTCTATGATCATAGATTTGTTTAGCTAGTTATTTATTTAACACAGCATACTGACTTGTAGAAGCGAATTGAATAGATATAAATCTCAAGTAGATTATGCGTGAACGAAAATAAAGAAAGCGATTCTACTGGTAATCTTGAACGGATCTGGTTCTCATTTATTTTACCTGAAATAGCTAATAAGACATAGCTAATAAGATATAGCTTATAATATAGCTAATAAGACATAGCTAATAAGATTATCATTCTTGATATCACTGTTGATTTAGATTGATGTAGGCTAAATCTCTTATAGTTTTATTCTGAGAATGAATCAAAAACTTGATTTTGAATTACCTATGCCAAAATTGAGTCTGATTTGTATCAGTTACTGCTTAGATGCTGGAACCGGTGGCGATGTCGGTAAGAAATTCGACCGCGGATCATTATATGCAGGGTTCAAATCCTAGGCTTGCCCGTCACTGACATCGCTTTCTTGTGAGGAAGCTGACGTTAATATTAGCGTTACAAGTTTTCCTGCAATATTCATCGAACGCTGTATACAACTGCTAACATGTAACTATTCTACAGAAAATGAAAAAGCTGAAAATTGCTTTAGTTTTTAACTAGTCAGCAACTGTTATTTGTACGACTGTTTAGTGCATAGTGTGAATTGTAGTACGAAGCCTGCACGTACACTTCAGATAGTGTCTATCTGAACAACAAGGCGGTTGTGTAATTATTGGCTTCGCATAATTTCTGTGCAGTTATAAAAAAGCTCTAAATTGAATCGTAAACTTTCAGCTTTGTTTAATATTTTAATTTTTTAAGAATTAAAGGTATTATTAGAATTTTATAAACATTATTAAATAAATTACTTGTAATATTTAATTTGTATCTTAATTAAGTGAATATTTAAATATAGCATTAAAATTTATAGACCTCAAGACTGCTATGAATCTGTAATTTCTGTACGGTTTCACAGCTTCAAAGAATTATAATTTGTGTACAAATTGCAACACAGCATATCTGTATTTGCCCGGCTCTATATCTGTGAAATGCTTTAAAGCGTTGACTGTTTACCCGTCAGTTTTAGTGTTGTAAATTAATGAATAAATGAACTAATTTGTCACTTTCAGCGATCCTTTGCATTCACGTTTAGTTGAAATTTTAGAATTTACACGTATATGGGCTAGCAATAGAGCAATGATATTAAACAATAAATTATTAGACGCTTTCAGAGGTTGCGGCCTTCAGCAAGTTTGAGTATTTCCTTTGTAAATGGCTGCAGTTTAAAGTCATTGTTACATTTCCGGACATTTCAAGTTTCCAGATTTCAGTCTAACGGAAAATAATAATAATAGTAATAATAAAGGTTTAACGTCCGTTTCCTCATACAAGGATGATGTCAGGGACGTCCCCCCATCACATGTCACTGCAAATCGATTCACCCCGAACGATCTGAAAAAAACATGTGCTGAAGAAAAATAAAAGATCCTAAACAGTGCCGGTCGATGACCAAAAAACAGTCAGGCAAGATGAAATAAAATCTATGGTGGGAAGAGATGTGTTTTCAACTTACAACGGAAAGTGTAAGTAGTAGAACATGAGCGAAGATCAGGAGTCAGAGAGTTCCAAACAGTATATTAGGAATTTTGAGCAGTTTGGTATCTGAAGAACGAAGCTTACGAGATACGAGAAGGTTTATATTGGATTAGGAGATCAGAAAGTTAAGAAGGTTTACCAATAAGGAGTGTTTTGAAATTTAACAGAGCAGTCTAATCTAAGCATGAGGCAGAGTTGATCGCTTAACTTCCGTAGAAGTATATAAGTGTCAAAATCTTAATTTACAAGTAGCACAAGTCGATGGCATGAAGCGATTTGATTAAAAAGCTAAAACGCTAAGGTTAACGTGAGTTTCCTCGCTCGAAAGCGATGTCAGTGATGGGCGAGCCCAGGATTTGAACCCCGCACATACTGATCCGAGGTCGAGTATCTTACCGACTTCAACCTTAGATTTACTTAGCTTCTATAAAACTCTTATTTCGAGAAATGCAGCATATGAGTTTTTATGAGGATTGTATCAAATACACTTTAATAAGCGACTTGCATTGTTAGACTTCTGCCATGCTAAACATATCACACAAATCCCGTGTTGTGGTTAACCGAAACACTAACTGTAAACTGAGACTATAAGCAAGAACTAAAGAAATAAATCCATTTTAGAAGCCAAATTTTCTTATGATAAGAGCTAAATTATGATTAAATTGGCTTAACCTTCGAAATAATGGATCAACTTCTGGTCAACAGGATGTTCGTACTCAACTTGAAAAGCAGCCTTTCAATAGGAATATGTACCTTGGACTTGCCACTTGGCAGAATACTAAAGAGAGATATTGTGTGTGTGTGTGAGAGAGAGAGAGAGAGAGAGAGTGAGAGAATAGCATAGCATAGTCTTCTATATATTGAATTTGTTTTCATAAAGACTTTATGTTTTACTACTATGCTATTGGAATTTCAGTTAAAATTTAATGCCCTAAAAATATAATAAGTTCAGATCACTTAGCGTAATTCTTCGAACTTATCTGACTGAACAGGTAAATTTACCGAATTTAAAGCAACAAAAGCCACATTTAATATGAAGTCAACCTTAATGTGGAGATTAGTTGTAGTAATCAGAAATCAAGACTGTAAGAATAGAATTTCCATGATGATATTCTAGCTTAACGGACGAGTAGCTGACTGGACCGCTAACCCGTGGAGCCTTGGACACGAGACCAGTGATCATAGGGTCAGGATTGCTACAACTCGGCTATCCAAAAGGCTATCCAAGAAGTTATCTAATGCTATTCAAGACCACCTAAGAGGCTATCTAATTCTATCCAAGGCCGCCTATGAGGCTATCTAATGCTATTCAAGGCCACCTATGAGGCTATCTAATGCTATCCAAAGCTATCCAAGAGGCTATCTAATGCTATCCAAGACCACCTAAGAGGCTAAGGCTATCCAAGGCCATCCTAGAGACAATCAAAGGCTATCCAAAGCTATCCAAAGCTATCAAAGAGGTTTTTCAAGGCTAAACAAAGCCTTTCCAAGGTTCCAAGGCCATCCAAGGCTATCAATGAGGCTATCAAAGAGGCCATAAAGCCGCTATATAAGAGGATACAGAGATATACAATATTATATATATATATATATATATATAAAATTATACATATGTAAGTATATATATAATATATATATTATATGTATATATAATATGTAATATTATATATAATATATTTATATATAGACCGATATATATATACTTGTATATATACATATATGCTATATATATATATATATATATATATATATATATATATATATTTATATATATATACAGTATATATACAAGTATATAGCGCTGCATTTGTTAGAGTACCACTGTAACATCCTTCTAATATCAACCTTCTCGTAAGCTTCGTTCTTCCCATGCCAAACTAATCAAAATTCCTAATATTCTCACTTCGTTAGGTAGATGTTCATGGTTTTCTCAGATCCTATTGTTTGGAAATTTCTGCCTCCTGATCTTCGCTCATGTTCTACTGCTTCCACTTTTCGTTGTAGGTTGAAAACACATCTCTTCCCACCACAGACTTTTTCATCCTGCCTGACTGTTTTTTATCACCGGACTGGCACCGTTTTAGATCTTTAACTTTCTCTTCAGTGCGTGTTTTTCAGATCTTTTTGGGTGAATAGATTTGTTGTGACATGTGATGGGGGACATCCCTGACATTATCCCTGTATGAGGATACGGACGTTAAACCTTTTTTATTATTACTCTGCATTTTCGTGTGCTCAAAACTGTTAGGCATATATTAATTTAAAACTATTAAATTTTCTTTTTATTGATCATTAATTGATCATAGAGCTTATTAAACAGAATGTCTGCATATTGCGAATAACTACGTTTATTTATATTAAATTTATACTTATACTTTTTATAATTTTTGCATCATAACTTATTAAATATTAACAACACTAAGTCAATATGTATACATTATATTATAATAATTAAAGTATGTGCATATGTGTATGTATACTTGCACACACATAGGCCTATATATATATATACATTATATATATATATATATATATATATATATATATATATATATATATATATATATATGGCTGGAGCCAGTGGCGAAGTCGGTAAGATATTCGACCGCGGATCAGTATGTGCGGGGTTCAAATCCTGGGCTCGCCCGTCACTGACATTGCTTTCGAGTGAGGAAACTGACGTTAACCTTAGCTTTTTTTACTTATATATATATATATATATATATATATATACAGCTATTTATTGATTTCAATGTTTAGATAAATTTCAGAGAATGACATAGAAATGAAATACTGGTGAACGTCGTTACATAAAGCGACTCAGGTGAGAGCGGAATTTTGTTGAATGATCATATAGGCCTACATGTAAAGCTTTCTTGTGCAGGTCCGCAGATTGCCTTGCTGTAAGTCAGGACCATAAGCTTTGGATATCTATTCAGCTGAAGTTAATATAGGCCTGTGATCCACAATGAGAGGTGTTTCTTATTTGTACATGGTTCATTCAGCCCATTCTTTTCACACTTTAGCCTTGCATTATGTCTCAAATGTGGTTAAATTTTGGCGCAAAATAATAGCAAACACAATACTGAAGGACTGCTGAATGACGCAGGCAAAGTCTTTCTATGAGGAGATTGGTTTAGAATCGGGTTTGACAAGTATCGGCAGACAATGAGCTACTGTTACTTATGCGCATTAAAATCATATCCTTCCACGCAACAGAATGCTGTACTTACTTTAAGGCATTGGCTGGTTATATGATTGCAATGCATTATTACTTGTGGGCTTTGAGACATACATGACATATTGGTTGGAAAATTAGCTAATTTCTCTGATCAGATATATATGTAGTTTTAATAAAACTTAGTTTTTTAAGGCTGCTGAAATTTAAATTTCTGAATTCTGCTCAAATTTTTCTGGAACTTATAAAAGTCATCAAATATGTAATGTCACCAGCGTTTAAGGAGATCTTACCGTCCTTTTCTAAGTTTTCCTAAACACTGATTTTAATGGTTGCTTTGAATATTTTAATACAGCAAATCGGAAGCTGTTTATATCCTGCTAATTGCTGTTTATATTTTGCTGGGGTTTATAGCAAGTCGGTAAAATACTCGACCGCGGATCAGTATGTGCGGGATTCAAATCCTGGGCTCCCCCGTCACTGACATCGCTTTCGAGTGAGGAAACTGACGTTAACCTTAATTTGTAGCTTTTTGTTTTTATCTCAGCGTGAGATAACTTTGTGGGTTCGGCGTAAATATGACTTTTACTGATACATGGGTTGTTGTTGTTTTGCTCAGTAGTGGGTGTGACTGTAGTTACGTTTTATTTTGAACCTGTTAGTATGAAATACATTATGCATAAAACCTCTAATAACATAACATAAATAATACATGTAGACCTACAGACATAATAGTTGCAAAATGATATAAAATTTTAACTGAGCAATTATAATAATAATAATAAATCAATTCGCTAGAGGCGCTCGAGGTGGTTAGTTTGTTTACGCACACCTGTGTTTTTCTTTAGCACTTTTTATCGTTTTTCTTCACTTCTGCTAATTTTTTCACTTTGTCTTTTGTCATACTGCTTTTATATATATCCCTGTACGCCCAGGCCCCTTTATTTCTATTCTTTTGTGCGCATTCGGCTTATTTTACCTTTTATTAAATCTGCATTATGCTTTAGTTTTCACCTGCATTGGACTATTGGACTGCAGCTATTTGCAGTAGTGTTCCAGTTGTAATTCTTTTATCTCTCGCTTGCTAGGCCGTGTTTGCCACATGCCTGCCAGACAGACTTGGCCACTGTCTCAGACTGCCAACAAGAAAACTGGCATCTGTTCGGTGTGCCTAGCTCAACGTCAGCTTCATTCGGGAGACGGAAAGGTCCATCTTCATGGCCCATTGGATAATCGGTGTCCGGGTTCCAACCAACCTCCCTTGCAGATCTTCGCACAGGCGGCAGCTTCGCAACCAGGTCTTGCAGTTTCTGATATAAGGAATAGGATCAGGAATCGGAGCTGCGACTCTGGTTCGGCTAGACAGAGTTCTCCTCCCACTGCTGCCCCCAATTCTGCTAACTTATCTCCCAATTCATTTTCCTCTCAGCCGCTCATTCTTGAACATCCCTGCTTATCGCGACCAACAATAAAACACATTCCCAAATCAGCCAGACCTGCTTGTTCAGCAGCCTTGATTGATGCCTTCCGTAAGATCGAAAGCGATCCTCAGTTTTATCATACTGGTCAGATTTGTTGCTTTTCGCATCTTCGGTTTTGCAAGTCCCTGCTCGCACAGGTAAAAGGCATAATCTAAGCTCTTTAATTAAGAAAAGGTTGGAGGGCCTAGGTACTAGTGCTCCCACTGAGCCGGTCGTAGAAAGAATTAAAAGAGCTCATCGTTCTCATGACTCCCGTGCCTCAGCAGTAAGGTCCAAAATGGAAGATGGAAATGTTTCGGCAGCTGTACGCATCCTCTGTTCAGACGAAAGCCCAGCGCAATGCAGTTTAAACACTTTCAATATCCTGAAGGCCAAGCACCCACCCGCAGCTAGTAGCAGTATAATGGCACCCCTTCCGGACTCAATGGCGACTCCGCCCATTCAAGTCTCAGAGCAGGGTGTTGTCAAAGCTGTACGTAGCTTTCCAGCAGGCTCAGCAGGTGGTCCTGATGGCCTTCGCCCTCAGCATCTTCTGGAGCTTGTGTCTTGTAGAGAGTCGGCTGGGACATTTTTGACCGCTTTGACTTCTTTCGTGAATCTCCTTCTTAGAGGTGCTTGCCCCCTGAGGTCCAACCGGTGCTGTTTGGTGGTAAACTCTTCGCACTCAATAAGAAATCTGGCGGCATTCGCCCCATTGCAGTGGGTTACACTTGGCGTCGTTTAGCCGCTAAATGCGCAAATCGCTATGCAGTGTCTGCTCTCAGCGAATACTTGAGCCCAATTCAACTTGGAGCTGGTATTCCAGGTGGCTGTGAGGCAGCTGTTCACGCTACTCGCCGTTTCGCTGAGGCAATGCCAGCTGATCACTTCGTGGTAAAGCTAGACTTCTGTAATGCTTTTAATTGCTTGAGTAGATCACGAATGCTCAGCGAAATACAGCACAGGATACCAGAGCTGTATAGTTTCTGCCATCTAGCTTACTCAAGCCCTTCGTGGTTGAAGTTCGGAGACTGGTGCATTGAGTCACAGGAAGGAGTCCAACAAGGGGATCCCTTAGGGCCCATGCTGTTTTGCATGACTATTCACCCTCTCCTTACTTCTCTCTCTAGCGATCTCACGGTGGGATACCTAGATGACATTACTCTAGGTGGTTGCGAGTCGTCGATTGCAAATGATGTACAGACTATCATCGACAGAGGCCAAGAATTTGGGCTTCAGTTGAATCGTACCAAGTGCGAAGTCATTTCATCAGTTTGCAAATCTACGGGCAATTCAGTTTTGTCATCATTTGTGCCAATGTGCCTATCCCATAGTTCTCTACTCGGCGCGCCACTCTCTGGAGAAGAAGCTACTACCACCGCTTTATCCAGTCGCCTTGAAGACCTCAAACGTTCAGCATCGCGCTTGAAGTCGCTAGCCGCTCATGATGCTTTGACAATCCTTCGCTTTTCATTAAGTGCACCTAAACTTATGCACGTTCTGCGCTCTAGTCCGAGCTTCTCTAATCCGCGGCTTTTAGACTACGACTAAGCTCTTAGGCAATGCTTGTGCGCCGTTATCAACGCAGATTTGTCTGTTTTGCAGTGGCAGCAAGCCAGTCTACCGGTGAGCATGGGTGGTCTTGGAATTCGTCTGGTTTCCCATATCGCGCCTTCAGCCTTCTTGGCATCAGCGATGGGAACGAGGCAGTTGCAAGATGCCATCCTTCATAAGTGCTCCATTTCTGCCGATAGTTCCATTGACGTTGCGTTGTCAGTTTGGTCCAAAAGCCTCACCTCCAGTGCTCCACCTTCTACCTCAGTCAGTAGCCAGAAATCATGGGAACGTCCTATAGTGGATCGGATTTATAACAGTCTGTTAGAATCCCAGTCCAATGCAGTAGACAGAGCACGACTCCTAGCTGTATCAACTAAAAGAAGCAGCGACTGGCTTCACGCTCTCCCTGTTGCTTCTTGTGGGCTTCTTTAAGACAATGAGGCGATTCGAGTAGCCGTTAGTTTCCGTTTAGGGGCGAAGACTTGCGAGCCTCACATGTTCCCCTGCGGTTATGAAGTCGACGCTTTAGGTCTCCACGGCCTCTCCTGCAAACGAAGCTCAGGTAGAATGTCTCGCCATCACAATTTAAATGACTTAATATGGCGAGCACTTTCAAGAGCAGGCATCCCTTCCTCTAAGGAACCAAGGGGGTTGTCCAGATCAGACGGCAAGCGTCCGGACGGCATGACTTTAGTGCCCTGGTGCAACGGTAAATGTGCCGTTTGGGACGTCACGGTCATTGACACTATGGCAAACTCCTACCTGAAAACGACTTCAGTCACAGCCGGTGGTGCTGCTGTTCATGCCGCCTCTAGGAAGTTGGATAAATACCGTGATCTGTCCTTAGGATATGAAGTTGTTCCGGTGGCTATTGAAACCATGGGCCCGATGAATCCCGAAGGAGTTGACTTTATTAATGGCATAGGCAGACTTATTGCAGAGCAAACCGGCGATAAGCGAGAGACATCTTTTCTTTGGCACAGGCTTTCCATGACTTTGCAAAGATTTAATGCAGTCTGCTTCAACAATTCTTTTAAGCCGATTGATGACCTCGAGTAGCCGGGCGGCAATTCAGCACGTATTGCTCGAATCGTTTTTATCAAACCCCAGGTTCTTTACACCGGGGTAAAAAAAAAATAAAATAAAATAAAAATGATAATAATAATAATAATAATTATTATTATTATTATTAACCCATGGTTGTATACGATGGATCTGCCAGTAGGCAGTGCACTAGGAGAGAAAGATAGATTATTAATATTATTATTATTATTATTATTATTATTATAAGTGCGAGAGATATTAAACAGGTTCCAGAGCACCGGATCATAGGAAAATTTAATCACTTTGTAAACGAAATGTGCTTTAAAAATTGTATTTTTTAATAGTTTTGGATGTATAGCCTTAAATACTTTTTGCAAATTCATGTTTCTCATACAGTTCAGGTTTTGAATGATCACTAATGGTGGTCGCCCACAAAGTACTAACC
This sequence comes from Enchytraeus crypticus, assembly GCA_905160935.1. Classification (NCBI taxonomy): domain Eukaryota; kingdom Metazoa; phylum Annelida; class Clitellata; order Enchytraeida; family Enchytraeidae; genus Enchytraeus; species Enchytraeus crypticus. The sequence goes on along the minus strand of CAJHZI010000732.1, from coordinate 631,860 downwards.
GGCGCGATGGAACTTAACTTCGTTCAACTGACGCGCAGCTTAACCGAGTGCGCAAATCCCGCCCCGCCTCCCATTTAGTTGGAGACGTCTAGAAACTTCTGTTCGTTAAGAGTTTAACCTCTTGATTTCGTACCAGTTTGTTCATTCTCGAGTTGACTTTGAGAAATTATTTCTTGATGTAAAGTTAGAAGTAACGCCTAGCATTCAAGATGACAGGAATACAAAACAACCTTCAGATGTTACATTCAGAATGCCCGGTGTTACATAGACAATTTGTTCAGTGTTGTATAGGCAATTTCCTCAAAACCTTCAATCTATCTACTCAATTAGGATACTGGAAGTTTTTAAAGGGGGAGCGAACTTTATTTTGAACAGTGTCTACATTTTTTACTTACGCCAACGCCTTCTCCGCCGGGAGAGACTTCAATTTTTTCCTTTCACAATTCATTTTATTAATTACAACTTATTGAGACTACTTTTATATACATTATTTTAATATAAATTACTTTTATAGACATTTTATACGAACATTGTATACATGTTTATACTTGCAATGAATAACATGAATATATAGATTAAAAATGAATGTTTAACGGCGGGCTCAATGGGGGCCCTGGGCTCCCTCTGGATCCAAACATGTCTGTACATATCCCCTGTCATTGAAAGTTAACTTTTCTATACTCAATACTAAATTTAGCTCATTTCATTTTCTTGTTGATCTAATCTCGCAATATAACTGACGTGGTTTTATATAGATATTCCTCATTGAAACCTGATAAAAACGACAATAATATCGCATGTCTGATGGTAGTCCTTCAAATGGTTCATAACATTTTGTTAATCAAATATGCAATAAAATTTGAATTATTATAGAGACATATGTTTATTTCGACAACAAACATCAGTGTAAAGTCACATACATACAAAGTGTACAAAAATAGAAATAAAAGTGCACGATTACAACATAATCAATGATGCAAAATTAAAACACTTAAAAACACTTAAAATTAAAACAATCCCAATCCAAATTATATAATACGTACATGTAGTAATAGCTACATGTACACCCCGTGTTGTGTCCGGTTGCTTGAAAAATTGACCCACCGGTGACTGCACGTGTCGTAGAAGGCGATTAAAGCACTAAGATCATACTAACGTCAGAAACGGCATTCGATTGGTGAGCGCCTAAGCTCTAGAAATTGCAACAAAAAGTTAAACGACTGGAAGTCTCATATAGGATATTGGCTGGTGGTGTGGTGTAGGACATACAGGACAGACAGTCTATTTATATCCTGACCCTGGTTGAACTGAAATTCAAGGGAGGATGATGAGCAAATATAATTTGTATTGGATAGATATTTACAATATATACATATATATTTTATTTTTATGAGAAGCACAATTGCATTATAATCTACTTCATGGAAAAACGTGAAAATATACATACAGGCACGAAATGCCCACATGGAAAGGCTACAATTAAATAAAACATCCCATTACACAGCTGCAAATATTCATATGCAATATAGCAATATGCAATATAGCAATATGCAATATAGCAATATGCAATATAGCAATATGCAATATGAAATTAATAATAGATATGGCAGTAAATGGTGCATATATCTAGTCTGTCTACAAAAATGAATCAATGCTATATTGATTTTTTTCATTTAAAAAGAGAATCCTGCACTGATTTCAAAACTACAAATGCATCAACATTTACCTTGACAACTTTCCTTTTAAAACCGTTAACAATTTCAAATATTAAAATACAAATTATTTAAAAATGATGTTTTTACATTTGTTTATTTTTAGTTTCATATATAAGTATTCAAATTCTCTTTCTTTACTAGGTTCATTTTTCGAGTAACTTCACTAATAGATTTTTTAAATGCAAAGGCTTTTGCTAATCAGACAGGTTAAAATTAGGATATTGTATAAGAGATCGAGTTAAAGTACGTTTATCCCTAATCTAACGTACCACTTTTATAATAACTAAATTGTAAACTTCCTGGTGAAAATATCCATGAAGATCTGCATAAAATTTACTATAGATATCTCTCTTTTGAGTCATCTTATAGCTTTCTCTTCTTAGTGAGACATCTCCTAGCTTTCTCTTCTTAGTGAATCATCTCCTAGCTTTCTCTTCTTAATGAGACATCTCCTAGCTTTCTCTTCTTAGTGAATCATCTCCTAGCTTTCTCTTCTTAGTGAGACAACTCCTAGCTTTCTCTTCTTAGTGAATCATCTCCTAGCTCTCTTCTTAATGAGAGATCTCCTAGCTTTCTCTTCATAGTGCGACATCTCCTAACTTTCTCTTCTTAGTGAGACATCTCCTAGCTTTCCCTTCTTAATGAGACATCTCCTAGCTTTCTCTTCTTAGTGAATCATCTCCTTGCTTTCTCTTCTTAATGAGACATCTCATAGTTTTCTCTTCTTAGTGAATCATCTCCTAGCTTTCTCTTCTTAGTGAGACATCTCCTAGCTTTCTCTTCTTAGTGAGACATCTCCTAGCTTTCTCTTCTTAGTGAATCATCTCCTAGCTTTCTCTTCTTAGTGAATCATCTCCTAGCTTTCTCTTTATATGTGAAATTAAAGGTGATAGATATCAACATGATTGATCATTGCACTATAATGCGTGTTGTTTATTGAGAGTAGTCCATACGTATGATCACTTGTTAAGTAACAGAAGTGATTCGAAAATTGTGCAGAGAGTATACTAAAAGTGCACCACGTGTTCTTAGAATGTCATGCACCAAATTCTGACATTTCTAAACTTTTTTCTAAATGAAATTCTTGGAAGGCAAATTCTATACGCAAACAGATATAACGTCTCTATACCCACACAGATGTAGCAGATATAGTTTTAGACTTAACCCTAAAACTCTACCTACTGTAGGCTTTGACTTCATTTTTTACTTATTGACGCATTTGATTGGCTCATTAACAAATGCGAACTGATTTTTAACCACGTAACCCTCAAGTACCAATAGATGACTTTAAAATATGCTATATAAATTTAATAATAATTTTATAATAATTTTAATAGTAATAATAAAATAGAGAAATTAATAAAATAATATTAGCAAAAATAATAATAACACGCCTTACAGTGAAATAGTCAACTATTAAACAAATTAGTCCATTTTCTGTTTAACCAGTCTTGTGAATGTCCCAAATTTTACTCTTAAATCTCTCTCACTCTTTCCTCACTCTCTCTCTCTCTCTCTCTCTCTCTCTCTTAGTGCGTTTCCTATTGGCAGGTCCATGGTATATAGCGCCTCCACTCTTCTCTTTCATTGGCTTTCCTCTTTTTGGTCACATATAAGTGGATCTTTAAATGATCTAACATTCCTAATCTCGGCTTGACTCTGCCTCTATTTCCTTCCATTCTGCATTGTATGACCACTTTTAGTACTCTACTGGCTCTTATATTATATCCTAATTAACTCTTCTTCTTATTTCTTAAATCAACTGTCAATCTATATCAACTCTCTCAGGAACCTCTTAATCTGTAACCATTTGTCTTCAACTAATCCTTTCCATTCTTCTCCATATCCACATTTCCAACGCCTCGGGTTTCCTGGTATATTCCTACCTTAAGGTCCATGTTCCACATTCACATAATAGCGTGGTCGATGCCAAAGTGTTCACAACCTTTATCTTTGAGTCTTTCTTTAGTCTTTTTGTTTACACAACACTCTCAGATCTTTGCTATGCATAATTATACAATTTTTCACTCTTAACAGTAAAGTCTTCAGATTAGAAATTTTGTTTTATCAACCACCTAATGAGAAAATAAAAGCTATTCAAATATATTATTATATTATAATATTCCTATTGCGAACGACGTATAGAAAAGAAGTAAGTTTAAGGGATCGCTTTTTCCATTTATTATTAATCTTATTTGAAATCCACTGACTTTTTCTCTAATTAACATTCGCTATTTCCAAATATAATGGATATTTCTAGCCATCACTCTAAAGTATACATACAACTATATTTACCTTTCTATTTCATAATTTTCTCTCACTCTCATTATTAGGGCTGCAGGGCTTACTCAAAGTACTCAAACTCTGACAAAGACTCACAATTTCACAATAGCAGCCATCCGCCACGCATCGCAGGTAACGGGTCACATTCTGCAACAAATTTAGCCATAAATCATTTTAAGACATTCAACAAGAAGATATTTCATAGCATCTTTTAAGAAACATTTTACGGAGGGGATGGGGAATAATTCCTCAAATTCTTAAAATATCAAATATGTCCTTAGGGAGTTGTCTGCTCCTTTTAAAGTGCATTTGAGACGTTTTGATTCTTCAAATAATGAATTTTAGTTATACTAGTTAAAACATATTGCAGTGTTTAAATGACTACTGAGTTTTTCTGTAGTATACCTTAAGATTTCACTTTAAATAATGATCTTAGTATAAAATATAAATATAAACTTTTATACCCACACAACCCTGAGTTTCGATAATTATGAGCACTATTCCGCGATCAGGACTCTAATCGCTGGAGGCTATTTCGTTGTACCTACATGAGTTCTGAGGCATTAGCTTCTCTCAATCATGTTAAGAGAGTGTATAGGTTATTTACATGTTCTCTTCGCTTTACAGTTAAGTTTGTACAATACGTCACACAGCCATCTGAGCATTGAAGTGTATGGTCGACAAACCTATGTTAGAGAATAAACATAATTTACAAATGCCATTAGCAGCAGCACAGCTGCTATTGCAGTCAGTATTCTGCAACGTTACATTGAAACGAATGACTCTTAAAATTCATACTGCCAGGATTGTCAAAACAAACCAAATAAATTCATACATTCTAATTCAAAATAATTGCATCGTTAAATTTTCGCTTTTTGGGTAATAATTTATAAAACCGGAATAGGGGGGGGGGAGAAAGAGAGAGAGAGAGAGAGAGAGAAAGAGAGAGAGAGAAATAATGTTCGTATGTTTAAAAAATACATCATATAATAAATGAAGAAAAAACCACGGATCCACTGTGGAGTAACATACCAACAACCCATCGGCTCAGCTCAAGTCTGACAATCGCGCATCTTGTGATGCATTTGGTAGTTTACTCTGCAGAAATACTATTTTATTATCGCAAAAAGCTTATTGCCTTCTTCACTCGAAAGCGATGTCATTGACGGGCTAGCCCACGATTTGAACCCCGCACATACTGATTCGCGGTCGACTACCTTACCGACATCGCCACTGGATCCAGCCAGTTAACCATGTTAACGATTTTTGTATCCACGATAGCCTAATGAAAGAGAAACCGGGGCAGACCGATATTTGGAATATTAGATAACTTCAAGATCCACTCATATGTTAACTCGACAAGAAAAACCGAAGACAGGGAGAAGGGTGGAGGCGTTATATACCATGGACCTGCCAGTAGGCAGTGTACTAAGAGAGTCTAATAATCATAGAAATGGATACGCTGCATTAACTTCGTTCTGCAAGCGACTGCGAAGCTCTGGCTCAAGCTGAGACTCCTCAAGATATCAATAGAGTTTCTAATAATACACGTATTTATCTACCAGCTTGATGCGTTGCGGTCTTTCCTCCCTATTTTAATGATTTAGTATATATTTGAAAACCTCAATAAAAGTCTAAAATGTGTGTAAATTTCAGTCACTAACGTGTAGACTAATGGGTAAATAGCTCAGCGTGTGGTTTCCGGTAACACCACGAGATGATGAAAGTAAGTGGCTGTTTCTGAGGTCGTGGGATCAATTCCTGGTTGATCTTATCAAAAAGCAAAATCTCAGTCATTCAGAGTACTAAAATATACATGTTGATAATTGACAGTAAACTGCTTAAAGTTCAGACTAAATATGAAGTAATAGAAATAATAGACATTATTTATTTCACATCCCTGACATCATCCTTGTATGATGAAACGGACGTTAAACCATTATTATTACTATTATCACGGACGATTGCTTTACTGAACGTGCGTTTAAAACACTACCATGGCATTTTCAACTCCTTTATGAGGAAACAATGAATCTTTGTAAGTTGTAAAAATATAAAAATGAAAACGAAAATACAGAATAATTTTTATTTATAAGTTCCAATAAGCAATTTTAACATTATAATTAACCTTTACTAAAAATTTTAAAAAATGACTTCGCCACTGGCTGGAGTCAGTGGCGAAGTCGGTATGATACTCGACCGCGGATCAGTTGATGCGGGTTCAAATCTGGGGCTCGCCCGTGACTGACATCGCTTTCGAGTGAGGAAACTGACGTTAACCTTAGCTTAGCTTTTAGCTTTTTTTTACTCTGATCTTGTAATGATTTAAACGCCATGCGCTGGTTCAGCTAGGCTGAAAACTTTTGCTAATGTTGAAGGCGCGGTTCTTTGTGGCAGAGGCGTATTACTCTTTTACGTCTGGGTGATATAATTGCTTAAATCACAAAAGCCGAAGCCACGGGCAACAGGGCAACAGGACAACAGGGCAGCTCCTGTAAAACAGGGCGATACTGTTTTGTGAACTCTTGAAGTTTTAATAGACTGGACTAGACAAACTGACTCTCTACCATTTGCATTAAAGAGGTAATCTAATAACTAGAATTGAATTTGTAAATTGTTTAATCATGAAAACCCGTTTGAAGCAAGTTATGATTTGTTCTTCATTTCACTCGTCGCGAAATTTGACAGAAAATAAATAATTTGAAGGTAGACACATGTCTGCAAAGCATCCATATAATAAATTGTTCTAATTTTATATAGGCCTGCAATTTGTATGCGCAACACAAAGTTCTTCCAAATAATTTATGATATATCGATTTTGTTTTAACTAGTTGTTTAATTAATACACAGTATAAGCGAGCTTTACTTTTGAACTAATTACTACATACATGTATTACGAAGAGGCGACTGATAATATTACATGGCTTTAATCATTTCTAGGCGATAAAAATGACTGATAAAATACATTGTTAATATAATGCCAGCGTATATTACCAGTACTATTATAATGCTAATTTATCATTATATTTATCTATTAAGACTCTAACCCTTGTGTGACAAAAATGCAATAATATAAAAATAATTTTATATTGAACGGTTATATTATTACTATTGTAAATATCTTTATATATTGACCCATTAAATTTGTAATTAAAAACAATTCTATTGAACAATTATTATTGTGGTAAAATATCTTTATACGTGTATATTGACTCAATAAAGTTATTAGAGCTTGTACATCGTAATACTATGATGTACAAGCTCTTATAGATGGCGTCGTATATATGGCATCACGGTTAGAGTACTCACCTTGGAAGCAAGCGACCTGGGTTCAAAATCTTGACCAGTTATCAACAAATGATATCTTCCAGGGCCACGGTACTAAACCATACGTCGAAGCTTGCTGCAACTGTCCCTATCAGTAGTAGAGATATGAATTATCAAGAAGAGGATTTATAAATTCTACCTTGAACGGAAAATAAAGTAAAATAAAGCTAGTATTAACATAAGTTTCCTAACTCGAAACCCTAAAACAGTCTCGATACCGATCTATGACACTGCTATATAGTCATTTTCAAAAAAGTGCATATATAAATGCGACCTGTTTCTACCGGTAAATATAAGATCCTATATGAAGTCAGGAGCTCTAGGTTTCGCCCTCTCTGCAAACTCTTCAGTGTCTCCTGGCATCGGCTGCTCGCAGACGATATAGGGCCGATGAGACTAAATAGCCCAATCTCAAGTCTAACTCTGTAACCGCTGGATACTGTTAAACTATTTTAAAATCTGTATTTGATTTTCGAATAAGATTCTGAAAACTGATGTTTTAGTATAGATTTTAATAGAAGTTGCGTTTGGATACATCATAATACTTTTGTAGGAAAGGAGAGTATTCGAACTTTCAATAGTATCTGAAAAGAAGAAGAAAATTTTAAAAGACTTGCATTTAAACTAAAGAGGTGAAATATAAACTATTGTGATGTTGTTAGTAGTTTGAATACTATTATAGATATTACTATAATTGTATTTAATTATTATAATAATTATATTATATTTTATGTTACTACTATTATTAAGTATTAATAGTAAGTTATTCATTTTATCGTTTTAACTCTCTTGTTCAGAAAATCCTTGAAAAAGTCATTCATAATTGATAATCCAAAACTCCCGAAAACCTCTCTAATTCGTCTCCAACAAATATAAAATTCTCGAATCGTCTGTAATGTAAAATATTGAAACACCACACTTCTTCTCTTAAGAAACTGCACTGGCCACCAGTCTCCGAACGAATAAAATTCAAGATAGTATCCTTGACTTTCAAAGGTCTAAAATATGGTAAATCATCCAATCTACTGTATGTGATCTTTTAGCAATCTATCAATCCTCTGGCAGCCTTCGTTCCTCTAGTAAAAACCTTCTCACTGTACTAAGCATTAAATCGGCGGACGCTCCTTCATGGTTTCTCCTCCGACAGTATGGAACTTCCTGCCACAAGATCTTCTATCTTGTAATTGTATTGGTACTTTCCTTGGCAAGCTTAAAACCCATCTCTTTCCGCCATAGGTCTAAATTTTGACACGCCTGCCTTGGATCTTGGACTTTCACTGTTTTATTTCGCTTCCTCTTGTGGTCTCCGTGTACTTAGTCGTCTTTGTGTGGTGCTTTGGCGCCTGTTTGTGTAAAGTCTTCAAGAGAAGTCCCTGACATTGCCTTATGGCTAGTAACCCGACGTTAAATTCTTATTGATTGATTGAAGTAGACTGTTCTTAAGAGAAAAACTAAAGAATAAGAGTTGCTGGACTATATACATATATATATATATATATATATATATATATATATATACATGTATATTACTTGTGCATATATATATATATATATATATATATATATATATATATATGTACAAGTAATATACATTAATTACATTAATTTTGTTATATATATATAACAAAATTAATGTAATTAATGTACAAGGAATTTAAAATATTTAAGTAGCATTTTTTATATTAAGCTAAATTAATTTTAAATTATAATGTTATTAATTTTCATGTAAATTTTTATATAAATATCTATATCGATAGTAACTACAATGTTATTTTTTGTGGTGAATCGTATTATTAAAAAATTTTCAATATCTAAATAATTTATTTATAACGGAGGCCAATTTTCCATAACTTAACTTTAAGTTATAGTAATATTCTCTCACAGTTGCTCTATAAATTTAATTTTCGCCCTTTTAAGTTTGACAAAGAAATGCGAACATCAGGTTATGATGTTATACACGCCGCTGCAGCATATTTATACTATTAGTCGATTGGTTCTGTGCAGGATTATAAAGTGGTCTCGAAGATCTTAAGGGTGTCTTGCAGATCTAACGTAATGTCTATTCTTATATTTTCTGTAATACCTTGAAGAGCTCTCAAAGTAAAATTGCCGTATAGTTTATTGATTCATGATTTTGATTGATTAATTTAGTTTTCGATTTATTGATTTTAAAACTTTATTATAAAATATTTCTAACCGCAGAAATTTCCAATAGCTGATATCATCGCTCTCACTTGAAGATGGGACCTACTAACCGTTATCGTTCTCTCTCGCAGCTATCTCTAGCTTTATTTGCCATCTGTCTCTCAGGTAAATAAATAACATGTATATTTAATTACTCTTGTTCCTTAATCTACTTCAGAAATTAATCATTTACAATATCAGGTCACAATTGTCAATGGGACAAAATATTTAATGAATTTCAATGCATTTTCTTTTTATAGAATTTATGTGAGAAATTTGAGATCGTTACATAAGCGCACCGAAGTTCTTTTTGTTTTCTAGTTACATATGTTTCTTTATTTCTTTATTGTCTTCTTCTCGCTGTAATCGTTAACTATAGTTGCATTCTGATAGCGTAAGTTACAACTAGCGCTGATTTAAGAATAACCTTTCAACATTCAGAGGTTCCCTTTTATCAATGAAAGAAGAACCTCTCATCAGCACTCGCTCTTTCAAGCTGGTACCCCATCCAATTGATAACCGAATCCGACATCGCTTAGCATGTTGTGATGAGCACGCTCTACCAATGCGCTAACCCCCCCCCCACCTCTGTTGACACCGACTCAAAACATAATTTAGTTCTATCGCCAGCCCTCAACTTCCTGAGCACATTAGAGAAAACTCTAAGACACCCTAAAGCACCTCACAATACCCTTAGACACCCCAAAGTACCTCACAACACCCTAAGACACCGCAAAACACCTCACAACACCCTAAGACACCCCGAAAAACCTGACAACACCGTAAAACACCTAATACACCCCATGGTTCGTTGAAGCTTAGTTCTTTTCAGGGTCTCCCATACTATACAGCGTCATTAACATAGAAGGCATACGATTAAATAGCTGTGACTAATCTAATTATAGCTTCTCGCCTTATACGCCCACAGTTTCGTAAGAGTCTAAGAATATATTTTATATTTATATTACATAATTTCGAAACTAATCCGAGCAGACAATTGTTATAAGGCGAGTAGACAATGGCCGTATTGTTACTGTATGTCGCCAAATGTTCATGACGCAGATCTTACTGGCAAAGAACTCGTAGTGTCTCATTGATATAGAGTTTACTGAAGGCCGCATAATTTGTCGAGATGTTTTAACTCCATTTGATCCATTCAGTGAACTGACTATAAATTATAATGGAATAGAACAAGTAAAATTATCGAGATGTTTTAGGCCCATTTGATCCATTTAGTGAACGGATTTTAAGTTATAATGGAATAGAACAAGTAGCATCGCATGATGTACTACGCTATTTGCCATTATGCATATCTAATCGTATTCCGTCCATCAAACTAAATTTAATTAAATATTAATTCACGAAGGCGCGCTGATTTAGTTGATTTACTTGATCTAAACCGAAACGTTATATTTATGGAGCATAATACGCTACATGCATGAGTATTTCGGGTAGAAAATGTCCCTACTAGGTAGGTGATGTTGTTTGAACCTAATATTCTTGCGTTTCATCAATGCTTACTTGAAAATGAGCTGAATAACACATTCATTTAATGCCTTATTTAACTGCTGCAAATCCAGAATAGAATCTCAGTTTACAAAATTCGCATCTGAACCAAAGTTTGGCTCAAATAGAACATGTGCTTCAGAATTACAAGACCTGCGTTCGAATTCCTAGAAACTTATCAATAGATGCACTCCGAGGTGATAGAAGGTTATTCTTTAGTGCACGATAGCTGCAACTAACCGCTCTAAAAATAAAGCAACTATTACGCATAGTCAAGAAGAGAATGAGCAATGTAAAGAAAACCATAAAAGCTGTAACGAAAGCAAAGAAACTCTGTAAACGCGTGCGCTGAGACGGGTTTACAACTGGGCTAATCATAAATATAATTAATTAAATGAACTCCTTAACTATAATTTAAAGCCCGTGTTATTGTATTTTTCACAAACTGGTATACAATACAACAACGGGAAAGAGCTCTGCGGTTTTGAGAGATTTTAACTAGGAATGATTTGCATATAAATGGTGTCGTGATATACTTTACGCCTTTCTTCGCAGACGAGATAACATGTAAACATAGTAAAAAATAAGCATAAGTAAATCACAAATAATGTCATGAATATGTACTGTGTGTCATTGTTATACAGCGCGCTACAAGTGTAATAAAATACGCCATTGCTACACTTACATGTATACAGACTCATTAGAATATTACTTGGATATTAAATAGAAAAGTCAATCTACGGTGGGAATTAGCGCACTTGGTTAAGTTGCGCGTCAATTATAATTGAAGTTAAGCTAATCCGCCTCGGTTAGTATATGGTTGGGTGACCACCTTGGAAGATCGAGTGTTGACAGCTTTGAATGAAAAATTTCAGGGTGTTGGAAGGTTATTCTTAAATCGGCGCTTGCTGCATTTGATCAGTCATCAAAAGTCATCGATTACTAATAACGACGGAGAGGAAAGAGAAAATGAGCCTTAAACAAGCATTTGTGCTTCCTGACACAGTGTACTATTATGCTAAACTATATATACCAATTATACTTGCAGACTACAGGAACAAACACACTAGAATTCAGTATCGATGTATTCCATCTTAATTTAATTAAGTATAGAAAGTCATTTGAGAAATTCAGCAGCCAAAGAATACGGTCGCCAAAAATTTAGTCGCGAAAGAATTTCATCTCAAGGCTTAGATTACACAAAATATATATCTATTTTGAGTGAAGGATCATTCAGGAAGAGTTATAGTTCACACTGCACTGTGATATCCTCGTAATCTGACTCATAAAAGTTGAAAAGCCGGCACCTTCACTAAAGTTTGTTGGCTGTACTGTAATGATGTGTGGTTTGATGACGTTCCTGACATCATCCCTGGATGATGAAACCGATGTTAAAATTTGCTATTATTATTACTGGTGTCAGCAGGATTGTAGACTCAGCCTGCCTGGCTCGCATCAGTAGATGCTGGCCACGAAGTCTCAGGCCGGCGTCATAGGAGCTTTATCTACATAAGTGGCACTGCAGTGTCTACTATAAGAAATGCAACAGTAGCTAGTAATTTGCGTTATTAGTTACTTGAAAAGTAACTAGTAAATGGCTTCTATAAGAAACGCAAAAGTAACTAGTAATTTGCGTTATTAGTGCGAGTTAGTATTACTTGAAAAGTAACTAGTAAGTCTTACTTATTGCGAGTTATTAGTTTGTAGCTAGTAACTCGCAATTGCATTAGTTTACCTTTGACGAACAGTAACCATTTGCTGCATTAGTTAGTTGAAAACGTAACCAGTTACAGTTACTAACGTTGCTGTAACTAATTACTACCCAGCATTGGTTCTAAAGCGTGCACGTGCTATCCGCTCAATAGATGTAGTTACGCCTTCACTAGCAGGAACGGGCAAATATCTCAAATACCTAAACATTCGGGCAATGAAAGCAGACACAATATAATACAATTTATTTATTTATTTAAATGCTCCAATCATTTCACACAATACAGCAGTTGATATCAAATGAAACGGACACTAAGGTGATACTAATATATACTTAGAGTCATCATCGTCGTCTTCTTCCCTTGAATATCAGTTTAACTAGGGTCGAGACGACGATACTAATATACATGTATACTATGATATGTAATATATAAAATAATGTGACTCACGAAAATATGAAATAATGAGTACAATGCTATTCAATAATATTTAGAGAACAAATCTTACTTATTTTGTTCACAACTAAAATGGTGATAAAAATTAAACTAATTTTGATAATAATAAAATAAGAATTGATAGCTTGTTAATTTTTTTTGCAGGAATTCTGGTTCAGCAATGCAAGGCGGGTGAGTTCATGACTTAATTCTACGCATTTGTTTCGCTATATATATATATATATATATATATATATATATATATATAATTATATATACATATACAGTATATATATATATACGTATATATATATATATATATATATATATATATATATATATATATATGTATAGGCTACATACGGTATGGATAAGGCACATACTTTGCGAAGGGATTAACTTGTTGATCTAAGGAGTGCTCTTATGGAGCGAGAAAGCAGACTTTGAGTATGAGTAACTATGTACCTTGAACCTGCCACTTGGCAGTGCACTGAAGAAGAAGATTTATATATATATATATAACTTTACAATTATGACTGGGCTTAACGTCAAGGTCAGGAGTGCGTAGGACTGCTCTTTAAGACGTCGAACCCGATCATCGCCGTTTTGGAACAACGGACTGATCAATCAAAGCAACAATCAGACTAGACTGGATGATCCAGTTCTCAAAGAGAAATACTTGCCAAATATATTCAATGTCTAAGGTGCAATGTCCTGAGAATACAGCATGTATCAAAGCTCGAGTATGAGCTATGACCAGTTTTTCCTAAGATGTTAATTTTATTTTAACCTGTTATTTTGCATTTTTATATAAAGATAAAGATATTTGTATGCTATAAGTACACGTTTATATCGTTTCATGGTCTTTCTGTGTTTACTTGCTTCATCTGTATGGCGGATAGTGGACATGTTGTTGTCGTCCCCATCCTAGACTTCTGACTGTATATCTATAAAACAATAACTAGCGAATAATGTTCTGAGAGAAAACGTCAATTTTGGGTGTGATTTTCTAAGGTATTGTTGCTATTTGTTCTACTATAAGTTAGTTAGATGTGTAAGCAGGATTGTGTTCTCAGGGAAGGACGCCCCTGCCCAGTAAATGATAGTCGAAGTAGAGGAAGGCATAGGGGCCCACCTCATTAAAAGAAGAATCCCCCAAGGATAATGGTATATCAAAAGGAATGTTATAAATAATTTAAAGATTCACTCGTTTATGGACATGACGAGAAAGATGGAAGATAGAGATGTGTAGAAGCGTTATATATCATAGACCTGCCAATAGGCAGTGCACTATAAGAAAGATAGAGAAGTTAGTTAGCTTTTACCGGTAATGATTATAGATTTTTAATACAGGCAATAGTTATTGAGATCTTTCAATTGGAAAGCATTTCATCTTTTGAGAAAAGAATTGTAGAAAGTTTAAACACTCTACCACTAATTAAAGCTAGTAAAGCTATTGTTAACGTCATGTTCTTCACTCGAAAGCGATATCAGTGACGGGTGAGCCTAGGATTTGAATCCCGCACATACTGATCCGCGGTCGAATATCTTATCGACATCGCCACCGGCTCCACAATCTTGAAATTTAGCATTCCTTTGATTTGTTACAAAAATGTAGTACATTATCGTGATTCATTTACATAATATGCCGGTATATTTGGTAGTTATGCTGAACGGGATTCAAGCTGATTCGTTTAAAAACAGTTCAATTGATTGATTGATTAGATGCCTGATTGATTGATTAAAATTAAACAGACTGCGATCCTGCTTGTTCCCCTGACGTGGGATGTGCAGTAAAGGGAGACCAAAAATGTGACGGAGCCTGCATTGTCAACTACGGACCCACTCCTCAATTTACTTGCTCAAGTAAGTACTTTTATGAAGCTAGTAAATACTTTCAGGAAGCTAGTAAGTACTTTAATGAAGTCAGTAAGTAATTTTTGAAGTAAGTAAATACTTCAAGAAGCGAGTAAGTACTTTAATGAAGCCAGTACGTATTTTTTGAAGTAAGTACTTTCAGGAAGCGAGTACTTTTATGAAGCCAGTAAGTATTTTTATGAAGTGAGTATGTACTTTTAAGAAGAGAGTAAGTACGTTTTGAAGCGAGTATGTACTTTTAAGAAGCACATTAAGTTCATTATTGGTACTTATCGATTTTCAAAAATTCATTGGGGATGAATATATATATATATATATATATATATATATATATATATATATATATATATATATATAGGTCTATGTTCTTACAATTTTAATGAACGAAATGGAATGTAACTCTTAGCCATTATTATTAGCATTAGCATTAGTCATTAGTCATTAGCATTAGCATTAGTCATTAGTCATTAGCATTAGCATTAGTCAGTAGAATAATTATTAGCATTAGCATTAGTCATTAGCATTAGCAATTGCCATTGCATAACACGAAAAGTAGCAATTAGCAAAGCCTTCATCAGTGCTTAACTGACTCTTCGACTGGTAACCCTTTATATTTCTGCACTTTTCACATCTAATGACTCGTCTTTATGTTTCTCTGAAAGTTATTATTTCAAAGAAGAAGCCAGCTCTCCTGTAGTTGTTGTAAATGTAAGCTAAATGCAAGACTTGAAGTGATAATATCTATGGAACTGTCACGTGAGTTTTCGCAAAAGATGTCGTACAATGATTTTAGAGCCGTATATGTAATAACGTTAGCGCATGATCGAATTCTGGTTTGAGATATTGTTTGACGGATGGACGAATGTCTATCGAATTAAAGTAATAATTGTAGTATTCGTATCGTTATAACTGAGCAAATTAAGGCAGAATAAAAGTTAAATTTAATTTATACTTTTCCTTTTTAGAATGCGACCCCCTCTGCGCTGGAAATTGCAGCGTAGCTGGTGGAACAAAATGCGACAAATGCATTGACGGGTATGGACTAACGGCGACTAAAAACTGTGCAAGTAAGTCACTTATTCTTCATAGTATTTAATAGCATGGAAGAAACCCACTGAGTTAATATATATTCTTAAGAAAGTTTCTCTCCAATAATTGTTAATTTCGTTATCCCATCTTTCAGTTGTGCTAGATTAATAGAAGATTTGACATTGAGAGATTTGAAATAGAGTCAAATATACGATGCTCTCTCATCAGTGCACTGCGAAGTGGCAGGTTCAAGGTACACACTCATACTCAAAGTTTGTTTTATCTCTTCAAAAGAGCACTCCTTAGATCAACAAGTTAATCCCTTCACAAAGTCTATGCCCTATCTACACTTTATGTAGCCTATAGCTTGTTAAAAATAAGGCTTCTGAGGTGGTTTCCCGTTGTCTTCCTGAGTTAGGTGGATTAATTACCATTTAATCCTGCAGGAAAATATTTCATGGTGAGGTGGGTCCCCTCTTGCCATCCTCAACTCCTGCCTTTATTCTCCTCTTACGTACACGCGGCAGATTGTTTGCGGTTGCCCTATTCTGCAGTGGTCCAACCACACCCGAGCAAAACACGTGGATATACGATGAATCTTCGAAATATTCCGGGCAAAGAATACGCGTATTGTTACAGTAAATGAAAATCTTGAGGTTAATTAGATTCTATCAAACGTTTGACTATCGTTTGATGGACACTATTACCTGTCACATCAATGACGTCCCTGATATAACCTTCGGTTGTGAAACTAAAGATAACCTTACTGATTGATTGATTACGTACCTAACAACTTAAGAACGGGTCTAACAACAGACAGAAGAGAATAATTATGAAATAGTTATATTTTGTTTGTATATCTTAATATAAAAGTAAACAATTCATACTTTTAATCCATTCTTTTATTTTATAAACTTGACATTCCTCACAGCCTGCGCGGATGGCTGTGGAACCGGCTGCGCCATAGCTGGAGCCGCAAGCTGCGATCAATGCGCCACTGGATTCGGATTCACAGCTACCATTCCCAAGGGTTGTGGACGTAAGTAGCCGATCAATCGATCACGAAATCGTCAGTATTATGCAAATAATACTAAGGTTAACTGCAGTTTTTGTTCATAATTTGCTGCCGGTTGCAAAGATTTGTAACTACGCAACATAAGCCTAAATCTATTAGTTTACGCTGCAAATACTCTACATTGGAGAAATTCTGCGATCATCTTGATTTTATATGATAGACTGATTATCTTGACAGTATAGCAGAAAGTAATCCGCTAAACTTACTCTAGGGTACTGGTGTGGCACCGTGGCTGAGGTGTACGGTGCTGATGTAGGATACTTGTTTGGCACCGTGCTTTGTATGGTGCTTACCATATTGTTATGATGTTATTTACTTTTGCAACAGGTTGCGCAGCATTCTGTAATAACTGCACTACGGCGGGCGCTACACTCTGTGATATCTGTGTATCGAGCTATGGACTGACACCTGGCCAGACCTGCGAACGTATGGTTACTTTGTTACCTAGTTATTCATTTAAGTTACTAATTTACATATGCATTTAAGCTACTAATTTACATATTTTTGTATTTATAATTCAGATATTGATCATTGCTCTCTGGAACAACTCACTTGGAATCGATTTGCAAACTCATTATTTTGCCGCCTCATTACGTTACGCGTCTCAGTTATATATATAGTTGAGGCATTCTCTTTCTCACTCATTCTGACTCTCTCTCTCTCACTTGCTCTCTCTTTCTCTCTCTCTCTCACTTGCTCTCTCTCTCTCTCTCTCTCTCTCTCACTCGCTCGCTGTCACTCACTCATTTTCTTTCTCTACTGTGTAGCCATGAAGCCGATTCATATTCCTTTTTTCTTCCCTTTTTGGGTCCTTTATATTTCCTATTTATATCAGTATGAGAGTATTTGATTTAGTAATGTCAGCGGAAACAACGCTATTAGAGTGATACTCTCGTTAATGCTAATGATACTCTCGTCGATGTTAATGATACTCTCGTCGATGTAAATGATACTCTCGTCGATGTAAATGATACTCTCGTCGATGTAAATGATACTCTCGTTAATGTAACTTACTCCATATTATCATAATCATCATCTTTCCTGTTTTTCCAGTTTAACTAGGGTCGGGATACGCGTTGACCTTCACCACTCCTCTCTGTTTCATACTGTATCATCAGTCAATCCCTACAATCTCTTCCATTGGTTTTTTAAAATTTTGTAGCAATTTCTGAAGCCTAGTCGCTCACAAACCGAATGCCCTTTGATAAATTGGTTTGGATCTTAGTGCTATAGTCGCATTCTACGACACGTGTAGTCGCTAGTTGGTCCATTCTTCAATTAACCCGAACACAACACGGGATAGACAAGAGATAATTTATTCCGTAGTTCAAATAAGTAGAGTAATAAAGTAACCGCGGATAAAGTTCAAATGAATTTATGTCAATAGTTATGAGACTACGGCAAAAATAGCAAATGTTTTTAAACGCGCTTACGAATTAGATATCTGATTGATTGATTGCTTACAGCCTGCGATCCTAACTGTGCTGAAGGTTGCTTGGACAAGAAGGCAGGAAAATGTGACACAAAATGCATATCTGGATTCGCCCTCGACAGCGCCTACAATTGCCAACGTAATTTAATCTTTTTAAAACGTTCTTCTTGTATTTTTCTTATATGGAACAATACGAAAGAGAGAATGATATAACGCGATTTTAAAGTCGTATTCATCAACTGTCAGAAAATTACAATTAATAATACTAAAAATTAGGAATACTCATAATTAGGAATACTCATAATTAGAGGTACTCGTAATTAGAGGTACTCATAATAGGAGTTACCCATAATTAGAGGTAGTCATAATTAGAGGTACTCATAATTAGAGGTACTCATAATTAGGGTGTACTCATAATTAGGGGTACTTATAATTAGAGGTACTCATAATTAGGGTGTACTCATAATTAGAGGTACTCATAATTAGGGTGTACTCATAATTAGGGGTACTTAAAATTAGGAGTACTCATAATTAGAGGTGCTCATAATTAGGGGTACTCATAATTATGGGTACTCATAATTATGGGTGCTTTATTGAAAAACTTCTTATTAACTGATCGATTGATCGATTGATTGTCGATGAGTACTAGATTACTAAGAGAACAACTCTTTGATCCAAAGATTTGGAATCTCTCAAGATTTTGAAGACTTTAAGTTAGATCAGAGCTGTAGAAAAGTAAACGATCAGAGAGGGATTTAAAATAAATAAATACGGCGATACGCTCACTGGAGAAAGAAATGCAGCGAATTAGAGTGGAAGTAGAACATCACTAGCGGATTTGATGGGCCAAATACGAAGCACATTGGATTACGAAGCACATTGGGTTACGAAGCACATTGGATTGCGAAGCACATTGGATTACGAAGCACATTGGATTACGAAACACATTGGATTACGAGCGCATTGGATTACGAAGCACATTGGACCTCAGTGAGCTTAAAATAGTTTTCCTAGGGACCAGGAGTAGATGGCACGAATATGGTTTTATGAAAAATTAAAGGAAAGGATTTTGTCAGTAACTACTAGAATAATGAAAGACAAAATGATAAAATAAGACCGACAAGAAATATGTAATGAAATGGTTTAAGCATTAGGTAATCTAATGCAAATATTAAGAGAGATAAATTAATATAATGCAAATTGTAGTTGAGTGCCATGGACCTGTAACTATACATTACATAACGAGCGCTGCCCTAAAATATCCGTTCATATGTATTGGCATTTTTATCTATGCATAAAGAATTTCACTAAATGGAATCTTTATATATTTGTTATTGTTTTTATTATTAATATTATATATAAAAGTGTATTTATATAATCTATAATATAGATTTTGTAATAAAACATAAATAAGACAATATTCTAAACATTATTAACTTCAAATATCTTTTTTTATAATGATAGTAATAATAATAATAATAATAATAAATCTACGATCAACGACTCGATGACTCGTTCACTTCTCAAAGCGGTTCTACCAATAGAGACACAATTGCCTCTTCAACGCCTGCTCAAGAGAGTCACAGTCGTGATGTTCGATAACAGAAGAACTGGGGATCGGCGCTGCTGGAGCCAAAAGCAGTGGAATCCGGACAATGTTGCCCCCTGTGGAAATCAGCATCGCTTAACTTTGACAAAAAGATATTAGCAAATAAATTTCCAATCTGTTCGAATTAAATGCCATAAGAGCGCAGAACTGAATACGCCGTTGAAACACCTTCGGTAGACTTACGTTATTATTGAAAAAATAATAATAAAGGTTTAACGTCCACATCCTCATATAAGGATGATGTAAGGGATTTTAAAGTAAAAGCAAAAGCCATAGATTGAATTGAGTTTGTTACTGTAACAGCGTGTGATGAACACTGCAATGGTACGTGCGTTGTGAAGGGACCAAGCAGATGCGATGTCCTGTGCGACACAGGTTACGCTTTGGCTGCAAACAACACCTGCCAAAGTACGTATCAAAACGATCTTCGATCTTCACTACTAAAATCTAAACTTCCAGGAAAGTTCTGACGGCAAAAGAAATTACGAATAAAATTTAGACTAAATTAAAAACATTTGCATTGGCACTTGTTGAGTGATTTCTTTCCCTTTATTATTCTGAAAAATGGCACTTTCAAGACACAGTAATATTTTGCAACCAAGGGCGACCGGCATAATCAAATTTAGTCAAAATATTCAATATATCCTTTATTTTGAAAATTATATCCAAGCACGTTTTTCATTCTTTCCTTAGTGTGCGTGTAATCTCATCATAACATACATTCACGGTATTCCCTCAAGATTCTAAACGTGAAATAAAAAATAGGTCCGTAGGGTATGTGATATATGTGTGTGTGGTGTATCTTGATCCGGTTCGTTTATGACGAATATAGAAATGAATGTATTATTATCACAATTATTATTATTATTACTATTATTATTATTATTATTATTATTTTAATTTTACCCCGGTGTAAAGAACCTGGGGTTTATTATTATTATTATAAATTGTCTTATTATTAATATTATTGTTATTATTATTATTAGTATGATTGTTGTTGTTGTTGTTTTTAATAGCAATATATAGTATTATTGCCAATTATAATCTATAGAAATATTAGGCCTATTATCATATAGTAACTTAACTTTTTTTTAGATTACTAACAATAAAGTAGATTAACTTGTAAGAAATCAAATATTTCCATATGGTTATATTTCAGAATGTGATCAATACTGTAACGGCACGTGTGTCGTTAAAGGCCCCAGTAAATGTGATGATACCTGCAAGGCTGGCTATGCACTGAACACTACTACATTCAATTGCATGCAACTTGGTAAGACACATGTCATCACATGTATACACATAATATGTATGCACATCACATGTCTACACATAACATGTACACACATCACATGTATACACATCACATGTATACACATCACATGTATACACATCACATGCATACACATCACACATATACACATCACACGTATACACATCTCATGTATACACATCACATGTATATACATCACATGTATACACATCACATGTATACACATAACATGTATACACATAACATGTATACTCATCACATGTATACTCATCACATGTATACACATAACATGTATACACATAACATGTATGCACATCACATGTGTACACATAACATGTACACACATCACATGTATACACATCACATGTATACACATCACATGCATACACATCACACATATGCACATTACATGTAGATACATCACATGTATACACATCACATGTATATACATAACATGTATACACATAACATGTTTGCACATCAGTGATGCTGTACAAATATGTGATTGTCATATCATTGCCAAAATGTTCATCAATAGCAACAGTGTTTAACGTCGCCGAGATATTTGTTCTTAAAAATTTCAAAAACTCGTTTCTTAAATGTCAGATAACTGTCAGATAACTGTCAGATAATTGTCAGATAACTGTCAGATAGCTGTCAAGTAACTGTCAGATAGCTGTCAGAAAACTGTCAGATAACAGTCAGATAACAGTCAGATAGCTGTCAGATAACTGTCAGCTGTCAGATAACTGTCAGATAACTCTCAAATAATTGCCAGATAAATTCCCAGATACCTGTCAGATAACTGTAAAATACTGTTAAACTACAGTACATGTAATCAAATTCTCAAACACTCAAAGGCTTCACTTTATGTGATGTCAATGCAACCAATTTAACTTATTAAGAGTGTCAATTAAATGTGAGAAGCGAAATTATATGCGATATGCTGCAAGTTATGCAAAAATATTAAGTGCGTTTAAATGTAATTTTTTGAAATATCAACAATATAAACATATAATAACGTAATAAGATATTAATAAAATTCTAAAATATTACCAATATGCTAATCGCAGTATGCGATCCCAACTGCATCAGTGGATGTAACAGCACTGGAATGAACAAATGCGACACAGCTTGCAAGCCACTGTTCGCTTTAACAACAGATAACACCTGCAAAGGTAATGTCTTAAATTTAAATATCTATCTTTAAAGTTGAATAATTTAATTACTAAAAGTTTTATTAGAATAATTATATTTTTTATTAGAATAATTATATTTATATTTGTCATTATATCTTACCGACCGCGGATTAGTGGGTGCGGGGTTTAAATCTTGGGCTCACCCGTTACTGACATCGATTTCGAGTGAGGAAACTGACGTTAACCTTAGCTTTTTAGCTTTATTTCATTTCAACAGCAATTCGTCAAACATTCAGCAGTTAAGTGATATCTCAACGATGGTTGAACTAGTAAGTTAGGAAGAAGAAGAATTGAATAATTGTAACACATTGTAAATTTATTTTACTTTTATACTGGTATATTCGTAGCACTAACGAAGAGTCGATTATCTTGGAACTCTGTGAACTAGAAATTATATAAAATATTAATAATAGAATATAAGTTTTTGATTAATACCTTTAACAAGTTTAATTATTAAAATTTATCTCATGTATAATTTATATTCTCAGACATGTTATACGGTAACTCACAGGCATAAGCAATCGATATATTCGTGAAAAATCATAAAAATGTAACAATTTCCTTCTTAATTGAATGAATAAGAATTCCCACAATCCTCTATTCCGCACAAAAAGGGTTGTTCTCTTATGATGATTAGTGGAGTACTTAGGAGGATTGAAATGTAAAACCTGGACCTCTGCGTAAGAGAAAGCCTCTCTCTCTCTCTCTCTCTCTCTCTCTCTTAGTAAACTGCCTACTGGCAGGTTCATTGTATATAACGCCTCCACTTTTCTTTGTCTTCCGTTTTCCTCTTCATATCCACATATTAGTGGATATATATTTAAATCATCTAACCTACCTAATCTCGGCCTGCTCCTGCCTCTTTTTCCTTCCATGCTACCTTCGATGACCTCTTTTAATAGACTTTCCCCCTTAGAATGAGTTCTATCCAACTCTTCTTCCTATTTCTTAATACATTTATCAAGTTTCTATCTGTACCAACTCTCCCCAGAACTTCTTCGTTTGTAACCTTTTGAGTACAGCAAAAAAAGAGAAATCCTCAGAGGCTGAAATTTTGAATATATAAATTTTTCAGGCTGTGATGGAAACTGTACTGGTACGTGTGTTGTAAATGGAGCCGGCAAGTGTGACGATAAATGCGCTTCAGGGTTTGTCCTGGACAACACAACCCATACCTGCATTCCACTAGGTAAGGAACGGAGTTTGGATAACTTTATTTGTTCCGATTATATTTCTTTATTATGCTGGTAAATAATTCACTATCATGACCATGAAGCAGATTCTTTTGTCTAGACAAATATATGACTGAAAGGGTAGATTTACGGAGCTGCTTCAGTTTATGTTTCCGCATTTTAATTTTTCATTTCAGTAAGTAGATAATCATGTTGGGTATCTTGTCGGCAATATTGTTCAGTGCAACGTTCTATATTTATGTATAGCTCTATCAGTTCAATGGAGTCTTTACAATGTAAACATTATTGCTTTACATTGCTCATCAGTGATTTGAACTCATATCTCTCACTGTAGATTCTCAGTCTAGTGCTCTGCGGACACCACTAAGCTCTTTCCTCAATAGATTAGAGAAGCAAAAGCCAGTAATAAACGTGTCTGTTCAGTAGAATCGCATTGAGAGAACTGGATTTGAACACTGCACCTAATGAGCTGCTACAGAATAACCTGCCTATGGGACACCGGCTCTGCTCATTATAGCCTATTTGGAAGCTTACAAAAATGTTGTTACAAAAATAAGTTTAGCGCCTGACTCTTCTCCTCATCATAGTATCAGTAACACCGTATTCGGTATAGAATTCTACGAGGTGGCTAACCAATCGAGAGCCAATGGATTCAAAATTATTATCATAAGTACTATAATGGCGATTCCTAACTGATTCAAAGCTGGTAAAGCTAAGGTTAACGTCAGTTTCCTCACTCGAAAGCTGTGTCAGTGACGGGCGAGCCCAGGATGTGAACCCCGCACATACTGATCCGCGGTCGAATAACTTACCGACGTCGCCACTGGCTGCAGCCAAATTAGAAATTAGAAATGACCCCTTAAGCTAATAAATATTCAGATCACTAATTCTGAGATAAAATAGAAACGATCGCAGTTTAATTTAAAATCTACTATTTGTTCAAATACTCTATTACACTGTCAATTATTATACCACTTACAGTCCTCATGTCAAATATTAATATGACTTATTATCTCATTTTTTCGTTTAATATTCTCTTTACCATATTAAAACATTATTACTAAAATCGCAAGGATTACTGAACTCTTGCAGTTTGTGATCCTAACTGCGTGAGCGCATGTACCGTTTTTGGAATGAACAAGTGTGACACGATGTGCAAAGACGGCTTCTCATTATTCCCTGACAATACGTGCAAGCGTAAGTTAAATTGATTTCTAGTGAATTTAAATTTTGTTTCAACTCAGTTCCACTAATTTACGAGAGATGCTTAGCAGGTTTTTAGTAGTTTATACAATTTAGCTATTTACCTATTTATATTCGCTCCTTTTCTTCTCCTTCAATTTTCTGTCGTAAGCTTAAGACATATTTTCCCACCGTAGATTTAATCGATCTACCCTGACCATTTTTGATCACAGGACCGACTTTCGTTTAGGACCTTACTTCCGCTAAGCAAATTTCTTTTGCAGATTGATTTGGGTGAATTGATGTGTAGTGATGTGTGCTGTGGGGACGTCCTTGACATCATCCTTGGATGAGCTAACGGACGTTAAACCATTATTAGTATTATTATTAATATTTTTATTATTATTTAGCTTTAAATTAATATACCACGTTAAAGCATTTCTCTTTTTAAATAGTGTATTAGCCTCTAGTGTATTGCAGATTCATGCCATGGATTAGTAATAAACTAGAGAGTTTACTGCAGATTCATGACAATTTCCTCCATTTATGTCGTTTCCCTGGTTTACTCTTTATTTCTAAATGAGATCTCAATTTCATGTCATTTAAAACGCTGGTTTGGATTGTAAAATGTGTTTCTGATAAGCATGAACTGGTATCGAATCTCTTACTATCTTATCTTATCTTTTTATTATATTGTATTTTATTATATATTTTTTCATACTTTTAGATGATCTTATCTCAGCTAATCACTTTTTAAATGTCCTTCTTGTGCCCTTAAGTTCATATAATTTTATTTTTTCTTTGGATTGGTTATGATGTACTTACCGTGTTGATGGCAGCCAGAAATCTAAAAAAATAAAGCTCGTATTCTTACATATTTCTATGGTCCGACGGGAGAACATATATTCTTATATATAGCTTATATTCCATATTCTTATATTCATATTCGCATATTCCAGATGCTTTTAATTAATTACCACTGCTGTAATTTAATGCATTAATTAATGATCGCTGCTGTAATTTAATGCATTTAATTAATTACTGCTGATGTAATTTAATGCATTAATTAATTACTGCTGCTGTAATTTAATGCATTTAATTAATTACTGCTGATGTAATTTAATGCATTAACTAATTACTGCTGATGTAATTTAATGCATTTAATTAATTACTGCTGATGTAATTTAATGCATTAACTAATTACTGCTGATGTAATTTAATGCATTTAATTAATTACTGCTGATGTAATTTAATGCATTAACTAATTACTGCTGATGTAATTTAATGCATTTAATTAATTACTGCTGATGTAATTTAATGCATTAACTAATTACTGCTGATGTAATTTAATGCATTTAATTAATTACTGCTGATGTAATTTAATGCATTAACTAATTACTGCTGATGTAATTTAATGCATTTAATTAATTACTGCTGATGTAATTTAATGCATTAACTAATTACTGCTGATGTAATTTAATGCATTTAATTAATTACTGCTGATGTAATTTAATGCATTAACTAATTACTGCTGATGTAATTTAATGCATTTAATTAATTACTGCTGATGTAATATAATGCATTAATTAATTATGCTGCTGATGTAATTTATTGCATTTAATTAATTACTGCTGATGTAATTTAATGCATTAATTAATTACTGCTGATGTAATTTAATGCATTTAATTAATTAATTATCAATACAATGCATTAATTAATTACTGCTGATGTAATACAATGCATTAATTAATTATCAGCTGTAATACAATGCATTAATTAATTATCAGCTGTAATACAATGCATTAATTAATTACTGCTGATGTAATACAATGCATTAATTAATTACTGCTGATGTAATACAATGCATTAATTAATTACTGCTGATGTAATAGAATGCATTAATTAATTACTGCTGATGTAATACAATGCATTAATTAATTACTGCTGATGTAATACAATGCATTAATTAATTACTGCTGATGTAATACAATGCATACGCTCATTTGTCGCAGAGTGTGATCTTAACTGCAACAGTTCATGCCTGGAGTTCGGCGCTGGTAAATGCGACATCTCCTGTAAACCGACCTTCGCGCTTGATACTGCCACACACACCTGTGTTCCTCTAGGTTTGAGCAAACATCGTCTACTACTCGGACTTATAGTCTTCTTGTGCAGTAAAAAATTGAATTTTTGCGAAAAATTAGGTTAATTATGCCGGATTATGGGACTTTAAAAGATAAGACTACCTTCAAAAGCCCGGTGACTGCTAATGACGCGGAGAAGGGAACATCCTAATCTATTTCTGTACATTATAATTTAGTATAATTATTAACATGTAAAGTGTACATGCATAATTATGTAATATTAATATACCCTTTCTCTTTCTCTCTCTCTCTCTCTCTCTCTCTCTCTCTTTCTTTCTCTCTCTCTCTCACTATATAGGCCCGTATATACATGTATATATATATATATATATACAATTATATATATATATATATATATATATATATATTTTTTGTATATATATATATATATAAATATATATGTGTGTGTGTGTGTGTGTGTGTGTGTGTGTTCTGCAAGTTTAATACATTGAAGGTACATGGCCTACTCTATTTATAGCCAAATTTCATTATATCTAAAGAACAATAAATAGTCAAAAAGTCGATTACATTATAAATACTTAACCTCTATCTAGTCTAATGTTACCGTGGTGCCTAGTATAATATCACCTTTTTATATTTTCTTTGGTTTTGGAAGTTATCTACAATTGCACTCCTTGATACTGTTTGGTGGTATGTTGTGACAAGTGCGGTGTACGGGTTGACTCTTCTGTTGTTGTCCGGGAAATTTATCTCTATTTTGCTATCATATATGGGAAGGAGAGAGAGGAAGAGAGATAGAGACACACATACACACACACACATATATATATAATATAATATATTCACTTATATATATTTAGATGATGGATGGATGGATGGGTGGATGGGTGGGTGGATGGATACATATTGATAGATACATATTGATTGATACATATTGATTGATACATATTGATAGATACATATTGATAGATAAATATTGATAGATACATCTTAATAGATACATATTGATTGATACATATTGATAGATACATATTGATAGATACATATTGATAGATAAATATTGATAGATACATCTTAATAGATACATATTGATTGATACATATTGATAGATACATATTGATAGATACATATTAATAGATAAATATTGATAGATACATATATTGATACATACATATTTATAGATACATATTGATAGATACATATTGGATAGATACATATTGATTGATACATATTGATAGATACATATTGATAGATACATATTGATAGATACATATTGATAGATACATATTGATAGATACATCTTAATAGATACATATTGATAGATGATACATATTGATAGATACATATTGATAGATACATATTAATAGATAAATATTGATAGATACATATATTGATACATACATATTGATATACATATTGATAGATACATATTGATAGATACATATTGATAGATAAATATTGATAGATACATAATAGATACATATTGATTGATACATATTGATAGATACATATTGATAGATACATATTAATAGATAAATATTGATAGATACATATATTGATACATACATATTTATAGATACATATTGATAGATACATATTGGATAGATACATATTGATTGATACATATTGATAGATACATATTGATAGATACATATTGATAGATACATATTGATAGATACATATTGATAGATACATCTTAATAGATACATATTGATAGATGCATATTAATAGATACATATTGATAGATACATATTTATAGATACATATTTATAGATGCATATTGATAGATACATATTGATTGATACATATTGATTGATACATATAGATAGACATTACAAGTACAATATATTGTCTAGTAATAACGACCATTATCATTGCAGTGTGTGACCCTAACTGTGCCAGTGGTTGCACTAAGGAAGGGATGAACAAATGTGACTCTTCCTGTACCGATGGCTACGAATTAACAACCGAAAAAATCTGCCGACGTTTGTATTTTACTAATCAACGCATTTTATATTTTGGTTTATTGTGTATCAGTCTATTGCTTAGCAGTCATTAAGGGTTCAACGTATGGGTTCTTTACAGTAGGCGATGCAGCAGCTGTATATAGGATATAAATCACGCTACCGTTGTATAGTTTCATTGACTGTGTATCAACTGAGTTGATTTACAATCGAATTCAGTTGATTGCCTGATTTCAATGATTGGTAGATTAACCAATTAACTGATTAATAAATTATTAAAGTTAATGCAGAAAATAGATTGAGAGGCTCTTAGCAGGACCGTAGCTAAGGGTAGATGGGGTTAATTGACCCAAAAAATTTATAAACCTCATTCTTTTAATTTTTTAATAATTTTTTAAAATTATATTGTTATTAATATTTAATATATTAATAAATTTTAATTTTTATTTTCTGATAAAAATAACGTTCAGATAGATATGTTAAAGTCCCCAGATACATCTGTTGCTGAAAAAAGTGAGAATTAGGCCTATATAAAACTGCAATTTCCTATGGCCTACTAAGAGCAATTTTAAGATCATTCGTAGTAGTTATAAATATCATATGATGTGCGTATCGAATTACAACTTCATATTTTGAAATGCGTCAGTCTCCCCTCCCCCTTCTTTATTTACAAGTTTTATTTCATTTCCTACAAAGCCACTAGAGTCCTTAGGCCTCCATCTCCATATTACGGCTGGCTATGGACCTGACACTTAGATTGGTAGATTAATCGATTAATTTATTTTTATTTATTTTTATTGATATTTAGTTTGAATGGTTAAGTTATTTCTTGGTTGTTTTACGCCACTTGATGATATTTTTCTGCTCAGTTTTGACCACTACTATGCCTACTACGACCATGATGGCCTCCACAACTCAAATTGGAGGAGGTTCTACCACTAATAATGGAAACGGAGGGTCAACCAATAACAATGGAGGATCGACCAGTGATAACGGAAATGGAGGCTCCACAACGAATAACGGAAATGGAGGATCTACAAGCGACAATGGAAATGGAGGCTCTACAAATAATAACGGAGGGTCTACGAGCGACAATGGAAATGGAGGAAGCACAAACAATGGCGGGGGTGAATCGACCCCTACCGGGGATGGAGGCGGAACCACCCGCCCAGACAACGGCGGCAGCACCACTGAGGGTGATGGCTCTAAGAAAGGTTCACCCTTCTACTTAAAATTAGAGCTTAATCAAACAAGTTTGCTAACACCCTGTTCTCTTTCAATTCCGATGTTGGTAAGATATTTGGCCGCGGATCAGTATGTACTGGGGTCAAATCCTGGGCTCGCTCGACACTGACATCGCGTTCGAGTGAGGCAACTGGCGATAACATTAGCTTTTTTACCAATCTGAACAGCCTACGAGATTATTCTTGGCGTAAAACATAACTCCATTAACTTTATTTTTATTTCTGTCTTCGAATTTATAAGCCTACGACGACGAAAACATCAAATTATGGTGCTACTATTTCCAATGACAACATCGAGTATTGCGAACATAAGTCAAACCTTCTAGCCAAACGAAAGGGCCAAATTATAGGTGCAATCCGATCTCTTAAAATTAGTCCTAAGTTGTTTTCATTTCAATGATCAGTTACTCTAACTGATATTTTGATATAATAATTTTCTATTATTTAATTATTGAATTAATTAATTGGACTTTGGTATAATTTGCTGAATATATCTTTGATTAATTGTCTCCGCGCTAATTATTTACGTAAATATTGTAGTTCATAATTAATTAACTTTATTTCTTAAATAGATATATTATAATTTTATGTTCCACACGCTAAGCTGTTGAAGTTCTGCTTGATGACCTTAGGGCTCCTCAGGAAGCCACAAACCACTGTTCAGTGTCTCAGTTGTCTATAGTAGTGTAACTTGTAATGGTTTTAAAAAGACTAATAAGTATATAAGTAAATGAACGAATAATTAAATAAATTAATTAACTAATAGATTAATAAAGTAATTAATTAATTAATTAATCAATCAATTAATTATGTATTTAGTGAATAATTTAATTAAGATAATTGAAATGATGATGTACTAGGCCTGATAGCTGGAATCCTGGCCGCAGTGTTGGGGCTGATGGCCCTATTGTCGCTGCTGGTGCTGCTGTACTGTTGCTGCCCTCGACTCTTCACGCCCATCGCCCTACTCAAGTTTGAAAGACCTGCCCCAGTCGTGGAATATGTGCCTAGGAGGAGATACGTGAGTAGAGCGATGTGATTCTGTGACAGTATCTATGCTAAACTTAATAAGTCAAGAGTTATTATTACAATTAATCATTCTTTCTTTAATTAATTAAGAGTTTAATTAAATTGGAAGCTTTCAGATTCTAAGCTAAAAGTGTCATAGTAATGAAATATAACATGAGCTTTGCGGTTTTCAGTCGATTTATACGTGCACTGTGCAAAGACTGTGTAGTTATTTGCCCCAGTGGCAAACTAAGGATATATATACAATGTACATGAATGTATGTATGTATAGGCTATATATATATATATAATATATATATATATATATTAATATATATATATATTATATATATACCTCAAAGCCACACTTTTCCCAAGCTATAGGCTACATAAGGTTTGGAAAGGGCATAAACTTGTGAAGGGATTACCTTGTTGATCTAAGGAGTGCTCTTATGGAGCGAGAAAGCAGACTTTGAGTATGAATATGTACCTTGAACTTGTCACTTGGCAGTGCACTGAAGATATATATATATATATATATATATATATATATATGTATACTGTATGCATATATACTGTATATATATATATATATATATATATATATATATATATATACTGTATATAATATATATATATACCTATATATATAATATAATATATATTATATATATATATAGGTATATATATGTACCTATCTATATATAATATATATATATATATATATATATATATATATATATATATATATATTCGAGATTACTGTATTAATTTAATTATTAACTGATCGATGAATTGATTGACATGAAGTGATACTGACTGGTTGCTATATACACGTATACAGTATTGGAGATGGGTGGAGGGACCTAGTCGTCAGATCAGCTACCGCAATGAAGAGGTGCAATACGGGTATGGGCCAATGTAAAACTGTCTCCTGAGACGACATAGTTTCCCACGTAAGTTGTGCTTTTTATAATTTTAATAATTGCAACCATTTCTAGTCAAATAAACTTTTACAAGTTTTAGCTTAAATTATACAACATCTACACTCAACATTTGACGTCCCTGGCATGGTCCTTGTATGAGGAAACGGACGTTAAATCTTTGTTGTTGTTATTTTCATTATTATTATTATTACTATTATTATTATAAATATATTTTTATAACAGTATTGTCAATCTGATTACGGCGTGCGTTTGTTACATATTCATTGATGTTGCGATTGAAATTAAACATAATATTATATTATTCTTCTCCTTCATTGGTCAAAGCTTAAGTAGCGTTACAGTAAATATTTCTGATTTCAAACATTTAAATAATTTTTATATTTTGTCATCTATGCAAATGCCGGGCCATATGAATACTCTAGATTTTACAATGATTAGGTAACACTAGAGTTACTCTTTCAAGAACTCAATTCATATGCGATTCAATCAGTAAAATTAACTAATTCTTCTATGACGGTCAGCATACATTCAAAACAGAACTATTTTTTTACTATAATTATACATATTCAGTGATATTACTTTGGATTACAATGGCTGGAGCCAGTGGCGAAGTCGGCAAGATATTCGCCCGCGGATCAGTATGGGCGGGGTTCAAATCCTGGGCTCGCCCATCACTGACATTGCTTTCGAGCGAGGAACGACGTTAACCTTAGCTTTACCAGCGTTACCAATGTATCAATTTTGCTTTTTATTTGCAGACTCGCTTTTGTGCAGACAACCACTGTAGATGTGAATGCTACGGCAGCGGATTTCACTTATTCTGGGTCTAAACGCTACCTGCACAATTAAAAACTTACCGGTCTTTCACACATACTTTATATTCATTTGATATTGATAGCAAATCAATAACTAAGTTTATTTGCGTTGATTTATGTAGTAACGAACATGTTTGATAGTTTCTTTACCGTATTTATAAGCCTGTTATTTCGACCGAGACAGTTCGTAAAGCCATATTTGTATCTAACCGTTGAAAATTGTTGATACACTGTAAAATAGAAGCTTATGGTCATTGATAGCTCCCTTGCGTGAAACGAAACTCCCATAAGGGTCTTCAAAGTATTTCTTAATTGTAATTCACTAACAGTTAACGTAATTGTCTTTGTAATAAATCTCCTCCGATTTATATAATAACGTGCTATACAGCCATCAGTAGATCTTGAGTGTGATGCAAGGTATATTAATGAATTTTATTTAATTAATCTCCTTCTTTAATTAAACTATAGATTAATTAAAATACATCTATAAGCTAGTTCTGCGCTATATTACAAACAATTCTACCAAAGTTACAGAAAAATCTTGAATATTTTCATAGATATTTTTGAATTTTTATTAAAAATATTAAATTATTGAATTCAATGGAAGGAACAACTTCAAGACAATTGTGAATAGTCCATTCTCACCCATCTATATTCGTTGATTGGATAAATTATTTTCATAATTGTAAAAATACTGCAGACAATTAATAATCATTGCTAGTAAGTTATGAATAAGTTATGAATAAGTTATGAATAAGTTATGAATAAGTTATGAATAAGTTATGAATAAGTTATGAATAAGTTATGAATAAGTTATGAATAAGTTATGAATAAGTTATGAATAAGTTATGAATAAGTTAAGAATAAGTTATGAATAAGTTATGAATAAGTTATGAATAAGTTATGAATAAGTTATGAATAAGTTATGAATAAGTTATGAATAAGTTATGAATAAGTTATGAATAAGTTATGAATAAGTTATGAATAAGTTATGAATAAGTTATGAATAAGTTATGAATAAGTTATGAATAAGCTATGAATAAGTTATGAATAAGTTATGAATAAGTTATGAATAAGTTATGAATAAGTTATGAATAAGTTATGAATAAGTTATGAATAAGAATTATGAATAAGTTATGAATAAGTTATGAATAAGTTATGAATAAGTTATGAATAAGTTATGAATAAGTTATGAATAAGTTATGAATAAGTTATGAATAAGTTATGAATAAGTTATGAATAAGTTATGAATAAGTTATGAATAAGTTATGAATAAGTTATGAATAAGTTATGAATAAGTTATGAATAAGCTATGAATAAGTTATGAATAAGTTATGAATAAGTTATGAATAAGTTATGAATAAGTTATGAATAAGTTATGAATAAGTTATGAATAAGTTATGAATAAGTTATGAATAAGTTATGAATAAGTTATGAATAAGTTATGAATAAGTTATGAATAAGTTATGAATAAGTTATGAGTAAGTTATGAATAAGTTATGAATCGACTGCAATTTCATTTAGCGCACACTAAATGAAAATAATATTTCGATGAGATCATTTTTTTAAACTGCTTGCTTAAGCGAACATAGGCTGCTGAAAAAAACTTAATTTAAAAAAATTAATCATGACCTAATTATGTAACAATTATCTAACCCTACTGGCAATGATTATTAATTGTCTGCAGTATTTTTACAATTATGAAAATATCAATATACGCATTTACATAAATTTGCTGACGCACTGATTGATTAATCGATTGAACGGTTAATTGGTCGTTGGATTAATTGACTGCTTTCACGTCATTTTTGCAGGCAATTTCAGCTTTCGTCTTACAAAGTGTCAGTTATAATATTTGAGCATGGCGAATCACACGCATGAGTCGTCTCCGCTTGAAGATTGTGGTTTACATTTTATTACACGTATCTCGCCTTTGTAACCGTGCGCAATACTTTACGCTTCGCTGGGGCACATAATGAACGTATTGCGCTAGTTTAACAGTTTCTGCAAAAGAGAGCTCGTAAAATTTACAGTGTATTGTGCAGAAAAAATACTGGCCGTGAGTCGAATTTAATGCAGAAATATCCTTGATAAAGATTAGACATAAAGCAATTATTTAATTAAACACAAATTTGGTATTGAGTAGAAAACCCAATATATTAAAATTTGGTGTGTAAAAAATACACTTTTGTGTATTTGATTATGCAACCAGTACGAAGACGTGTAGCACATAGAGTCCACTGTGTTAGTGGCTCTTCTATGTTAGAATATATCCAGGTTTTCTTTCTTTTGAGCACTCGAACGAGTTCTTTGCCTTCAGATAGGTGTAATCATATTGTTTATGTTCAGCTAAGCATGGGTTGCCAGGTATGACTATTTATGCCTATTAAGTCTGATAAATGATGTAACTGTCTTCGTTCAGGTTATCAAGTAATCCTATAGTTGTTTGAATATGTTGCATGATACCGTATGTAGCACCCACTTGCTATATAAAACATACATTTACAAGCCCTTGAGGAGCCTTCCTGAGTTACCCAATAGGCCTACTTCTGCAAATAACGTATATCGCAACCACACTTAATTTACAATCACTGATCTACTTATTCGTGAGCGTCACATACGTTATATACAGTAAGTGTTGACTGACTTTGGATGTTTGAAGTCCAATTTGCGTATCAAGAAGTGACGTAACGAAATATTCAACTCTCATTTAAATTTTGACATCACGCCGTGGTAAACGTAACATAGGTGTACCAAGCAACATAAAGCTAATTGAGTAACAACTGATCTCATTCAAAGGGAAATTACATTTAAGGGGATTACCACCGGGCTCTCCAACCACTAGTGACCCGTAGTACTTAGTTTGGGTCCTCTCAGAGTTTTAAGTAGACTCTCAAAAAGTAAAACAATTGCTTATTACATATTGAAACTAACCTGAAGAAACTTAGTAAGAGTGAATTTGGACATTCAATTTTCAACCTTTGAGGGTACGGACGGACGGCAGTGTCCGCAGGATCTAACACTAATTGTTGAGCTCCGGATGGATCCTCATCAGATCCCGGAGAACCCAAGACGCCCTCATTCTGGACACGCGTGACAACAGCCTATCCACGTAGCACAAACAATTAATTTTTATTTTCTTTATATCTAATTCATTTGTTTAGTGTACTTTTATAAAAACAGAGATTTTTCATCTAGCTGTGAATAATTACCATATAACACTGTTTTAGTATTGTTTGCTTAACTTTACGCAGTTGAAGACTAAGGCATTCTTAGCTTACGAGATTTTTCATGCCAGCCGCCCAATACTAAAGCTGTTACTGTATTTTAGAAGACAAATTGTTTGACACTACGAAACGCCTTGAGTAAAGCTATAAAACTACACATCTTCGGCTGAGCCTACACTTTTTTACTTGACATGTGAAATGCCATGTATTCACTAGCGGGATAAAGCCTAAACCAAATAGTTAAGTTAAATGTTGATCAGCCAGCTTTGGTCTACTGACGCAACTGTGAGTGTTATGCTGCGTATATTATATATATACACATTA
The DNA here is from genome assembly GCA_905160935.1 of Enchytraeus crypticus. Classification (NCBI taxonomy): domain Eukaryota; kingdom Metazoa; phylum Annelida; class Clitellata; order Enchytraeida; family Enchytraeidae; genus Enchytraeus; species Enchytraeus crypticus. Next base: position 595,197 of record CAJHZI010000732.1, on the reverse strand, counting down.
TATATATAATATATATATAATATATTATATATATAATATATATTATATAATACATATATATATGATATATATTATATATAATATATGTATATAATATAGATAATTATTTATACACATTATATATATGTTATATTATATATTATATATCTAATTTATATTATTTATAATATATACATTATATATATTATATAATATATATAATTTATATATATATAATTTATATATATATATAATTTTTATATATATATAATTTTTATATATATATAATTTATATATATATATAATTTTTATATGTATATAGATAGATAATGCTACAAATTGAAATTAACCAAATCCAAACTTGGGATTCGTTGATTGAAACATAGTCAAACCACAATAGGCCTACATACGTGTAACTAAAATAAGATTCAATACACTGGAATTTATCACATGTACCTGTACATTTTGGCTAATGATTTTGTCCTTTCTCTCCAGCACATACATGTATTTACACTGAAAGTAGTCGAGTCTGTTTATGAGTTGCGTTAAAGGACGTCCCTGAGATCGCCCTTGAATGGAAATAGACGTCAAATCCTTCACTATTGTAATGAATCCTATTCAGGTCGACAGAAACCATTTTACGAACGGCTACTACTGATTTATTGGAGACTGTTCTATCATTTAAGAAATTAAACAATTTAATAGACTATCTTCGAATGAATATGCACCGAAGTACAGTATTTAACTAATATTTAATCGCAGATTTGTCTGAACCGGTGATGATATGTTGTTCTACGTCTGAACAGTAGATACATCCATGTAAAATCGAGTGATCTCTCCGTCATGGTAGTGAGGAGAAACTGCCGTTAAATTTGATTATTTGGATTTAGATATAAATCTATTTGTAAATATTTGAAGTAAAGGTTTTAGCTATCTATAGAGTTAGTACCACCCTTTGATTCAACAAGCGAGATGTAAATGTTATGAGCTAACCTCTTTCGTTATCTCGCAATCTCGGTGATGCTGCTAAAACAGACCGGATTGAGTTCTAATTCCAATCCTCCTCCTTAGAAGACATATGAGCTGTTAGTACAGCCATCAAAACGGTAAAACAGTGAATATATCATGATGAAATTCGTTAAGAAAAGAATTACCTATCGAACACTCTTGATATTATCTTTTATTTATTTATCTATCTCAATACTCAATTCAGAGAAAAAAACTACTCAAATATCAACTATTGCATCATCATCCACATTTCTCTCGGATATGCTACAGAATTCGAATCATTTTTCATCTTCACCTGTCCACTGTCTCATCCAGGATGTCATCGAGGGCTGGTCTATATTTAAATACAGTTTTGTCGGTTGAAAGGAGGGTCGGGTTCTGTTCTGTAAACAGGGGTGTGTTGTTCGATAAAACCCTTCACAATGACTCGTGACGCTTCGGTTGTTACGAAGTGAATGTCAAGATCAGAGAGTGCATTCTGATTTCACAACAAACAAATGGTTTTGTGCAGAAATTAGTAAATCTTCGAAACAACAAATTGCTTTATCACAGTAAAACTACATATCGTCAATAAAAATTCGTAAAATTAAACATCAATTCATGATTATAGATTATGTTGTTAAAGAAGTTAAGCCAAGAATTGAAACAGTGCCGCCTCGTTTGTAAGTCAACCACTCTATCCTCCAGTCTGTACTGCTGCATGACATTTCTGCTAATGAAAACTATGCGCGTATAAGGTGAAATTAATAAATGTTTTTATAATTATTGTGATAAACATTACATTAATTTCTCAATCTGGCAGTTTGCGGCAGCTGCTGACTTCGACAACGGCTCAAAGTGTGAAATAAATTTAGGATTAAAATTAAAGTAAATACTTTAATTTACTATATAATACAAATGTACAATAATTTTGCAAATATAGCAGCAAATTGCTTAATGATCTTATTTAAATGGAAATTTATAAATAAATAAAGTGTAAAGACTGAACTAAGCATTTATTAACTGAAATATATACCTATTTCTCTAGTAGTCTGTCAAACGAATGATTCGAAAGCATATAATTTTGCTCTAACCTTGTAACCTGCTTTCAATGTAAAAAAAGAGAACTCTATCGATCAACAAAGTAACCTTTTCTAAAAAAATGATATTCAATATCTACTATCCTAATTTAGCCCATAGCTTGAAACTAATTATAGCTTCTGAGACTATTTTTCTTTGCCTCCTCAGTTCTTGCTTACTAGTGTAATACAAAAATATATGATTGTCTTGTAATTCTTAAACATATTATAGTTCTGGGTAAGCAGGATTGTTTACTCGCAGAATGACGCCCCTGCCCAGTAAATGTTAGTCGAAGCTGAGGAAGGCATAGATAAGCAGAACCCCACAAGAAAATGGAATATAACAACAAGAATGAGTATTGATAGATGATTTAAAGTTGCACTCATATATAGACGTGAACATGAAAACGGAAGCAGAGAAAAGTGGAGATGTTACAAGCTATGGACCTGCTAGTAGGTTGTGCACTAAGGGAGATGATTGTATTTTTTTATTCAGTGATCTAAACATAAAATGTCAATATAAGAAATGGTTAAAATGAATTATTAGATTGATGTTCATTCACTCTATAAGATATCATCATCATCATCATCATCATCATCATCTTCCCATGAATCCAAGTTTAACCAGGGTCGGGATACAAATATATAATTCTATTAGATATATGCTTTGCTAATTAATAAGCCCATACTAGCAACAATTTAAATCATCATCGTCATCATCATCCTCCCTTTAATTCCAGTTTGCTAATTTATCAATTTATTAAATTCAGTTCAATTTAATTCATCAATTTATTAAATAGCCTTCCATAATTAAATTGATCCAATTGATCAATTATACTAAATGATGACTGTCAGGCAAGTCATAACACATCGCTTCTATTCTAGTGAAGCTTTTAATGTCGTGTGTCAGAATAGACTCCCGCTCCTCGTTGCAGCTCATCTCCTGGTATGATAGCCGAATGTGAGGTGACAAGACTGAGTGAAATTCTAATCTCCTTAATTCAACCGGGGTAGAAGCTACATGTAGGTAACTCTGCGATTAACAATAGCATTCGAAGCAGAGTTACAAAAAGTTGAGTGTGTGCAGAGAAAGAGAGAGAGAGAGAGAGAGAGAGGGAGAGAGAGGGAGGGAGGGAGAGAGAGATACAGAGATATTAAATTCAGGAATTAATACGTCATTGTCTGCTAAGCAAGGTTTATGTAATATTTCAGAATATTCTCACAGCGACTTGTAGACCGACATTTTCAAATTCACTATAAAGCACAATGCGTAGCGTCTTCACCAAAATATAGTGAAGTCGTTAGAATGAAACTAGGAGTGACTGAATAATGTATACGTGTATATTAGAGTGCTATATTGAACTTTGAGAACTCTAAAACCCTGCTTACATTTGATTTGTACTGAACATATTCTATTTTAATAAAAAATCACATTGATTGCAAAGTAATCTGTAACGCCTGACGTGAAAAATGAAAACAGGCACTGTAGTGAAATGATCAACCATGTTGATATCTATCACTTTTATGCCACATGTAAAAAGTTGGCCATTTTGTCCATTTTCTGTGTAATCAGTCCAGTGAATGTCCGAGATTTTACTCTCAGAACGACGCAGCCGGGAATAGAACCCACATGAGTTCAATTCACCTCAGGAACTGTCATTTAAAACTTCATGACGCTACCCACTGCTCTATTGAGACATTCAAATAATGAAAGTTAAACACTCATACCCGAGGGCTCTGACATACAGTATGTCCGTTTATCAAGATCTTTGATGAAAAACCTTGCAGATTAGATAAATTGTTTTAAAGTATCCATGCTTTTTATTATGCTATTTTGTTATGATGATTAAAGTATCAATCAAAGTAATATTTAAAAAGTACTAGCTTCAATATTGTGTATTTTCCAACCAAAGGCACTTGGCTCTATATTTAATTAATTCCTTTTGCAACTTTAAAATATTTGACTGATACCATAAAAGCAGGCCTAAGGATAAAGTCGCCATCCATTGTTCTACTTAATAATTGATATTTAGGCCTAATCATATTCCTTAGCCTCTGTCAATAGGAAGAGCAACAAATTGACGTACTTCAGTTTTACTCAAAGGTAATAATGACGCTTTAAGCTTGTAGTAATCATGACGTAGTGGCTTCACGTTGCCTTCTTTGTTTCTTTCTCTGTCGTCACTTACTAAACTTATAGCAAACATTTACCAATCCATTTTTCCTCCGATAGAAAGATGCTACATTAGTTTAGTTCAAACGAATTAGATAGGCCACATTCTAAGGAGAAAATGTACTAAAAGAGATTATAAAGGCACATGTAGAATGGAAGGGAAGAGAAACAGAATCAAAGAGAGTTTAGGAATGCTACATGATTTAAAGAATCACTCATTTGTGGACATGATGCAGATACGAAAGACAGAAAAGAGTAGAGACATTATATACCATGGACCTGCCAGCAGGCAGTGCACTGAGTAAAAGACTAGTAGGTAAAGTACAGACAAGTAATATAATTCAAATATTCCATAAAATTCATTTCAGTTCTTTCCAGCATGCTGTACAGCAGATCTTGAATTCTCTTCAATCCAATATTCGGAAGTCTTCGTTTTAATCACATCGACCTTTGCTTTGTTATGAATAGTTTAATATGCAATTGAAGCCTATTCCATCCTCTTAATTCGAACCTTTTCCATATCTCTTTTCTGTCCAGTGTCCATGAGTTACAACTAGCGCCTAAACCTCCTTTTCTTTAATCCCTTTATCTGTTTTTCTTGATTTTGGAATTTGCATCGTTTTGGGACCTTCTGTTGGCTCACAGGCTTGCTTGATTTTGTCCCGTTAGTTCTCGATATTGTCATTGATGACTGTAGCACTTGTTATGTTATGTAATGTTTAAATGAAACTATTTTCAAAAGAACGACCTCACAGACGAAACCTCTATGTTGCAGGGTTACATCTATACATCTATACGCGAGTGAGAAGCACTTGCTCAGGCGTTGCGGATAGGAGCGCCGTTGTCCATACATCTCAGTGTTTCCTCATTCTTAACGCAATAGCGAGCCACGCTAGAATTGGCTCAGATGTATGCACTGGGCGAGAATGGGTCTATTAGGTAATTCAATTTTATTAATGCGTGGCAAGAGGCAGGCATAGCCACTGGGAGATGTGGTGAAAGTGGCAATGGGAGGAGTGGGGCAACAAAGATTCTAAACGTAGGCCTATATATAAATACAGGTATACTTTGTTTTTTATAATTGATACCCCGTATTATTTTTACAATAGAGTCGTAAGGAGTTCACAGACGTTTTTGAAATTTACAGAACTTGATCAGCAGCCAATTCCACCAAACATATTGAAATATCTTGTAAATATCTTTAATAACTTGAAAGTTATAGTTTTGCGAATAGGAGTGGGATCCGATAAGAAATTTTCAGTATATGATTACGGTGTGTTACATGCAGGTTAAAATTATCACTATAAAAATAATAGCGCACGCCTAACACACAATTTCTGCTAAAATGCTATTTTGAAGAGCAATCATTTATCTTCAAAATGACTCAAAATACGTGCTGATATGTTCTTAATTAACAAAGTTATTGAACATTTAATGGATGCATTGCAGTAGTACTGCGCTCTCATCCTCTTATGGTCGCTGAGCTCTCGCCTAGCACACGTAGGCCCAAGGACGTAACTGAGGCAATAGTCATTTGATTTACTGGAAGTAAGTTACGTAGAAAGAGGACAGGTTGAGGTGAAGAAGTTACAAGAAGTTACACACACACATAGAGAGAGCGAGAGAGAGAGAGAGAAAGAGAGAGAGAGACAAATAGAAGGCGAGAGAGGGAGAATTCTCGCCTGATAATTATAACTTTACTTCTTATTTCTGTAACTTTCTATTGTAACTTACCCACCCAATCTCCTGCCCATGAAGTCGTCAGTAGACATAGAAAAGAAAGAATCGAACGGAGTAAAAGAGATATTCACAGAGACAAACGTAGACATAGAGCCATAGCAAGAGAAGAAAAGGATATAAACTTAATTGCTTTCGTATACACTACTTTATATGGCACTCCTTTTGAAAAAATTCAAAAGCATTCCAGGATAGGGCCTTAGCTGAAAAGTAGTCTTCATTGTTCGGGTTTAATTTACGATTGCCTTAACAATGGTAAAGGAAGTTCTTATGAAATTGTCTGTCTCTTACGTTGAGAGATGAGGTGATGGGAATTAACACCAGATCTTTATTTTTATGTATGGTCTAAACAATGATTCATAGTAATTTAGTTCACACATAAGGTAAGGTTACTTCTTAAGTGTAAGAGTTGCTATTTCGAGTTACGTTCAAATTTATAATGTCAACAGTAAATATACGTGCATAACAATCAATCTATAATTTATTTACTTTGTAAATATCTGTAACTGAAGTAAATACATGTATATTTAGACACGAAGCAATCTGTCACAGCTGTACCAGTATGACGTTTTGGATCAACCAAAGATTCTAATGAATACCTCATTGCTGCATCATATATGCAGTACTTTTAGCGCACCCCAAGGGCTTGAAACCCCCTGAAAACTGCTGTATACCCATGACAAAATTTCATGAATCCCCCTTTGAGGGGGTATTTCAAAATATTTTTGTTCGTTATCATCAATGATAATATCTAGTATTTTAAATGCAATAAATTTTAACGTTAGGAAGTTGAGTCAATTATCCACGTGCCGATCCTGCCAATGTTAGTGGCGTTCTCTCCAATCAACTGGATTTGGAATCAATTCCATGATTATTCATATCCCCTCAGGATGGATTAAAATTTAATTACATTACTAATGGATTACTTGAATGCAGGGAATAAACATAGGCTTATAAAAAAGCTATTGTTAACGTCAGTTTCATCACTCAAAAGAGATGTCAATAACGGTCGAGCCCAGAAATTGAACCCCGCACATACTGATCCGCAGTGGAATATCTTACTGATATTGCCATTGGCTCCTGCCTATGAAAATATATTGTAAATTTCGATTTTTGTTTCAAATCACATCAACGACTACTCTGCGCAGTTGTTTGGCTAATCAGTTTGACAGTGAATATGAAAGAGGCGAAACTATTAGAATCCGGTGTCCGTCCATCTTCAATACGTCCGTCTCAAACTTGAGATGGACGTATTTGAGATAGACGTATTTGAGATGGACACGTCCATCTCAGAAACGTTCATCTCAAATAGATTATGACATTATAAATTTGGACTTAACTCAAATTAGCAACTCTTACACTTAAGAAGTAACCTACTCCCTTAAATGTAAGAAATAACTAAATTTAAGTCACAATTACAGCAATAGCGACATTGGAGTCGTGACGTGAACGATAAAAGCTAAAGGGAAAATCAGGGAGTTTAAACTTGCTAGAAAAGATGTTAACTTCAAACATTAAAGCATCTGCAAAATGTAACATTTTGTGATCATTGCATTGACAATTCAAAAAGTCTTGATGTTGCAATGAAGATTGTACACACGTGATATAAAAATGATCATGCATTCATATTTTTATATTATATTTCCTGACCTATGTTGAAACCTTTTAACATGTCCCGATATATTTTATGTCTTACCATTTTACTTTTTGTTCACAGTTAATACATGTACTCAACATTGTGATGTGCGTCCAAAGTGCTCTGCTTCTTTTAAGAATTCTACATTGCAGAGCACTTAACAAATTAAGATACAGGCCTACTAACAAAAACAATAATTACTCTTCAATATATTGACTAAAAGTTTATATGTAAAATTTGGAGGTGAGGATCTTCATTATTCTACTGAATTCTGTCAATCAGGTGTTGAACAAGATCGGTGATAAAGCCACGAGAAAAACTTTACGAGTTTCTAAAAACACTGTTGATGGTTCCCCAAGAAAGAAGACAGTTGAGAATGAACAGTAGAAATTATGTCCTTTCCAGTAAATATATAATCTTTGGCGAAGTTAGTGTCCAGTCAAGTTGAACCAAATTGACAAAGTCGGAAGGGTTGGTTTCAGACCAGTTCAGTCAAATGAGTACACCGAAGTAAACGCTTCACATTTCAGTATGAACAACCCTTGATCTTCGCACTTATTTACGTATAGAGTATATGTTCTTGTTAATATTATTAGAATTAATCTAGATTTCTGATTTAAATTATTTGTAAAGTAAACATGCAATAAAGTGAAACGATCAACTTTGTTGATATCTATCATTTTTTAATACCACATGTTTAAACCGTTAGGTAATTTAGACTATTTTCCGTATAACCGGTCCAGTGAATGTGCGAAATTTTACTCGCAGATCATCGCAGATCAGCGCGGCTGGGATCGGCTTTGTAACGGCTTCGCTTTATTTTTCTGATATCTTAAATCAAACGAAATTGAGAAAAAATAAGGAACGCATTAAGGCGGTTTCAACGTCTTTAATTATTAATTTTAATTTAAAAGGTCTTCCGTAAAATGTTTCTCTTAAAATTAAGATTATGAATATAGAATTAAAGGAATTTATATTTAATTATTAAAATATTAATTAATATCGTTTAATAATAGCCTGAATGTTACAAAATTTTAAATAGATTTATTTTGTTGAAATCACATTGTTATAAAAATAAAGATAACGGGGGAAATGGATGGAGAGAAATGTTTAAGTTTAGATGTAATTCTATAAAGATTACTGAAATTTAAATGTGGCGATTAGCCTGATTTTTAATATATGTAGGCCTATTATTATGTATACTCTTGCACGTGTTGTTTGCAAGTCCTCTAGGCTTCAATCGAACTCATTTTATCTACTTCGCAGTCTTCACTGGCTCCCTGTTAATCAACGCATAAAATATAAAATAGATCTGTTAACTTTTAGAACTCTGCGATTAAGCAAGCCTTTTTATTTATCTGAAATTCTTTTTCCCTATCGTCCCTCACGTGCACTTCGTACCACTGATGCCAATCTTCTGTCTGTTCCAAATATTCTCACATCATTGGGCAGACGTTCATTCTCTTATGCAGCACCCACAATCTGGAACTTTATACCCACTGATGCTTTAATTTACCATCTACAACGCGAAAAACTCGAATTACATAGTTAAATTGGCACTTTAAGTTAGAATGGAACAGATTATTTCATTGTGTTTAATTATTATGTGAGAATCTCGGACATACATAAGACTGACTTATTGAATAATTGTGTAGTATTTCGCTAAGGGTTTAAAAGCATTCTACTAAAATGATATATTTCAACATGATTGAGTATTTAATTGTACTATATGTCTAATTCCAAATCAGGGAATTCGCGTCGTATTACTTCTATTTATTTGCATTAACTTTTGAAATGCTTATAACTCTACGACCTTCTTGCTCCACCTTTTATCAACCAAAGATTAATAATTATAATTTAATTTAATAGAATATGCAATCTACTAACGAAATTACTTGTTAGATTTTATGCCTCTCATGAATAAGAAAGCTATATTCTTATTTAATTTTCCACTGAACTCATTTTCAGGAGCCCAGCAAGAAGCAACAGCAACCTAACTAAAAATGGGAGTGGCGCTCGAGGCTTTGTTGCGCTCCTCTCCATCTCTACTGATCATTCTTCTAACAGGTGAGTCTATTGCTGTTATTGCGTGAAATTGTTAGAAGACTAATTAACACTATATTGTAGAATGTTGATATATTGAGTTTATGGATTTAGGATTGCTCTAGTGCATGTCGCGTCGTTTCACTGAAGAATACTTATATACTTATATACTTATATACTTATATACTTATATACTTATATACTTATATACTTATATACTTATATACTTATATACTTATATACTTCATATACTCTTCATAGATTCTATAATGTCGAATATCTTACCGACAACGGTAGGATATTCGACCCGGATCAGTATGTGCGGGGTTTCAAATCCTGGACTCCCCCCGTCACTGACATCGCCTTCGAGTGAGGAAGCTGACGTTAACATTAGCTTTTTATATAAAGCATGACGGACGTTAAACCTTTATTATTATTATTATTATGACTGATCAGCGTTGAACTGAATCGGTAACATTCTGAATATACTAGCAAAAATCGACGTTAAACTTTTTGCAGTAAATTTAATGTCTTCTGTATGTTATTAATAAAAGGTATGGTAATTAAAATAATACACGCACGCAATGCATTAAAGCATTTGCAATACCAATTCATCTTGTGTTCTGACAAGTGGCAGGTCCACGTTGCCTACACTTAGTCCGCCTTCTCGCTCAGTTGCAACATTTTTTTAGATGTAACTATTTACACATGATAGTTTGTCATTATGTTTTAATTCATTTAAATATAGCAAACTTTCTCTTCATTCTATTGCGATGATTAGATCACATAAAATTGCACATATTTTTATTCTACTTGTCCAATAGTTTAGTTTAGTTTAGTTTATTTGTTCGCATATCACACAGCACAACAGTCAACATATTTCGAATAACATAAGGTACAAAGTAAAAACGCCAAGACAGGCACACTAATGCATGCAAAAACCAGGCCATCAATGAGGAAGCATAACACCCTATCGAGTTGACCACCCGGATATCAATCACCCCGCTAACAAGCGTCCCACATGTCTAAATCAAAACTAAATAACTTTATAACTTTATAACTTTAACCAATAACTTTATGGGAAAGCTTGAGTATCTCACTTAGTGCACTGCCTACTGGCAGGTCCATGGTATATAACGCCTCCAATCTTCTCTGTCTTTCGCTTTCTTCTTCATGTCCACATATGAGTGGGTCTTTGAGTCATCTAATATACCTAATCTCGGCCTATCTCTTTATGCCTCTTTAGCTTTAGCTTGAGTAGGTGTAAATAAAATCTAAGAGTATAGGAAAACCTGTAGGACCCTTTTGCTTAACATACTGTATAATGTACGTTAATTGACTTATGGAAACGTAACGAATAAAAAGTGTAGCCTATAAAACGAATACGTACTTATAATGTATAGTATATGTATATTCGTGTACAGCATACATGTATATGTGTACATATTAATTTAATAAGATAGAAACCAGACTTAGTCAATTTAATTTAATAACACAGAAAAGAGTTTCTGTAAATATGTAAGTTAAATATTGAAATTGTTGTTTTAGGAATTGTAGCCAGTGTTCTGAGTCAGCCTGACCGTAAGTTCCTATTGAACGATTCTTTATAATCTCTCTCTCTCTCTCTCTCACTCTCTCTCTTAGTGCAATGCCTACTGGCAGGTCCATGGTATATAACGCCTCCACCCTTCTTTGTCTTCCGTTTTCACTTCATGTCCACATAAGAGTGGAACTTTAAATCATCTAACATGATATACCATTCATTATTCTTGGGGATTCTGCTAATGAAGAGGTGGGCTTCATGAGACAAGATGGAATTCCGTATCCGACCATTGCGGGACGAACTTTTTAGTGAACACGTTTTACCGTCTCAGTATCTCTGAGATTGAGCAGAGTTATATTAAAAGTCTAGTCCATGGTGATATCTAGTACTCTAACACCACATGTTATAGTACTCACACCACCATAGCTGTAACCAGTTTTCTGTCCGCTATGGACATAATATATGAGATTTTACTACATGATCTGCTACTCTGGGAATCGAACTCTCGCTTATTCAGTTCAATCTGAGTCATATATTTATACACATTTTACATTAATATTATTTATTCTGTTTATTAATTTATTTAAAACTTCAAGATGCTACTGGTCGCTCTATACAGACAGCTACTGGAAGAAGTAATCATCTTTAATCTCGAACCATCTGTTTTTTTAGTAGTTGCTACGCAAGAAGTGAGAAACACCTCAAACAACTCTCATTGCTAGAGTGATTAACTGATTGATTAATGAATTGATTGGTTGAGTGGTCGAGCGATTAATTGATAGAGATTAATTGATTGCTTTATTAATTGATTGCTAGTTAATGTCTAAGTAATGTAGCTTTTTATTTTGTATTTTATTTTTATTCAACAATATCTTTCAGTCGAGCCTCTTGCCGCAACTGTTTGTGATCCAAACTGTCTCGGGACCTGTTCGGCAGATGGACAATGTGACGGACCCTGTAGCAATAACTACATCCTCCTGCCGAATAAAACGTGTGCAGGTTCGACAAACGACAGATTTTATTATCCTTACTATTATTATTATTATTATTATTATTATTATTATTATTATATTATCGTTATTGTAAGTTTGGACCTCCATTGTATAGTTAATAATTTGTTTATTATAAATAGAAGTAATAATAGTTTTACTTATAATAATAATAATAATAATAAGGGTTTAATGTCCGTTTCCTCATACAAGGATGCTGTCAGGGACGTCATACCATACCATTCTGACTATTCACTGTGAGGTCACTATCGGTCATTAATGAATACAATAATCCTCTTCTAATCACGCCTTTCTATTTCACTCACATCAATATTTATAACCAGTTTCAATTGGTTGTTTTAAAGTGTAGACAATTTCGCTTACATACTACACTTTCATTAGATTTGTTTTTTAAATGCTTTAATTTGCAATTTGAAATATAAAGATTTTATTTTCGCTAGAATTCTCTTACTGAATACTCTAAATATACGTAATAATTATAAATGACCAGTACACACATGTAGGAATTTAATTTTGAGAAATATAACAACCGCGTAAGGTATCATACTTTATTAATTTCATCGTGTTCCGTCGAGAGAAAAATAGTTGAAAGAAATTTGTATAAATTTTGAAAACACAAAATTCCTTGACTTTTGATTATCAACTCAAGTTTATCTTTTACACGAAGATCATCGTGTTATTATTCTACGGTTTCTATAAATATTAGTTGTAGGCATAGCCTATGAGAAGATCTCCATTATGATTCCATTCCTCGACCTGACTTAGCATTACAATCATGACTCCATTACATTTCATTATGGCTCGATTCCACTTCTTCAACTCTTTTGTCCCTTTAACACCAGTACTAGTGACACTTCAAACCATTATATAAGTGTAATATGTTATACATGTATGTTTGACGATATACATGCATGCTATTACATCATGTATGTTTGTGTGCTTTTATACTTCAACGTATATGTTAGTTAGTTGCTTCCTTATCTTTGGTCAGCTTTTATAGGTTATAGATTTTTTACACCGTTTCAGATCCTTTTTGCTCATCAGCTTGGATTTCGTCAATTGTGCTGGATGTTGTCATTAACGACAATAACAATCTAATCATTTTTATATTTACTGTTAATTAATTATAATACTTCTGTGCATTTTATTGCATTGGTCTCTGCAAGTTTGAAATTTTAATTGGGTCATAATTATGGACTCCTATTTTAGCATTACATCTTGAAATAGACCTGACTTCTAAGTGTTAAATGAACATTTGATCCATAATTTGTTAAAACATAAAAATCTATACAATTAATTTTTAAATAAACGTCTCCATAATAATAATTATGATAATTAATAACTAACTTGTGAATTGGTAGCCTGCTCTCCCAATTGCCTGGGAGGTTGTAACAATACCGGAGCTGGCTCGTGTGATATGTGTTCGAAGGGTTACGGTCCAAACAATAAAACCAACCCTATCACTTGCAAGGGTAAGTTTTGTTTCAATATCTTATTTGAAGAACTATGTGTTAATTAATGAATGAATGAATGAATGAATGAATAAATGAATGAATGAATGAATTCATTAATTCATTAATTCATAAATTCATTAATTCATTAATTCATTAATTCATTCATTAATTCATTAATTCATTCATTAATTCATTAATTCATTAATTCATTAATTCATTAATTCATTAATTCATTAATTCATTAATTCATTAATTCATTCATTCATTAATTCATTAATTCATTAATTCATTCATTCATTCATTCATTCATTCATTTATTCATTCATTCATTCATTCATTAATTCATTAATTCATTCATTCATTCATTCATTCATTCATTAATTAACATAAAATATAATAGTATAATAAATTAAATAATTAATTAATTTTATATGTTAGAAAATCGAGAGATCAATACAGTTGCCTTAATGACCTACATGTTTCTATTGTAATTTCAGTGTAGTGATCTCTGACAACGTTTACTTGATCGTCATTGGTTAAGCGAATGTCAATTCACACTTTACTCTTTCTAAATGCAAACTAATTTTCAAAATTTCAATTTGATTCAAATACTGCACTAGGATACCTTAAAAATTAGTACATTCTAAACATTCTCTCAAATTTCTTCTACTCCAATGCCAATGTTAAATTTTAAAAAAGAATATGGAGGATTATTAACTGTTTATTACTCAATAGTTTTGCTGATCTGGTATATTCCTCCATATTTGGCGTACAAAACTAAAAGCTAGTTTCCGTTTCTAAGTAATGTACAGTTGTAAATTATATTTAAAAATATTGTATGGATCACTTGTAAACAGGTACCAAGATCAAATATTTTGTATCTACTGTATGTACATATATCCCTCACATTTAATGTACTAATAATTACATCAATATAAATGTTTCATACATACAGTAATATTTCCTCTTTGAATATAAGCCTAGTATCATATGGGTCTGGTATAAAATAGGCCTAGTCTAGTACAGACCTCGTACAGTTATAAAATTCGTTATTAATCGCTTTACTCAAATGTTATTATTATTTATACTTAGGCATACGTTTAATCACATTGTAAAATAGTATTTCTTAAAACATTCTTCTCAAACGGCTGAGCTATAGAAGAATAAAGCTAATTTTAACGAAAAATTTGAAATTAACTTAGTTTGATAGTTTTTTACATTAAATTTAAATCTATAAATGTTATCTGACTTTACGGTCTTATATTTTGATATTCTTATTGACAAGCTTAGAATGCTGACTTCTCTAATAAAGAACTGATAAGAAAACTAAGAATTATCTACAGATAAATTTAATATTTTCAGAGTGCTCTTCAAACTGCAAGGATGGTTGTCTGAAATCTGGGGCAGGAACGTGTGATGAATGTGCTTTTAACTTTGGTTTTAATCTATCATTCTCGTATCCACGTCCTTGCAATCGTAAGTATTTGTCAGTTCACTTAATTGCATTATTCATTTAATCGTGTATTTTATTATTATCACTCAAGATAATATCTTTTTAATCACTCAAACTAATTGAACTTTTAAATCATTTAAGAAAGTCTATCTCTATATCACTCGAGTCAAGATGTTCTATTTTATTGGTTAAATAAGACTGACCTGATTGATTTGTAGGTTGCTCAGACAATTGCGATGGCGGATGTAGTAATACCGGCGCAGGATCTTGCGACGCGTGTTCGCTTGGATTCGGTCTGAATTCCTCTGCCACTCCCAAAGCCTGCGATCGTAAGCTTGTGGCATCATATTAGATAAAGCTCATTCTTCAAATCAAGATAGCATAATTTCACTTAAATAAAGATAATACTGTATTTCATGAAGTCTTGACTTTTATGAAGTATGACTTCAATTTCTTATTGGTGAAGTTCCTTTTCCAGATTGTTGAGTATTTCTTATAAAGATAATTTGATAATTGGTTGATTGAAGTAATGGAAAAAACACACTATTCCATTGCTTCATGATTAATTGAAATAATTTTTAAAATGGTGTTTGGTTGCTGCAAAAGACTATAGTAATATAGGGTCCTGTCGGGCATACTATTACATTCTTTGCCAAGTTAATGGACATCACATATTATAATTATAGTAGTGCCGTAGGTAATATCTTTTAGTTAAGGATCAACTTACGTCTAATAAAGAAAATGGTTATGACATAGTTATTAAGATTGCTATAAGCAGTGTTTGATTATCAGCATTCGTAGTTTGATAATAATTTCCGAAGTTTAAATGTGTATATTTTAAAACCACCGAGCTTCCTAGAAAGCCTCTGTTTTCTTTTGATAATTTTTGTTTGTGTGTTAAAGTTAATTAATTTTGAATAAAATTTAGGATTAGACTAAAAGAAAAACAGTATACAAGAGGCAAACAAAAAAAGGAAAAGAAGAGAAATTGAATTCACTATAAATATTCACGATTATCCGAAATGTTACAAATATTCTTTGCTTACATTTAGGTTGCGCGGACAACTGTAATGGGAGTGTTTGTTCTAAGAACGGGGCAGGAGCATGTGATTCGTGTAAACTGGGATATGCCCTGACAGCGACTAACACCTGCCAACGTATGTGACATGTCTTTGAAACATTCCACACTGAAGTTTTTTCTATCCAGTATATTCAAATGTTGGAAAAATTAAAACGAGATTAAATATCGATATTTCTAAAGTGATTGCATTAATATACATATACACATACTATCTATATAATAGGTAGATATTGCATTGTATGTACATTGTTTGTAAGTGTTCATTATACAGACTGGGGCAAAAATAATAATCCCCTAGCGAAATCTCAATAACTTTAAGACAACTCAAAATATCTCTACGACATTTACGGAGCTTCTAGGAGAGGAATTTCTGCGTATATCCGGAAACTTTGATGAAAATCTATTGAGCAGGAAAAATATTACAGCGTTTCTACGAAAAAAGTGCAAAATCAGTTTTAACAGACTTTTTTAAAACAAAATTCTTAATAACTTGGACAAAACTCAAAATAGTTTTACAAAATTTTCGGAACTTCCAGAGAAGGAATTTCTACACATATCCTGCAACTTTGGTAAAAATATATTCAGTAGTAACAAAAATACGGAGTTTCTTCGAAAAAAATGCTGAAATCAATTTTAACAAGGCTTTTTTAAAGAAAAGTACCGGGCATTTTCTTCAAAATTTAAGATTAATTTTAACAGAAGAACGAAATTTAAGCATCTTTTATTGGAGTAGCTAACAAGGTAGTGCAGGCCTAAAGTCCACCACTTAAGTAAACGGCCCTTTTCAGGGTCGTTATTTTCTTTAAAAGGAACGACTGACATTTCGAAAAGCTTTGTTAAAATTGATTTTAGCATTTTCTTTTAGAAATGCTGTCATTTCGTAACTAATTCAAATATTTTCATCAAATTTGCAGGATATTCGCAGAAATTCCTCCTCTAGAAGCTCCGTAAATTGTGTAGAGATATTTGAGTTTTCTTAAAGTTATTGAGATTTCGCTAGGGGATTATTTTTTTTCCCTAGTCTGTATACATATATATATATATATATATATATATATATATATGTATATAAACTGTATAAATATGAATAATTGTATATACACGTATATGTACATACCGAATATTCATGTAGGCTACTGCATATATATATATATATATATATATATATATATTCATACATACATACATACATGTACTTATATATATATATATTCTCACAGAACTATGTAAAGAGCTATATATATATATATATATATATATATATATATATATATATTCACGGTATATATATACATGAATAATAACTATACATATGTATAAATTGTATTATATACTGTATATATATTCACATAGGCCTACTGTCTATATATATGCATAATATATATATATATATACTGTATATATATATATATATATATATATTATGCATATATAAGTATCACTCCATTGTGTTCAAAATTGTGGGTTCAACGCGGAGGAGTTTAGAGTGGAAATGGAACTTTAAGATCAGCTGTCCTTCGCCTGACACCATCAAGGGCACAGAATTGGGTATTTTTGCCTCTCTTTGGAAGAGAAATCTTATGTCACTGTTCATTCTCGAAATCTGGACCTTTCGTTCGAAAAGCGATCGTTCTGGGGAATATGCCTATGAAACAAGCATAAAAATAGCATATAAAACGGAACTTGAACTGAGAGAACATTAAAGCAACTACTAAATCATTCACCTGAAAGCATACAAAACAGTTCTATAAAGGCCTACAGTTCTGAGATAGAGAACCTTCTTGAGAAAGGCGTCAACTATTATGAATGCTCTATTTAATTGGTTACAATTACGAGTAGTAATATTAGTCGAGAATTATGTACAGTATGTATTTGCAAGTCATCAATAGAGTTTTAAATCATTCATATTTCTCTAAATAAAAAATGTAAATAAAAAATTTGATTGATTATTTCGCAGCCTGCTCAGTTGATTGCCCGGGTGGATGTTTTAAAACTGGACCAGGAAAATGTGATTTATGTGCGGAGGGTTACGGGTTCAATAACATAACCAATACATGCGAGCGTATGCATTTAATTTGTGTGTTTAATGTATTCAATAATTTATTTTATTAATTTAAAAAGTATTATTATTTTTAGATAAGAGATGAACCTTAAATATGCAGTATTTTTATAACTTTTTTGGTAGCTCATCATTTTGATTTTGCCTTTGATGTTTTGAATTTAATTTATGTCAAAAAAGTTTTCAAATTTTTATATTGCAGCTGTGTAAGGGGGCTACTAGCTATTCAAATGCTTTATTAGTTGTAAACGTTTAATTGAAAGTTGCTGTATAATGACAAATGACCAATTAAATGGTACTTAAGCTAGGCCTAAGTAATCATTTTTGTCAGTTTTTGGCATTTTAGCATATTATTTAATTGTTCTATGAAATGTAATTTAATTTATAAGCTACATTTGTTCTAAAGCATATATATATAAATATCTATATCTATATACATATATATATATATATATTATATATATATATATAATATATATATATATATATATATATATATATATATATAATATATATATATATATATATATATATATATATATATATATATATATATATAGGGGCCTATATAGAGTATTGACTTCTATTTAACGCCTATTAATTTTGGATGATTCTATTTCGCAGACTGCGCTGAGAACTGTGATGCGGGCTGCGTAAACTCGGGCGGTGGCGGGTGTGATCAGTGTAACTCTGGTTTCGTATTGTTTACGAACGGGTCACAAGTATCATGTGAACGTAAGTATTATACTGTAGATAACTATCTACTATCTAGCCGATCAATCTTTAACGCATACTAACGCAGGTTCAATGAAATAGAACTCTTGACCGCTCTTGACTCATTGAACCCGTGATAACGACCAGCAAAGATTATATTGGCCTATTCTACAGCTTGTTTGATAGTCAAAAGACGTCTTGCAGAGAAGTCCTAACAGCTTCTGACCATGACGTTAAATCCACATAAATAATGTTGACTCAAGGCCACTGGTTTGCTGACCTATACTTAAAACCCGCACATACTGATCCACAATATTAAACTTAGCCATTAATACCATACAGACATTGGCAATAGCCTGGTTGAGCCTATAGGCCCAATCATGCTACTGCCAATGTCATTAGGGCCTATTGCCTAACCAGGCTCAGCTATGCTACTGCCTATGTAAATAAGTCATGATCGTCATCCTAATGTTTCAACCTTACTGCAGCCAACTACAAACATAAATTGAAATGCGTAAGGTAAGTGAGGGAATTCCTACTATATACATGTACAGTATTATTCTCTGGCTAGTTTTCATTTTGAATTAATAATTTTTAGATTCGGAATCCAACGTGCTAATTTAATAATTAAATTCATTTTGCATTATTTCATACAGTTGCTTAGACTTTACACTTTTGTATTTTTCTAAGGATATGAATAAAAATATATATACCAAAGCTATGACACGAACTCACCTGGGTTCGGCTTCATTGGCATGTTGTTCTTCGGGCCGCAATGTACTTTGGTTGGTTTGGAAGTTCATGGGAATGTTTTTCTGGATTTTGGAATTAGCACCTCTTTTGGACCCTTCATTTTGCCAGTCGGCTTTGCTTTGGTTCTAAAGTGCACTATGGTTTCACTGAGACACTAGCACTCTATTGTTTTTGTTATTGTTGATGTACAATTTCATTCACTCAAGGGCAAATTATGCTTCTTAATGCACACCGGGATGCATATGAGAGACTGTTGGAAGTTTGTATATTATTTCTAATGCTACGAAACTTAACGTTGGCAATGTATTTATAGAAATCAATTATTTTACGAATAAATTTATTCAGTTTTTGATAACGAGAGAAGAGATATTTATTGCGCGAGAGCTATCGAGGAATAGCTATTTGATTAGTTTTAGAATGGCGAATGCGGAAAAAATTGCTATGCCTTTTATATTGTTATGTTAGGTTGCGATATAAACTGCTTGGGAAACTGTGCAGTACCTGGAAAATGTGATTCAAAGTGTAAATTCGGATTTGCATTGAACTCAAGTAACAACTGCCAAGGTTAATCAGTGTTTCTTCATTTTATCACTCAATGATGGTTTTCAGCCTAATGCATTTAATATTTACCAGGAAATGTATTTAAACGTTAACTATAACTAATGGCGACTCTTACAGATAAGTACATAGGATAATCTATATTTATAATCTTTGAAGATACATCTGTCATAATGATCACTCCAGATAATCGATCTTTTTAATCACTCAAGATAATCGATCTTTTTAATCACTCAAGATAATACATCTTTTTAATCACTCAAGATAATACATCTTTTTAATCACTCCAGATAATTTATCTTTTTAATCACTCCAGATAATTTATCTTTTTAATCACTCAAGATAATCCATCTTTTTAATCACTCAAGATAATACATCTTTTTAATCACTTAAGATAATCCATCTTTTTAATCACTCAAGATAATCCATCTTTTTTATCACTTAAGATAATCTCAGTTTACATCTCTCCTAATAATCGTTTAATCACTGAAAATAATCTATCATTATAATCAATAACTTCTGATAATCAGTTTTTATAATCACTCTAAGTAATCTGTCATTCTAATCATTGACGACAATCGATCTTTATAGTCACTCAAGAAATCTATCTTTATAATCGCATAAATTAATCTGTCCTTATAGTCACTCAAGAAAATCTATGTTTGTAATCACTCAAGATAGTCTGTCTTTATAGTCATTCAAAATCTGTCTTTATAATCACTCAAGATAATCTGATTTATAGTCACTCAAATTATCTATCTTAATGATCTCTGGTGTCAAGATATTCTATCTTTACAGGTTAAATGAGAATGACTTGATTAATTTGTAGCTTGCTCAGACAATTGTGATGGTGGATGTAATAATACCGGCGCAGGATCTTGCGACAAGTGTTCACCAGGATACGGTCTGAACTCCTCGGTCACTCCCCAAGCCTGCTCTCGTAAGTTTGTTGCACCGCCTTAAAGCTCTTCCTCAAATCAAAATAGCATAAATTCCATTTAAATGAAGACACAGTACGATGACTTCAATTCCTCGTTAAGTTCTTTTACCAGATTTCTGAGTATTATATAAAGATAATTTGTTGCGTGGTAGATTCAACCCTAGAGGCAAATGTGCCATTCCTCCATAGCGCCTCAGTCCGTCATGTTGTCATTGATGACTGTTGAACTCTAATTGTTGTTATTATTGTTATTGTTATTGAGTAGACTAATTCAAAGAAATTGTAAATGGCGTGTGTTAGCTCCAAACAACAAGTAATATTGGATGTGGCCAGGCCAACTATTCATGTCTCTGCAAATTAATGGCTGCCATACACTGGAATTGTAATTGTTTTAGCAATAGTTCTCAACATATAGTTGAGGATAAATTGTACGCCTAATACTAGATAACTGTCATACCCAATACGTGTGCTATAGCAGTATTCGTAAATAAGCATTATTAAGTTTTAAAACAATTACATAAATTTAAACAAATACACATATATATACATGTATATATATATATATATATATATATATATATATATATATATATATATATATATTGCTTCCCTTTATATAATTGTTATAAAAACCATAAGAATTATCTCTAGTCTCTCTAGTCCATCTAGTCCAGCTAACATATGAGAATAGAGTAGCATCACGAAAGACATGGAATTAAATTTGCAATTTATGTGCAAAATAGCTTATGCAGTAGATGAAATGAAAATAAAAATTAAATTATTTTTTACTAAAATAATCAATTATGATAATACTCTATCAGATGCTATTGCAGAATGTTTCGCTGAATGTTTGTAGTATGTGACTCAAACTGCAACGGAACCTGCTTTGCTGCCGGGTCTGGAAAATGTGATGATACCTGTAAAACGGGCTACATCCTCGCAGCTAACCAAACCTGTTTACTTCTAGGTTGGTAAAATCAAAGTAAAAGCTGGTGATGCTAATGTTAATGTCAGTTTCCTCACTCGAAAACGATGTCTGTAACGGGCGAGCCCAGGATTTGAACCCCGCACATACTGTCGAGTACCTTAAAGACATCGCCACTGGCTGCAGCCGATAAAGTAAATTAATCAAATTTATCAATGCTTTCCAGAAATTTCATGTAGGAAATCATTAGCCCAAATTTGCATTTTTTAAAAAATATATCTAATTTCCAATTTTAATAAAATCAACCAGAAGCTACAGTTATCTAATTTTGTCAACTACAGAGTCTGTGAAGGGTCATCCAACGAAATTGATTTCCTCTTTATTTTTTCTATTATTTCGAATTTCATTTCCTGCTATACACCGCCTATTTATTTGCATGCGTATGCCTATTATTATTACTTATCTTGCCTTCAAAACTTAATCTTAAAGTTTTAAATAAATACTTAATGTTTTCGATTTAAAGTTCACCATGGTTCACTATTGGTTTATGTTTAGGTGCTGCTTGTGTTAGATTGTCTGTATTATTTGTGAACTGTACAGGGTTGTATGACCGTTTGTGATGTCCTTATTAGGTAATTAAATCAAGGAAGAAAGAAATAATGCTGCATTAGTTCCAGAAATCCGGATACCGTAACTCGAGTTACTCGTCTTTTTAGTTAAAGTTTAAGATCTATCATATAATAAAGAGATACTATTAGATATGATCCTGCAGGAATTATCATTGTCTACATTTTAATTAAAGGGAAGCATGCTACCTGGCTATCAACTTGAAAACCCACGGTCCAGTTAAGAAAATCGCGAATATCTATTGGATATCAAAGTCGCAGCTCTTTAGGCTGATGAACTTACTGATTGATATGGAATCCCACGACCGTATCCGCTAGTGTCTTAACCAAATAGGAAATTAAAACTAAACATAGATGATCAATTATTAAAGTAGATAAGCCACGAGCTTTCAACCAATTCTAATCCGTAACTAGTATCTTTCAAATGATTAAACAGAAGCTAAACGTGCTGTTGTTAACTTTTATCAAGCTTTATGATGTCTAATTGTAGTAATTTTAAATCGTAATTGCATTGATAGTATGCGACCAGAATTGTAACGGAACTTGTAATGAAATCGGCACATGTAACTCTACTTGCAATACTGGATACACACTGATAAACAAAATCTGTCAGCCAGGTAACATACTTAAAGTTGCTATTGCTTAACTGTTATTAGTCATTCGATCTATTATTACCAACGAACATTTATATAGCAGCCTCTTCCGAAATCTTACTGCAAGACTGCCTTTAAAAAGCTGCTAAATGTAAGGTTAGCGTCAGTTTCCTCACTCGAAAGAGATGTCAGTAACGGGCGAGCCCAGGCTTTGAATCCGTAGTCGAATATCTTACCGACGTCATACAGACTAAACGACTCAACGACGTATAAAATTATATAAATTTAAAATTTTTTTCAAGGTACCAGGATATCTAACGCCTTAGCCATGTATTTTTCTGCTTCTAATACTCTGTTATATTTACACTGCACTTTGTTAACACTTTATAAACTTTATTCATCTAAACCAGCTAATGCACAATTTACTTTCTCATAGTTTACATTTTAGTTGCACTGCATTTGTAAAATATTTGGTATTAATTTCTGAGGGCCTGTCTGATGAAAAATGTAATTATAAATTTTAATCCTTTTTGATAAAATTTCTCTTTATAGGCCTACATGTGTTCGCTGTTTCAAATTCCCGTAACGAAGAAAATATGCTAATACAAAAGTCTTATCCAATTTTTAGATACTTGTAGCTGAGCCATTAATTTGTATCGACTTAGCCAATTGTTAAATAACAACCAATTGTTGTTACCAATGTCTGCTGTTCTATGAAACTGACATTAACCTTGAGGTGGTTTTGACAATTTAACTTGATTTTAGATAAATGAATGAAATTATATTTTCGTAAAAACAGTGTGTGACATAAACTGTAACGGAACTTGTAGCGAAGTGAACAAATGTAGCGACACCTGTAAAACTGGATACTCTCTGTCGCTAAACCAAACTTGTCTGCCAGGTAACGTACCTGTTTAGTTATTAATACAAAAAATACTCTATTCTTTTTATAAAATATTATATTCTTCAAATTTTAAGTTCTGTAGAAGAGAATGATAGTTGGCTAGAGAAGGTGACTGAGCTAGAGAGGAGGAGTGAGAAAATGAAAGAGAGATGGTGACACAAAGGATAATGTGGAATATGAAAATTGAGGAATTTTACAGGAATGAGAACCTTCCGAAGCCATCAGTTCTCTAGTTGTTTTCATGTCAAGGAATCGCAAACAGAAATATCTGTTAATTCAGTGCAAGCCGGAAGTCGTGTAATTATCTTCATGCAAATCGGATAAGATTAATATAAACAATATCTAGCAATATAAACCTAAAAATTAGTACATCGATTAACAGAATTTCATTACTGGCTCCAGCATCATAGGGTCTAACTCTTACTCTTACCCCAGGGTGTACACAATTTCCTTTCGCTCGTATGGTTACCCCGACAACCGCTTGTGCTTACAAGGTCTCCTTTTTGGTTACTGCTTTTGTTGTTTTCGTCACTTCCGCCTTTCTCTCCATGGTTATTAGTAATCGCTGCCTTTTGATGGCGCATCCATTGCAGTCAGCGAGGATTTAAGAGTAACCTTCCAACACGATCGGGATTTTTTTTCATTCAAATCTATCAACACTCCGTCTTCCAAGCTGGTCACCCACAAATTACTAACCGAGCGCGACTTAGCTTAACTTCTTTCAATTGACACGCATCTAAACCGAGTGCGATAAATCCCCCGCAATTTACACTGACTACAGTGTGTGTACATTAATATAGTCTTCTACGAGTAACCAAAGCACACCCAACATCCAAGTTGGTTTTTTTTACTCCGCGCGCTTCCAGTTTCTTGGCAATGCATAATTACTAGACCGTTGAATAGTTGGATGGCCAGTGGATAGCAAACTTGCCTGATCCGCAGGAGGTCGAAGGTTCTATTATCACTCAGACCGTTTCTGACAGTATTTCTTGTGCTATGAAGCAGGCTTTAGACGTTGCTTTAGAGCTATAATAGTTATCTACGTGCGGGATTTTCTTATTATATCTTTGCAGCGCATTAAGTACGTGTAATAATTGTAGTCGTCATCCAATAGACTTTAGTTGACTCTGTTAGTTAGGTTACACGATATCTTCATTTTTGTAACAGTGTACTAGTGCATCTATTATTTGAGATTTTAGTATTTTCATATTTAATGCCTCTGATTAAATCAATGCTGGGTCTTACCGATCACTGTAAGTCTCTCACCTGATAGGCAATAAAATCAGCTAGACACAAAAGCTGACAGAGAAATTCACATGTGAAGTTGAATTATCATTTCACATAACTGATATAGTAGCTTCACAAAGCTGATGTAGTACTGTCTTACAAATGATATAAATTCACATAAATACTTGTACAGATCATTCAGATATTCTGAATATTGAAATATTTAGATATTTCAGAATATTGAGAAGACCCTGACATTGTCTTATGGCGCGAACCGGACGTTAAATTCTTATTGATTGATTGATTTATTCTTTCAGTGTGCGATCCAAATTGCAACGGTACTTGCGATGCACCCGGCCAATGTACTGAAAGCTGTAATACCGGGTTTATCATTGAAACCACGAACAAAACCTGTATTCAAATAGGTATGTAAGTGACTTCTGCAGTAACCTGCTTGCAGGCTTGAAATTCAATTTAAGATTTAAACGTCAATTGCCTAATTAATCCAAATATATGAAATTTTGCTGAGTTACACTTTTCCTGATTTCAAATATTTAACAATGTTTTAATGATACAAAATCAAATATATTGTTGAATTTTTACTTAAATTAATTATTTTGAAACATAAAAATTAAGCTACGAATAATTTTTTCAACTAGTGACGTGTTAGTATGTTGTTCAGAAGCGGATCAGTGCGATGGATGCAGGGTTCAAATCCAATGCTATCCCCGTTACTTACATGCTATCGAGAAAATTCGAGATGTTACTGCCTTAATCTGCATCATAATTATTACCATATTTAGTTCTTTATTTCAGTACTTTACTAATTCTCAATTCAGTACTCTTTATTTTTGCTTTATCTGTTCTATATTTTAGTACTTTATTTAGTTATATATTTTAGTACTTTATTTAGTTATTTATTTGCATGGCTTGTTGATTGAACTGACATTAATCCACGTCCTCTGATTGATTTCCAGTTTATTCCACCACACCGACACTCGCGAATGATACCGTCAGCGGAACCACCGAAGTCACTCCACCCAATCAGCTGTCGAACATCACGACCAGTCCCAGTGTGAACTCCATTTCGGATATAATAACATCTCCTAGTGTAGTGGTTGGAAACACGACTGGTTCCGAAAATCCAGTAGGCAACGCAACGACCAGTCCTGGACAAAACGATGGAAGTAGTCCAACGACTACACCAGGAAGTAACTCAGGGACTAGTGGATCAGTTGGAGATTGGAGTACTACTCCAGGTGATGGATCTGGCACTACTTCAGATAACAGTGGAGGCGGAAGTGACGACGCCTTCAAAGGTCTGACAATTTATAAGACATTCTGATAAACCTGATAGCTTTAAAAAGAGTCTTAAGACACATCTTTTTTACTAGATCATTCCATTTAAATTCTACTCACTCTTAAATTTCTCAGATTGCAATATTTAAGCTAAGTTACATATTGGTATTTGATATTTTTGTGATTTTTACAGAGTACATTTGATTGTATTTGCTTATTTTTCATGTAACTGTTGTAAAGTGTAGAGATGCTTTAGCATGATATACTCTATTAAACATTAAACATTATATATTAATATTTGTATGCATGCATGACGGGTGATCAACTAGATAGGTTTTCTTAAACCTCTTTGACGGCCTAGTGTGTGTGCATATTTGAGTGTATTTTTGAAATAATACATAGTTCTCTCACTCCCATATATTACATATAGTAAATGGGTCAGTGCTCAATTTCTCATCCAATTACTCAGAGAGTTGTAATAGCAATAATGGTCTGGTCGAATTGCTAGAATATTGTTTGAAAATAAAATAATAAACAAAAAATGAAGATTTATTATATACTGTGTACTTATCATATCCATCTTCACTGTACGGGTTTATGTCAGGTCAAAACAACGAATTTATAAATAAATTCTGCGATCAATCTCAAATTAGTGCCCTGCATTCTAACTTTAATTTCATATCATTGATCTGGTTGTCGAGATATAGCACATGTACCGTTATTCGAAATTTCAATAGACTATGCTACTCTTTAGGTCATAGCCTTTTATTTTACATTTTGCTGGATATTTTCAATGACGACGATAGCAGTGTTTTTTAAGTTTACATTTTTATTTTTATTGCAAATCATTAAGCAGTGCTCTAACAATGCTAAATATCGATTTTAGTTTGAAATACAGTCATCTCCGCAATGTATTTATATTCTGTTGCATCTGTGGCTTTACAAGACACATACAAGACACATTGTCGGCTGATTTATCATCGATTATGTCTATCCGATAGTTCAATAATTTTACTTTGTTTTGATCAAGTTGGGGTAATCCCCGTTTTGTGTTCGGGTTGCTTGATGAAAAGACTAAACCGTGTAAATATGCACGTGTCGTAGAAGGGGACATAAAAATAAGATCCAAGACAGTGTCAGAAAGGGCACTTGGTTGGTGAGCGGCTAGGCTTCTGAAATTGCTGCAAAATTTAAACGAATAGAAAATCTTCAAAAGAAGGTCAATTCGTAGCCCGACTCTAGTTAAACTGGGGTTTAAGGGAAGATGGTGATGATGATGATGATCAAGTTGTGATACCATGTAAAAATAAGTATTCTACTTTATTTCTGCCAATCTTTCAGACGCTTAAAATGTTGAAGTATTTGAAGTAAGTAAGTGTATTGGTAACAATATTAAACTAAATCCAGAACTAAAAAGATCAAATAAAATAAATTTAGAATGTCAAATATTTGAAAAATTGTTGAAAGAAGTCAAAGTGTAGTTGTCATCCTTTGAAGTTGTCACTATATTAATTTACAAACATGCTTCTTGCATTCGTCAACTGTGTAGATAAGAAAACATATTGGATTGGACACCTTATTTGTTGACTTCAATTTTCCTAGCTTTTTCTTCCTTGGTTTCTGCTGAGCATACTGTTTGTTGACTTCGTTTGTCTTAGTTTTTTTCTTCTTTGGTTTTTCTTCTTCTTAGCCTACTATTTTTTTGTTGATGTGTGTATGGTGTATATCATGCCTTAATTAGACGAATAAATAATAAATAAATAAAAAACTGACATCTTATTTATTGACTTTTGTCGGTATTTCTATAATTGGCTGCAGCAATATTGCTGGGTGTGTTTGGAACTATCGGCATACTCTTACTTGGGTTCGCTCTCTACCTCCTGCTCCCTAGATGCTTCGCTCCAGCATTGAGTCCCACCATTGCTTCTCCTTCTCCACCATTTGAAGTCGTTCCTGTTGGAAGGAGAGTGGTAAATAATAAAATTGAATTTTCTATCTGTTTTCTATATTTTGCTGTCAAATATATTGGCAGATGATGCCTTGCGAATATAATTATACAGAAATAAATTTTCGTTTTGGTAAGAATACAATTAGAAGAATAATAGTAAAAAAGTCTGTCTAGGTTTTGACTTTTACCACAGCTTCATGCTGCCTTTTTGTTCTAGCCACCAGCTACTACCGGTGGGCAATCGGCCTCTACATGTATAATTACAATAACGATAATAGAAATTTAATGGTTTGATACTTTGGACTGATTATCTGGATTTTGGAATTTGCACCATTTTTGGACCTTCTTTTTGCTCGCCGGCTTGATCTTGTCTCAATAGTGCTCGATGTTGTCATTGACGACTGTAGCACTCTAATTGTTGTTATTATTGTTATTATATTAGCCCGAAATTAGCCTGTGATATTTAATAGTAATAATAATAAAGGTTTAACGTCCGTTTCCTCATCCCAGTCCTATGTCAGGGAAGTCCCCACATCACACATCACTATAGATCAATTCACTCAAACAATCTGCAAAAGAAATGTGCTGAGGAGAAGTAAGGTCCTAAACGAAAGCCGGTCCGGGGATCAAAAATGGTCAGGGTAGATCTAGATTTAGAGTGTAAGCTCAATAATAACGAAAACTAATGTGCTTTCACTATTAATGTCCAGTTTTTGTTGATATCGTTTCATGATCAATTAACAATTATTCTAATATACTCAATTTTTCTAATTTACTCAATTGTTAACATTCTCAAAAATAACAAATTTATAATACTGAAATAAAATTAATATTGAATATTCGTCAAATCTTTCACTTATGAAATCGATAATCCACTTCGATTTTTATAAACAATTATTGCTTAATAACAAAATTATTAATGAAATATCAATTATATTTAGTAGAAATAAAATATATTATCTCTTAATTATATTGAATTAGTTTAATTGTTTAACTAATAGCTAATTATTAGTTAAATAATAATAAACAATTAACAATAAAAATTAACATTTAACTATATTAAGAATTAACTAGGAATAGGCAATTAGTTTAATTATTTATCGTGTAATATATTTCAGTACACTCAGTGGGTTCCTAGTAGATCGAACGTATACGGACCCACGCCTCAGCCACCCCGTAACAACAATCCCTACAGGATTACCTACGGTAGCGGATATTAGAAACAAACAGGTACAACTTTAAAGAAATATTTAATGCTTTAATTATGCTACGATTGTCATTTCCTTGACTGGAGCCAGTAGCGATGTCGGTAAGATACTCGACCGCGGATCAGTATGTGCGAGGTTCAAATTCTGGTCTCGTCCGTCACTGATATCGCTTTCGGGTGAGGAAACTGACATTAACAATAGCTTCTTTTTTTCTCATAATTAGATAGCTCTCTTCAGTACTCTGCAGTATTGCTGACTATTTTGAGGTAATAACATTATAAGTAGAGTTTATTTATGAGTTTAGGTCATAGCATTCCAGACAATTAGACCTTTTTGTGCCTCAAGAACGTCTGACATCAAAGTGAGATGCGCAAGAATTTCTAATAGACTAAATAAATTAGTGGTTAGACTGATTGATTTAAGAAAATGTGATTGAATTGTTTGACTAATTGATATAAGAATTGATTGATAGATTGACTGATTGATTTAAGAATTGATTGATAGCTTGACCGATTGATTTATGAAATAATTGATAGATTGACTGGTTGATTTAAGAATTGATTGATAGATTGACTGATTGGTTTAAGAATTGATATATTGACGTTTTGAATTACCCTATTTTATACACATAACATGCTATCTAATTGATACAAGTAGTACGTAATTTTAAGTACTTAATGAAAAAATAAATTTAAATTATTTCTAACTAACAACAACCACAAAAATACTAATACGGAAATTGAGCTATTGTTGTACACAACTGCACTGTGCGCCATGAAAGCAAAAACTAGCTTAAGAACAAAATGTGAGGTCCGATAAACGACGTGAATGTGAAATGGAGGAAAACCAGTCGGTTAAATATACTGAATAAAGTAGTTAATATTGAATAAAATGATTCATCTAGAATGAAATAGTTAAAATAAAATATTTTATCTATAATACTTTATCAGCTGATCGTTACTTATATGAGTATGTAAATTCTCAGTTCAAATCTAGAATTTTGTTAATATCAGAAATTCTTTCATCTCTGGTTTGGATTTAAGACACAATTTAATAAATAGCAAATGTAAGATTACTTAGATTTTAAAATTCTTTTAATATCAGTAACTGGCAGTGAATTATTTTATTTTAATAATATTGAATTTGCTTTTCGGCCAATTTTAGTAACTCCTTTCTCTTTTAATTCTAGAGTCTTGATGGTCATTAATTAGATATGTAATTGACACGATCCATTTTCGTTGTTTAATAAGCGGAGTCGGTGGCTTGTTGGCATGTTTTTAGACAGCGGATCAGTAGGTGCATGGTTAAACTCCAGAGCTCTCCCCATAACTGACACATCGATTTGGAAATAGACATTAACTTGACTGTAGCTTTTAATATTAACATTACTGTTTGAACTCCATTTACAATTCATTTCATCTACAGTCGATGGTCTAGCCATAAGACGCTTGCTTAATCTTCACGAGGTGCCAGCTTCTCTTCCCAGTCAAGTCCTCCTGAGTCATCTTTCGATGACATAACCTGCAAGCCTGCAATAGGCTACATACAGGCTCGCATGTGGAGATGTTATTTTTGTGTTGTAGGCGCGGTTATTACTAGCTGCCGCTCATGCTACAGTACGTAGCTCTATCGGCTGTGACGTTATCAGCGCAGAGTGGCTTGGAGTGCATAATATCAGGAAGATAAATTAAAACTAGAGAAAAGTTTCGAAGTTTCTGGTGCAATACTGCATAAAAACAATATGCTTAAAATCTTGCCAATGCTTAAAATAATTCTACGGATATTTAATAATTAAGTTATAAAAATAATACTTTAGTTACAGATGAAGCTCGTTCACGTGATTTGATACATTAGCTAAGAATACAAGTTATTTAAATGCAGATATTAGTTCGGTAAAGCAATTAAAATCATGAGTAAATTAGAACAATTGGCTGCTTAAACTAAAAATAACTGATCAAATCAATGACACAGTCCAGATGATAATTAATAACACATTACTACATGGATCCAGAGTTCAAAGTCCCAAGAACTAAAAGTTTTGAATAAATCTTGGATTTTCAATTTCATGGGAAATCAATTCAGAACTTTGACGGGTTAAGTTCATGGTACTCTGGAATCTGGATTTTCTTCAAGACGAGCCCTATCGGTACAGGTGTATGGATTACTCAATGAAATTTCGTTTTCTGTCGTCAGTATGCTTACCATATAAGTATTATTTTAATCTTCTAAACATACATTTGCAAAAATTGATCATTCTTTGGTAATAGGTGCTGATTAATTGCAAAGAAACTTATTAACGAATTTTTCTACGAATTGTTACGGTGCTTATTTCTTGGCAAACTTCTAACATTTAGACAGTTTAGAGAGCTATCTATTCTTTATTAAGTTACTAATATTAAACAGATTTTACAATTTTTATGCAAATTGTATTACCAGGGCGTGGTTTTTAAAGTAATTATTGCTAAATTATTGATATAATTACTAATATTTAATATAATTAACAATTTTGTGCAAATTGTACTACAAAGGCGTGGTTTTTCATGTATGTAGCAGACACCAAGCGTGACATAGTTTCACACACTTATCGTATTCGCCTCTCTGCGCCACGCTGTTGACAATAGAGTCATAAGCTAAGCATTCTCGCTTCTGCACAGAAACCGGCTTTCAGCGCAATCAGGTGACATTGTAGGTTTCTTTGCAGTTGAAATGGGAGTCACAAGCTTCTGGCTACGCGGCCTAAGCTAAGCTTTTATGATCACGTAATTTATTGTATTACACTGTCTAGCATTAAGTTATAGGTTGAAAGGGACTATAATGTTGTTAGAACGGTGCAGGTTTTGACCAATCAAAGACTGCAATGAATTCGCTATTAATAGATGTATTATATGAAATGGCTTTTGATTGGTCGAACATGAAATCGTACACCCTCCGGAGTTGATCATATGAAGTCCGGATGGAGCAGGAAACAACAAGCATCAAGTCAAGACAAATTTAACGTCAGTTTCCAGCTCAATGTTAGCAACCGAGAGGGGACTGGATTTAAAACCTCTATCTGCTGATCAGCCGTCGAACAACAAGCAGTGGACTGATGAATTTTAGTTAACTATTTGTACTGATAAACAAAACTTACTTGAATGATGATCGATGTATCGATTGGATATGACATTTGGTAGCCTATCGAATGTACAAAACTTCTCAAGAGTTACAAGCGTTGCGTAGGCAGTTAACTACGGAAAGGATGCACTTAACTGTGGAAGATATATATTTAACTGAAGAGATTAAGAGAGAGGCAGAAAAAAAAGAACATGAGCAGACAATGGAATCTATGTTTTACAGCAGAGACTGACAGAAATCTGGATATTGATATTGGCAGAGTGAACAAGTGAGAGATTGAGATAAAATGAGAACGATAACTAGCAAATAACTAGTAGCAAAGCAAACAAACCGAGCTGAGGAGAGAGTAAAAGAAATTGAAATATTTCATTAATGGCTCTTTATAAGTCTTGTTAAATCTGTTTGTATGACTTTAATTTAATTAATATCCAGCCGTAAGTGATTATTCTTTACAGATGCTTACTCCTTGTTCTGAATGGATTCAGACTATGATGAAGAAAGTGCACATTAAATCAGCCTTTTAATCCGAGCACTATCGAAGTATTATAGTGGCTCTGTGATGCGCAATTAAAAACATTACAAAAGCTCTTCCATTTTGCATTGCATTTTCTCCAGTAGGAATACTTGAGTTATTCTTTGAAGCCCAACTGCACCCTTGCCTGCACTGCATATCCATACTCTTGTGCAATAAAAGTTCATAAGTAGACTTCGAAAGATTCGCATTGTAACGCTTTGAGAACAGAATAAGATTGTGATCACAGTACAACGAACTAGATCAATATTTCTAGTTCATCCCATTTAGCATAAAGCCACATTCTATACTGCAGCACTTGCTATGAAAGAAATGGTAGAAGGAGCGACGAGTGAACTTCTTTCAGAACAGCGAACAAGCCTCCAATACTTGCAGCTATCTTCAGAAACTCTGTCATGAGGAACGAAATATTTTTCAATGGTTTTCTTTAAATAACTGAATTACAGATCTCTGCGGGCCTATGGTAGCGCACAGGCCGCATTATGTTACGTCAGATGGCTATTCTTTTGGTGATTTACTACAGAAGTAACTAACTTTACCGCCCTGCCTATTCTGCAGTGCCTTCAAGTTCTTTGGGCGCTAACGAACCGTGATACAATAAAGAGATAATCGCGCAGAATATAGCCTGCTAAAGCTCTAGCTTGCCTATCAACTACCCATTGAAGGAGATTATATTCTAACTTAGCTGTCCGTAGTCACCCATTTGATCTTGTACCGCTAGGCTGTTCTAGTAATGTGGTGATGTGAGGTGAGGGACGTCCACGGCATCATCCAAGTAAGATGAAACGGACGCTTAACCTCTATTAATATATATTTTCTAGATTTGCCCCAAGTGTAAAGAACCAGGGTTTCGATAAATTTCACTATTTATAATAATAATAATAACAGAAACAACAATAAATAAAGTTAAAAATAATAATAATAAGTATCATTATTACTATTATTATGATTATTATTATTATTTTTACCCCGGTGTCAAGAACCTGGGGTTTGATAAAAACGATTCAAGCAATGCGTGCTGAATCGCCGCCCGGCTACTCTTATTATTATTATTATTATTATTATTATTATTATTATTATTATTATTATTGCTGTTTTTGTTAACAGTCCATAAATATTATAAAAATGATTATTATAGGAGTTATTGGCTGTTTAATTAGTATAGGACAACCTCAATCACATGCAAGAGATTTGAATCGCACCCCTGTTAATTGCAAACTAGATGCTATAACACTAATGCCATACGATCAAGCCACTTGTTGAGTAATGCTATATGCCATTTGAGCAGGTATTACAATATATGTTATTTGAGCAATCCAGTGCTTCCTAAATAAGGACTCTGCTAGCGATATTATTCAACATTTTCATAATTCAAATTACTAAAAAATTATCTGTTTTCACTCATGCTTTAAGTTGAATAATCCTGCACAAGACATTTGATTGTGTGAGATGTATTGTATACACAATGCAAGACCTGCCTTTTGTCAAAGAACCAAAGAGGCTAACACGAGACTCACTGTCGTTTCTACTCAAAACACTGGGCGTAACGTTTCTGCAAATTTCTGATTAGAGTGATGAAATTCCAAACTGGAAATGACTTCAGAGTCCGGATATCGCCTGAC